>JACAAK010000010.1:0-22500 GCA_025093985.1 Calvatia gigantea
CTAATATGAAAATGAGCACTACTAGACCGGTCAAAGACTTATAGTCTTGACTGCCCTTTCGCATCACACTTCCATATAGTAGGCAACCCACATTGTTTGTCCCTGTTGTGTCACCCCGAGCGTGAGGCGTGTAGAATGTGTCCACAAACTATCTGGGCCCCCATGGGGAACTCTGTGGACCTCCCAACCCTTGGAATAACTTGTCATTGTGAAGTATAGTCCACCTGACAACATATTACAAAGCCAGGCACCGAGATAGCCTGGTAGAAACCGGTCAAAAGCTAATATACTGACCACCGACCACATTACTGACTATATTAGTGACTACTGACCACATTACTGACTACATGGGTGACTATTGACTACATTAGTGACTACTGACTACATTAGTGACCATCGACCGTTTTACTGACTACATTAGTGACTACCGACCACTATACTGACTACATTAGTGACTACCGACGACATTACTTGACTACCGACTACATTAGTGACTACTGGCTACATTACTGACCACCGACTACATTACTGACCACCGACTACATTAGTGACTACCGACTACATTACTGACTCATTAGTGACTACCAACCACTTTACTGACGACATGAGTGACTATTGACTACATTACTGACTACCGACCACTTTACTGACTACATTACTGACTACTGACTACATTACTGACCACCGACCACTTTACTGACTACATTACTGACCACCGACCACTTTACTGACTACATTACTGACTACTGACTACATTACTGACCACCGACCACTTTACTGACTACATTACTGACTACTGACTACATTACTGACCACCGACTACATTACTGACTACCGACTACATTACTGACTCATTACTGACCACCGACCACTTTACTGACTATATGAGTGACTATTGACCACATTACTGACTACCGACCACTCTACTGACTATATTACTGACTATTGACCACATTACTGACTACATTAGTGACTACCGACTACATTACTGACTACCAACCACTTTACTGACTACATTACTGACTATATACTGACTACATAACTGACCCGTTGGTATCCAATCAGCCGCCGTTACTGTTAGCCATTATACTACACTTATAATGCAGACTAGACTGCCGCTCCCACTATGACCACACCAGTTATGATGACATTGACTAATTGATACAACCACTGCTACTAATAGACTACAATAACTACTGACTGACTAATAACACTATTGACCACTTACTGACCACTCTACTATCAAAAAACCACAGCACCCAGGATTCCCGCGTGGTCCCCCACCGTGGTACTAACTGGGCGGCACTCTGGTTAACTGCGCAGATCGGACGGGATGCGGTGCTTTCAGAGTCCTATGGCCGTGGATATTGTAGTCTAGCAGATCTGCTGGTTCGGTTGGGTCTGGCTTGTTCTCTTCTTTCCATACATCTTCTGTGATGGCCATGCTTTGGATTTTTTGGGTGACCTGGATACTCTGGTATGGAAAGTGGTAGTCTGATGAGCATCAGGTGAATTTGATTTCTCCTTTTTTCCAGTCCACTTCAGGGTTATGTTTGGTCAACCAGTTGTGTCCTAGGAATATTTCTGCTCTGTCTTGGAGTTGAACTACTGATGCTTCAATCGTCTCCTTGTGTCCCTTGATTTCCATCTCAATAGTGGCTGTTTCCATAACCTTTTCTCCTTGATTTGTTGTTCTATCAACATTGAGGACTGTGATTTCTTGTTTTAGTTTTTTTATGGGGATTCATTCTTCATCTACAAGCTTTTTGCTGATGCTGCTGGTGGTGCATCCTGAATCAACAATGGTGTCAACTGTGATTTCTTTGTTTGGAGTTTGAATAGTCCCTTTTAGGTTTAATTCACACTTTCATTTCTGAGGAATCATGTAGTATTTTTCTGATACAATATCTTAGATACAGTTTGTTTGACTTGTGAGGTAGCACCTACTCAGAGTCTTCAGAAAAATCCTTCTGTTCTCCTGGGCTAGTTTCTTCTACTGCTCAGATTTGTACTTTCTTAGGCACAGTGTAAACTTTGGCAATGTGACCTGTTTTTCCATAGTTATAACAGGTTAGCCCTTTGGGCTTCTTGCAGTCCTTGGCAATGTGGCTGAAAACACCACAATTGTAGCATTTTGGCTCCCCTTTTGCATTGAAGATGTGATGTCTGCTGCCTATCTCCATTGGTTCTCCCATTTCTCCATAGGTCATTCCAGTGTTGGTTTTCTTATCTCCTTGGTATTCTGATGCTTCATACTCCTGTCCCATGGCAAGAATGGCTTCTGTCCATTCTGCATAGGTGTCTGGTCTGGCATTAGGTGGGTAGCATGTGATGGTGTGGATAATGTCCTGCCTGGCATTTTTCTTGAGCAGGAACATTGCATGTTTGTTGTTTGTTTTTGCCTTGCTCTTTAGGACTTGGAACTTAATTAGGTAGTCAGCTGTGTTTTTGTTTCCTTGTTTGAATTTCTCAATTTGCCATTCTACTTTGCTGTTTGAAGCATTGTTGGAGAAGGTCTTCCTAAAGTCTTTGGAGAATGCTTTCCAATCTACTGAATCTTCTCCATCTAAGATTTGTGGGGCCTTCATGGCTATATAGGCTCCTGCTGTCCCTCCTCTCAGCCTGGCTAAGACTGCTATAGCCTTGTCATCTGCTGAGACTATTTTGTTGAATTTCATGAAGAGCATCATTGTTCTCCACCAATCATCAAATTTGGTGCAGATGCCATCGAAAAACCCCAGGTCTAGTACTAAGCCTTTCCCATTGGGTGCTGTTGTGGGTACTACTGCATTGTCAGTCATATCAGAGCTGGTTTCTGATTCTGTTTCATCTGAGCTTGATTTGTCTGATTTCTCCTATCCTAGGTTCTCCCAATGGGTTAACTCTTCCTCTGCTAGGTCAAGCCTGTTTAGAAGTTCTGATAGTGCTTCTTCTTCTATTGGGTTTGCTCTGGGTTCATCATGTGTTTCCTCAATTGGTTCTTCAGGTACTTCAGGGTTCCCTGTTTCTTCTTCATCTGATGTTTCGGATTTGTCATCGGTGACTTCGAGATTTGGCTCTCTGTATTTATCTGGGTTCAAGCTCATATACTAGCTCCTGGATTGTCTTTGTTTTTGTTCAGGCCTGTTTCAGCCTACTCCTTGCAAGGTGAGGTGGGGATGCTTAACCAAATGTTATGACGTTAGTCTGTTAAGACCTCAGGTTGCAGCTTGGGCTAAGTCTTGAGAGTGAGTAAGGGGAGAGGAACAAAGGTGGTTAAGCATACCAAATACAGTGGATGTATATATGCTTAAATACAGGGAGCCATCCAGTTGAATGGGTGGAGTAACTACGTGAAATGTCCAATCAGGCTGGCGTAGTAGTTAACACAAGTCATAGATGGGGATTGCTCAACAGGAATAGCTGAAACAGATATACTAGGGACAGGAATGCAGACAAGGACAGGGCGCAACTTGAGTGGTAGAAAACCATAACAAGTTGGGGGCATTGGTATGGGTCGCTAGAGATGAAATTCTTGGATTGACTCAAGACCGACTATTGCGAAAGCATTTGCCAAGGATGTTTTCATTAATCAAGAACGAAGGTTAGGGGATCAAAAATGATTAGATACCATTGTAGTCTTAATAGTAAACTATGCTGACTAGGGATCGGGCGACCTCAAATTTGATGTGTCGCTCAGCACCTTACGAGAAATCAAAGTCTTTGGGTTCTGGGGGGAGTATGGTCGCAAGGCTGAAACTTAAAGGAATTGATGGAAGGGCACTACCAGGTATGGAGCCTGTGGCTTAATTTGACTCAACACAGGGAAACTCACCAGGTCCAGACATAACTAGGATTGACAGATTGATAGCTCTTTCATGATTTTATGGGTGGTGGTGTTGAATCTCGATCCATACCACTACGTTGGTTCAGTCTATTTATAACTGAAACGGATTCTTGAGTACTTCACTCTTGAAGAGAGATAACGAACAATGTACTAGACCACACTCTAGATTGCTGATCATGGTCTATTAAATAGAACAATGTATGCAGTATGCTCTGTATATGCTACTGGCAGATAAGACCTCACCTGTATTAGGTAGAACAGCACACAGACCAGAGACATTAGATATATAAGACCTATGTAGTATGTGTACATTCCTTAGACAATTCAGTCTTTCCTCTGCCCATCATTCCTCTATAATATCCTCTAGCAACAATCTACAATCAATACCTCAACAAACCCAGTGAGTACAACTCCCCTCCACCACTAGCTATGCTATCGTGGTGTACTCGTCTTAACAGGTTATGGGCCCCAACCGCCACTCACTCAGACTGCGCTTTGCAATGCTAGTAGAGTATAGGAGGCTATGGTCGTATGCAACCTGGGAGACAGTGGCCCTTTGGTCCATTTGATCCCTAAGTCTGCCCCATGTTGTGACACGTGCATTACGCACTGCTGTCCTACATGATGCTAACGCATGTTTACCCTATTCTTAGATATGTCTAAACCAGCTTCTGCTCTGCCAGGCTTTGTTCAAACCCCTAGCAGACAGCTTCCCATCCTTACTGGGACGGGTAACTACACCATTTGGTCACTTCGCCTTCGGTCTGCACTGATGTGCATTTCCTTAAATGACTGCTCCTGGACTAGATGGGATTTCTCTGGAGCACAGGATGAACCCGTCCAATATGAGCAGCTTTATGGACCAGCTCACCCCGCCATTCCAGCTTCCGGCACTATGCCGGCACATTCCACATGACCAGGAACTCCAATTCCTGCGACTGCTGAGGAGTGCCGCAGTGTTGGAATGGCTAACAACCTCCAAATGCGTGCTCTTGGGTTGATTGAGGCAACTCTCCCCAATAGCATGTTAAAGCATTCAGCTCAGAATGCACGCGCACTTTGGTCCCAGTTGCAGGGCCAATACGGCCTTCCTGGACCAGCGCAGGTCTATAATGAGTTCATATATGCAATCACGTTTGAGCTCCCTCTCGGCGGTGATCCTTCGCTCAAGATGAGCAAGCTCCAGCAAATCTTCGGGCAGCTTGATGCCATGGATAGTGGCATCGCCCCGGAGATCAAAACGATGATCCTCCTCCACTCCCTCCACCCATCTTTGAGCCATGTAGCTCAAACACTCCTCACCTTGAACACGTCGCTCCATGAGCTGATGTGGGACAAGGCCTGAAGTGGCATTATTGCCGCTTACGCCTCCAACCAGACTGCCCACGTACAATGAGCGCGCTTTACTCCACGACAGGGAGGTGGGCAGCAGCAGCAAAAGCCATCTGGAGGAGAAGGCAACAGCGAGAAGAAACGCTGATGGCACCCCCGAGGAAAAGGAAAGGGAAAGGGAAAGGAGGGAGGTGTGCAGGGCAATGCCGCCACCTCTTCCGGTTATATTCAGGACGTGGACTTTGTGTCGCAGGCACAAACGATGCCGCCACCTTCCACTTGTTCCCTTGTAGAAGCAATGCGTCGAGCCAAGACGCCTCCCATTGCCTCTAACTCTGCTGCCACTGGCAGCAATGCCACTCCACTCGTGTCGCGCATCACTGTGCCCGAGCCCAAAGCTCATCGCAAACCTTCGGTGAAAGCCAAGGTTACCGCACTGAAGAAGTGGGACGAACGTCTCAAATCAACTTCTTCGTTGGGCGAGAGTTCGGAGGAAATGTGGAAGCATTTTGACGAGATGGATGTTAAGCCTTCTCCATCCACCGTTACAAGGGAGGAAGACGAGATCGTATGGCCAGCCCCTGTGTATAACAAGCCGGTGATTATCAAGAAACCCAAGCCGCTCAAGAAGAAGCAGGCACTGAAGGAGATTGAGTCTGTCCTCGAGTTGGTCCTAGATGACAACGACTTGGACACCGACTACAGTTCTGATGGAGGGTGTGGGTCAGTACCTTCAACTGACTACTATTCTTGTTCTGATGCAGAGGATGATGTACAGTCCCATCAACAGATGGGACGGAATGATACAGACGCAGGGTCTGTCCACCTTGGAGCGGGACGCCCTGGAGATTCTGAGGATGAGTTGGGATGATGAGGTGGCCACCAAAGAGAGCGGGGCACCTATGCAGATGTAGCACGTTGCCCACCTCCTAAAGGGACTCATCGTAGACACCGCTGTACAGACTTTGTAAACTGCAATGTATGCTGGAAGCATGCCTAAGGCGCTTCCCCTTCTGCTTATTCTGCTAGTGTGACTAAGCTGGAAAGTAAGATGAACACTACATATACTGTGAATAATCACGAGTATTCAGACAAGTTATGGTCAGAACTCCACGAAGAGCACGAGGATCTTAATCAGATCATCACATATCACATCTGTGATTTGTCTCAGTGCCAAAAGTGTAGAGAAGAAGGGAATAAACACGCTGTGAATGACGCAGATTGGCTCCTCGATTCTTGAGCATCATACCATGTCACCGGTTATCTCTCTGATTTCGCAGAGGTTAAGATGGGCCATTTCGGGCTTATACAAGCCGCTGGCAACCGGATCTATGAAATGACGGGACGAGGATCTGTGATCTTCCAGCATAACATGGTGGATAAAGGCAAGACCATGAGCGCTACTTTGAGTATTGCGCCAGTCTTTTATATCAAAGAAATCACAGAACGGTTAATGTCCTCAGGCCAGATTCTTAGGAACGGCTATACCTTAGAGGCAACCGTTAAAGGGACCACCATCCGTGATAAATCAGGATGAGCTATATTGTCTGCCTGGCCTCATTGGTTGTTCAAAAACAACATATATACTGTGCATACGTATGTCTTGCATAATAGCAAGGAGAAGCCAGTTGCATTAATATTATGCCAACTTGATTATATCGATTGGCATCGTCAAATGGGACATCCCTCGGATTGTGTGCTCTCCGAGCTTCCAAAGCACGTTGAGGGCATTGTGTCGATTCCTGCACCCTCTACTTGGAAAGGCATTTGCGACAGCTGTGCCAAGGGGAAAATGCATAATAACCCCTTTCCGATTAACCCCAAGCGAGCCACCGCAGTCTTTGAGCTATGTCACTCAGACTTGCTGGAACTGCCCGTCATTAGTTACCATAAATATAAATGGGCAATGACGTTCCTTGATGACTTTTCTTCTCATGCACATATAGTCCTCCTTCGAAAGAAGTCTGAGGCTTCTGAGAAGCTCATTCAGCTAATCAGTGCATTAGAGAACCTCTCTGGAATGTGAGTCAAATGACTTCGCACCGATAATGGAGGAGAATATGTCAATGAGAAATTATTGGCAGGACTTGCAGCATGCGGAATCACCCACGAGACCACTGCTCCCTATGCGCATCAGCAGAATGGGAGAGCAGAGTGACTGAACCGCACCCTACATGAAAAAGCCCAAGCTATATGGCTACAGGCATGTCTACCTGATTCATGGTGGGAGTTCGCATTGAACACAGCTGTGCATTTATATAATCGCATGCCAGTCCAGTGTCTACAGTAGAAGATACCTTTTGAGTGTTACTCGAGGGAAAAGCCAAACTTGTCCCATATTCGTGTGTTTGGATGTGGCACGTATGTATATCTACCCAATGAGATCCACCCAAACAAATTGTCCACAAAATCCGAGATTATAATCTTTCTTGGATATAAAGGTAGTAAAAACTACATCTTTATGTGGCACATGACAGGCAACATGATCTTTGTATCACCGAATGCCTTATTCGATGAGGGATATTTTCCCAAATGCCCTGATTCAATTCCGGATAGCAGTAACCGGCCTAATCACGGAGGAGAGAGAAATCTGCCTAGACCAGGATTAGAGGACACACCACCTATTCCGCCATCTTCGGATGATGCTGGAATTGTTCCACCTCCACCTGATCATCCAGTCAAATTACCTCCAACTTCTCCACCATTTAAACTGAAACATTCTCCACCTACACCTCCTTTACCCTGGTGTGATTCTACTCCGCCGGACAGCATTGATTCACGATGGCCATCACCTGGCAATACACCACCTTGGGTTCCTCCACCTGAGTCGCCACCTTTGCGTGGAACAACCGTTGAAGAGGAACCTGATTTACGTGATAATTGGCATGTGGACCGGGATGTATGGGATACCGAGAATGAGGAATTCCCAATCCTGGTTCCCAAACGTTGTGCTGTTGGTTCTGATCAGGTAGAGCTGCGTCGTTATGAACGACAGGGCAGGCCTCCTGTTAGACCAGGTGATACATATGGAGAGAACAGGCATCCAATTTCGATTGAAAGAGAAATAGATCAGACTCACCGACAAGAGCAGCAGAGGCAAAGGCAGCGCATACGTGCCAATGCCCCTCCAGATGAGGTCATTCGTGAGTGAAGAGCAAGGACTAACCATCCTGAATATGTGAGGCAAAGAGTTTGTGCTGAGTGGTACCTGCCACAACCCTTTAATATGCCTCCATTTCAGCTCCCTCCATGTCCGGAACTG
This sequence comes from Calvatia gigantea, assembly GCA_025093985.1. Lineage (NCBI taxonomy): Eukaryota > Fungi > Basidiomycota > Agaricomycetes > Agaricales > Lycoperdaceae > Calvatia > Calvatia gigantea. Next base: position 8,421 of record JACAAK010000010.1, read on the forward strand.
CCGCCCATGCCTGAAATCAATGATCCGACATCTCACGATGTTAACGAAATGGATATTGAAAGGCTTGTCGCTGAGGAAGGAGTAAAATTGATCGATTTCTTGATACAGATGGTACACAATACCACACACAGAAAGCCTGAAACTTTCCGTGACATGCTTAAGCTTCCTGAGCCTGTCAAGGCAAAATGGATGGCTGCGTGTATCGAGGAACTCAATGCGTTGAAGAAACGTGGGGTATATGAATTGGTAGATCTTCTGAAAGGGAGGAGGACGGTTAAAAACCGTTGGGTATTTCTCGAAAAGTCGGATGGCCGCCTGCGAGCTCGCTTAGTTGTGAAGGGTTTCTCACAGATTGAAGGCATCGATTATAACGAGCTCTTCTCACCAGTTGTCCACTACGAGTCTGCGCGCGTAAGCTTCGCACTTGCTGCAATCCATGATTGGGATATGCATAGCATTGATGTAAAAACAGCCTATTTACATATATGGCAAACTGGATGAGGAAATATACATGGAACAGCCCAAAGGGTTTCGACTTCCCGGGCAGGAAGGGAAGGTATGGAGACTTAAGCGAGTGATCTACAGCCTTAAACAAGCCAGTCACCAGTGGTGGAAAGAATTGCATCAATCTATGATTGAGCTGGGATTTACCTGCTGCAAATCCAACTACGCTGTATACTTTCACAGACATCCAAAGACGAAAGAGCTTGTAGTAGCCATCGTTTATGTTGATGACATGAATTTCTTGGGAAAGAAAAACTCCCCCCTCCTCAATGAGTTGAAGGGAAAGTTTACTAAAAAGTGGGAATGCAGAGATCACGGTCCCTGTGAAGAATTCCTTGGGATGAAAATCTCGAGGAATCGCTCCAAGCGACAAATCTTTATCCAACAGGTGAAATACCTGGATAAGATCTTGCAGCGCTTCCAGGTCCCACAGTCTGCCATGGCTAAAACACCATTACCTACTGGCTTTCAGTTCATAACGAACAAAGAAACTGTGTCTAACCCCTTCCGTCAAAAGTACCAACAATTGGCTGGATCTTTAATGTACTTGATGATTGGTACTAGGCCTGACATAGCCTTTGCCATAGTTAAGCTGGCACAGTTTGCCGCTAACCCCGCACCTGAACACTATCATGCTGGAATTCACATACTAAAGTACTTGTCTATGATGAGGAACTATGCGTTGAAATATGAAGGCGATACTGGAAAACCGATGGTGACATTGGAATGCCTTAGTGATTCAGATTGGGCTCAAGATACAGAAACCTGCCAATCTGTATTGGGAAACGTTTGTATGATCGCGTCCGGTGCTGTCACTTGGACTTCGCGACGACAAAAGACGGTTTCACTATTGTCCACTGAGGTGGAATATAAAGAACTGTCTGACACTTCACAACAAGTGAAATGGCTGTCACAGCTTCTGGAGGAGCTCAAAATTGAGCACCCAACTCCTATTCTCTACGGTGACAACGATGGGTCCAAATTCTGGACTGAAAATCCCATTGTTGAAAAATGATCGAAGCACATGGATATTCATTACCACTATGTGCGAGAATTAGTCGAGGAGGGAATTATTGTTATTGGTGATGTGTCTTCACAAGACAATCCCGCTGATATCTTTACAAAGAATCTTGGCATAACCAAAATCAACCTCTTCCGTCCTGAGCTAGGATTGATCTTCAGTTCCAACGTCGAAGCATGGGATAAAACCACTTGATCGTTGAAGTGTTAATCTCCCTCCTTCAAGTGAGGAGGAGTGTTGAATCTCGATCCGTACCACTACATTGGTTCAGTCTATTTATAACTGAAACGGAATCTTGAGTACTTCACTCTTGAAGAGAGATAACGAACAATGTACTAGACCACACTCTAGATTGCTGATCATGGTCTATTAAATAGAACAATGTACGCAGTATGCTCTGTATATGCTACTGGCAGATAAGACCTCACCTGTATTAGGTAGAATGGTGCACAGACCAGAGACATTAGATATATAAGACCTATGTAGTATGTGTACATTCCTTAGACAATTCAGTCTTTCCTCTGCCCATCATTCCTCTACAATATCCTCTAGCAACAATCTACAATCAATACCTCAACAAACCCAGTAAGTACAACTCCCCTCTGCCACTAGCTATGCTATCATGGTGTACTTGTCTTAACAGGTGGTGCATGGCCATTCTTAGTTGGTGGAGTGATTTGTCTGGTTAATTCCGATAATGAATGAGACCTTAACCTGCTAAATAGCCAGGTCGGCTTTTGCTGATCACCGGCTTCTTAGAGGGACTGTCAGTGTCTAACTGATGGAAGTTTGAGGCAATAATAGGTCTGTGATGCCCTTAGATGTTCTTGGCTGCATGTGTGCTACACTGACAGAGCCAGTGAGTTCTTTTCCTTGGCTGGAAGGTCTGGGTAATCTTGTCAAACTCTGTCATGCTGGGGATAGAGCATTGCAATTATTGCTCTTCAACGAGGAATACCTAGTAAGCGTGAGTCATCAGCTCACATTGATTACATCCCTGCCCTTTGTACACACAGCTGGGAGTGTTTTTGGGGTTGTTGGCATTGTGGTTGTAGAGGGGTTTGTTGTTGTGTTAGTAGCTCTGGTACTCAGGGTGTTGGTATTAGAGGAGATTGTTGATCTGTCTCTGATATGTTGAAGTTTGTTGCCTGATGATGTAGTATCTGTCGTGTTGATGGTGGATGTGGATCAATGTTTTTTTCATTCATCTCAATGACTTTCTTCTGCCAACTGCATATAGAGTTTTGGACCCACTCACTCACCCCCCCACTCCCTCGCAAGCTCGGGGGGGCCCCAACAGAGTTTGCTCGAGGTCCAATAGGTCGCCCTAGCTCAACGATTAGTATAGAAAAAAATCACATCCTTAAGGGTAGGTCAGAGATTGGGTTATCTGATAGAGAATGTCTTAGTTTTAGCTATTTCGTTTCACAATAAGTAAACTTATATTTCTATTTCTATGCTACATGTTTTTATCTTAAATACACTAGGATTGGAACAAGATGTTTCGGCCACTCGGGTCATTATAGAACCATAAATGTGTTGTGACTTGCATATTAAGTCCAATATCCAGTTGTCGACTCACTGTCATAACAGCACCTTCTTCTTCAGGTTCAGCAGGTGGATGGTTACCATGATCATCTGCAAAATGTACCCTGGCCTCATTTCTAGCCTTGGATGCAAAATTATGAACATGCCGTGAATCTGCACGAATCCCCAGAGTCTGTGGCACTATCTCAGGTATACTATCAAGAACCAAAGGAGTATGTTGAATAGCCAAATGCTTGCTAGCACATGATCCCTCCGGTTCCTTTCTTGCTTTGCCTTTACCCTTCTTACGATCTGGTGTAGTAGGAGGAGGTTCTGTGAACTCATCCCAGGGTTGGTCTGTATCCATATGTTCACTTAACAATGATGTGATAGGTTCAGTAGCAGATGGAAAGACTTCACCCTCATGCATGGTGTTAAATCCGGGTAATCCATGATGGACATATGCGACCTTGGAAATGGCTGATATATCTTGCAATGCATCATGTGACAGATCTGCATCATGAATGATCTTGGACGACAGAATACCATTGAAATCCTGAGCCGTGGCAATAACGACTAAATACAAATACTGGTGGGGATCATTGTTATCTGCTTCCCTGACTCCACTTTGTTCCCCATTGGCATCAAATCAGAATTTGCCACAATACCCTGCCATAGAATACTTGAGCTTGGTGATATGACTCTTGTATGACATCCGAGGGTTGTAGAGAGTCACATGTCGGTCAATTAAGACCTTGGTGTGAGTAGCTTGAAGTGCGCCATATAGCGCGCAATATTCAGGATCCACTAATAGATGATTACATGGCAAGTACTGTTGAGAGAACGAGTAGACATCCCAATATAATATCACACTACCTAAGCGTGTAGGCGTCAGCGGTGGAGGGTAGTCGTATTCATCCAGGAGACGGTCCAGTAGGAGAGATGCATGGTAGCGGACATAGTCCTGCTTATACCAGCGTACTCAGAGAGTCTTGAGGAGAAGGGAAGCGATGCTTAGAGAAGCTAGTGTAGAGGATAGAAGACATAGTGTCTTATGCCAGAAGGCATCGCATAGAAGCGTATCCAAAAGGATTACATACAGGGTAACTACATAGGTATTATATACTATTAGTCCCTGGTCTGTGCACTCTAAACCCTTATACGGGTGAGGTCTAACTACCAGTAGCATAATTAGAGCATACTGTGTACGACGCATGTACTAGAAGGTTCCATGCGGAGTGAATAACCGACTACCAGAAGGGCAGTACAACTACTGCGTACGTAGTCCGTGATGGTCCGTTATTATCGACCCTCTGAAGGTGAAATACTCGAACCCCGTTTCAGCTATAAATAGACTGAACCAACGTAGTGGTACGGAGCGAGATTCAACACTCCTCCTCACTTGAAGGGGGGAAGATTAACACTTCAATAATCTAGCGGTATCGAAACCAGACTTAGACATTGGAATCTTCAACAAAAGAGTGGCAGTGCCGAACATCAAATGTCGGAGTCATCAACGATCATGCGGAATTAACCAGCTTTTGAAAGTTGGAAAAGCATTCCTGTAGCGGAGAGGAATTGATGCTAGCGTTTGCTATGATGGCCATAAAGGACGCAACGACAATTGCTTTGAGCTATCAAATATCCTTTAACTCAACTTTTGAACTCCCGCGACTAGCTCGCTGCGACTTTCGTCTAAGAGTAAGGAGTAGGAAAGCCTAAAAAGGCTCCTCCAGAAATTGTAAACAGCAATTCTTTCGAAGCGTTCAACAAGTCTGTTTTTCCGCATAGGTGCGAAATACAAAAAACCATTTTTGCTTGTTCAGCATGCGATTTATTGTGAGATCAGGAAAGCGGCAGTCACTTGAGCCGGCGTAACCAAGGCCGTCACTTTGCGGTTATGTAGATCAATCAGCCGCGGCAGTCACTTGAGCCAGCGGAGCAATGATGCTACAAGCCTTGTTCTGATTTTAACTCGAACAAATTCCAAATTAATGGATTCACAAATGGAAGTGGTCTCATGCAATTTTCCTCCATGCAAAAGGCATTTCGGCCGATGCGGATTAAGGATTCAGTCCCAAGGAATGCATACACACTTTTTGTTATTTCCCATCAACTCCGAAAAGGAGGGCGGAACGGTTAAGTCCCGTATTTGTTTTTCCATACAACTCCGAAGAGGTGGAAGGATCTTGAAATTGACCCTATATATTTTTCCAGACTCTCGATTTGAGGCGGATGGATAAATTCCATGTAGATGTTTTACCGTCGACTCACGAAGAGGCGGAAGGTTACATTTAAAACCTATGAAGTTTTTCCTCAATCTTGTGAAAGAGAGAAAGGATCGTTAGACCCTATCATATTTTTATCTTACGAAAGGAATAAGTTCCTATCATATTTTTACAGTCGACTCTTGATCGAGTATGAAGGAATATGTTCCTGATTTGTTTTATCCAACAACTCGTAAGAGGTGGAAAGGTAAAAGCGTAAACCTTATAATATTTTCTCCTACAGCTCGTTAAAGGAGGAAGGAATAATTTCCTAATGTTATTTTTGCCTAAGACGCTCATCTTGAGACATCGGCGGGGATAACTCCCCAGTTGTTTCATCAGCAGCTCGCGAGAGGCGATAGGAACAATTGAAAGTCCTATGAATATATTTTTCCAGCAACTGTGGCGGAAAGGAATATTTCTAAACCTAATATTTTTATCCAAGCGTCTTCGTAAGAAGGTGGAAAGGAATATCATATCCTCTGTGTTTTTCCCATCAACTCCGAAGAGGAGGGCTCGCAATGACGTAGGAATCGGTATCATGTTGCGGCAGTCGCTTGAGCCAGCTAGTTACATCGCATTGCGGCAGTCACTCGAGCCATCTAATTGTGGATCCATTAGACTTTATTGTCAAAGTGAGGTCGACGAAGTGGTTTTGGAAAATGCGGATGAAGTCCAGCGTAATCGCATGAAGGCGGATTAAATCCAGCTCAATCAAGGATTGAAGATTCCTTCCACGTAACACATATAGTGCTCGTCTGGTGTCATTCAAACTCTCTTCTTATCTGGTAAGCTGAAGCCCTTCAGATTATTCCAGTGTATCTTCTCATCCAGTCTGCAAAAGCAGTTTTGTCATCAACGCTAAGCATTTCTCACATGCGCGGATAACTGGAGAATTGAATCACAAAAGCGATGCCTTCAACTTGATGAAGTTCCTTTGCTGTTAAGCGCAGGATAAGGCGGTCATCGGATTTGGAGTAAGAATACTGTATCCGTTGTTCTCCTCCATGCTTTTCAGCATGTTGAGTTTCCTAACACATGTTACTCAATCATATCGCTTTTTAGGGCTTAGAGAGTGTTTATCATGTTACGAACCACCGCGGCGCACATCAATTAAGACGGACCGGCGAAGTGTAGCCATTAAAAGCTTTAATCGTATGCGGTTATTCACCAGCAATTAAGAACTTGTTTTACTGTACTCCTCCCTCAGCGACGAGTATTTTCGATTTTAAATGTCAACACGCATTGTTAATGGCGGATCATTATCGATGCAATTCCAGAAATAAAATAATTTTCTCGCAAGTTTGTTAAGCTATGCGAGGCGAAAGCTCATATGGAGGTATAACCATCACATATTTTTAGGATGATATATCCGAGCTGTTGCGCTTTTCTGGTAGACGCTAGCGTGAACGCGTAGCAAGTCTTATGCTTGTCTAACTCTAGTCGGTGAGTCCAAACGAGTTCTTCTTGAAATTGAACGCCTAATCCATTATAGTCTTCCTGTAGGTGACCCGCATAATGAACGATGCGGTCTTTCCTAGTCAGGTTCAATTGTGCAATGCGTTTCAACCAGCGTTTCCAAGGCCGTCACTTTTTATGGTTATGTAGATCAATTAGCCGCAGCAGTCACTTGAGCCAGCGAAGCAATGATACTACAAGCCTTTAAAGCGGTAGAAATCCTGTAAAGGATACGCATATTTATGCATCAAATTGGCGAATATGTCAGCGTAAGACATAGGATATGGTGGGCGGAGATTTCTCGAATGGAAATGGAAAGGAATCAGGAGGTGATTGTGGAGTGTAATGGAATATATCCTGCGACATCTAAAGATGGCGGATAAAGAAATTGCTATCTCTTGCTTCGTGCAGGTTTTGCTCTCTTCTTTGCAAATGAACTGGTTTTACTGCTATCCAGTTGCTGAATCATGACGTTTAAGGGTATATTCCCTCATCGAGTAAGGCATCCGAAATATGGATTGTTCGTAGAACGTTAAGCCTTTCCGTGTGCCGCTTGAACTTGAAAGTTCTCGTTGATCAAACGATCGAGGTATGTTACATCTCGAATAAGCGATCATGTTTGGGCGGTCATCATGTTAACTGATGCGCCGCGAAGCCAAACCCACAGTACAGAACCAAATTAATGGTTTATCCCTTGATTTACACAATTAAGTGTCTTCCACTATAAACGCTTGGACTGGCGCATTACGCTCTAGTCAACGCTTAAACTACCACTGAGACGGGTAAGACATTCCCGTTGCCATAAAGCTTTTAGGCTCTCAAAGTGTAGTGCGGATCAGTCTCTCTACATCAACCGTTGCGAAAGCATTGGGAGTAGGAGGTTTAAGTGGGTTATTCATGCCACGAATGTTTGCTATTGCTCTCGTTTAGACAAACTCTCCTCCGTAATCAGTTGCGACATTGGCCATTGTCAGCTATACTGTAGAGGTTTCTCTAATGAATCTTAGAGCCTCATAACTTCTTTCGAAGGAGGACAACTATCATCATGAGATGAGAGGTCATAGAGTAGCGTTGTAATAGACGACTAGCAATTCCATCAAGTCCGAGTATTACGCTCAAGGACGAGGATATTCGTATGAAAAATTCTGGATAAAGGTACTAATGCAATTTCCCTTGTGAAATAATCCAGAGTGGCGATGAAATAATGCAACATCTCGACAAGTCATAAAAGACGAGTGAAGAAGGCATAATCTTGGGAAGTTCTGTTCAATGATGTCAAACGATATAGTCTAGTAGGCGTAATGTTCAACAACCATTCATCTCCTTGCTTATATTTGCAAGTTCATGTACAACGATGAGATTGGATGAACTAATACAGCTCTGCATGACTTATTGCAAAGGTGGTGACCTTTAACAATTGCCTCAAAAGCATTACACTCGAGGACATACGTTATAAGATTTTCTCGATATAGATCGGCCGCACACGAATGTGGCGCTACAAATCTTTATCCCTAATGTCATAGACTAATGCTGGAATATGAAAGCAGTTCAGATTCTTGTCGTTCCCGTAGGATTCCAGTTTCTTGCCTCAAGCCTAATATAAAGCGGCGAGGTCTAAGAATTAATTCTGGTGACATTGTTCTGAAGCTCAACCGTTATATGTACGTTGGGAGCTATTCTGCTAATTCCTAGACGTGTCGTAATTTCCTTTCTTTGTAATGATGCGATTCACGAGATCCTATAAAGGATATTCTTCTCCAGTGAATAGAGCGATGTGCTCCCACTATCATCTTCATATGATCCGTAAGGATTTCTCACTTGTTGCGTAGAAAAGGATTTATAGCCAGCGCTTACATCTCACGCGGCACACCGTTATTCGTAGCATTTATCAAGGAGTATGAAGTCGAAAGTACTACCGTATATCCATCCATCAGTTATCAAGGTCAGCAACATCCGAAGATGGCGACACAAGAACTCCTCCAGCGCCAAGCTCTGTAAAGAGCGGTCTAAAGGATTTCTTAAGGAATTCGTCGGCATGTTGCATTGTATGGTGCTATCCACATCCTCTTTCTCAATTATAGTTGCTAAATGGTGCGCTCGAGTCCTAATCGTGGACGGCAGCTTCCATGAAGTCAAACTTCCTTAAAGCAATCATTGTTATTCCTGTAGTTGGCGGACAAAGCATTTTTAACGTGCTCGTCCATGCTCTGATTTAAAACAGGTCTTCAAACTTGGGCGCGTGGACATGCGCTTGACACAAGTGAAGGAACGTTGATGCTAGAAGCAGGGTGCGATATAAACGACGCAGCTCCTCTATAAGAGAAATAGTATATGGCGGCAGTCGCTCGAGCCAGCGGCATATTTAAACTATATTCTGAAGTATTTCCTGAAACGACATAATGGCGGTATTACCAGCTCATTATCCTTCTCCCCTTATTTCCCAGCTGCAAGGACGCGATTAGCGTTCTTCTCCTTGCTATTTTCTTTGGATATTTTTGCGAATGCCACAAGTGCTGCTGCAACTTAAGCGCTGCAAATGCGGCGGCCCACTGCCTTAGCGTGGCATAAAGCGCTTATAGCGCATGAGCTATCCGTGGAAAGAGTAAAGCGGTAGTCGAATAGACGTGGAAGGGGTAAAGCATTGAAACCTGAAGCGAAGGAACGAACGGCGGACTTCTCAAAGATATTTTCTATATCCCAGCTTTATTTGATTAAGCGGGCCTTAGCGGCTTATAGTTGCCAGCTTAAGTGGGTCAAATAGCTCAGGTATATGCTCGTGGTGTGTTATTCTACTCAAGGCGGGACTTGCCCAATCGACTTGAAACACAAGAACACAAGGCTTATAATTTGCCTGACACTGCGGTATTTATTGCGGTCACGAAGACCAGCTAATTTACCAGCAAAGCGGAGCGTAGTGCTCAGCGTAGATGATACATCATATAGTAAATTACTGAGGTGGATCTGAAGAGAATCCCAGAAAGCCCAAAGCGTTGTCGTCGATCAGAGAGAGAATACCAGAACAGAGGTGGAGCAACCAGAGCGGAACAGTTCTGCTGCAACCCAGAATGGGGAGCTGACCTAAAGCGGTCGAACCAGACCGGAGATGACGGTTTGCCAGATCAAAAACCAAGAACGGGTAACAACGTGTCAGCATCATGTAGGACTGCTGTGCGTAGTGCACGCGTTCACAACATGGGTCAGACAGGGTATCAAGTGGACCAAAGGCACCACTGTCTCCCAGGTTGAAAGCGACCGTAGCCTCCTCAAACTCTACCAGCGTTGCTAACGCGGTCCGAGTGAGCGGCGGTCGGGGCCCATAACCTGTTGAGAGAACGAGTAGACATCCCAATATAATATCACACTACCTAAGCGTGTAGGCGTCAGCGGTGGAGGGTAGTCGTATTCATCCAGGAGACGGTCCAGTAGGAGAGATGCATGGTAGCGGACATAGTCCTGCTTATACCAGCGTACTCAGAGAGTCTTGAGGAGAAGGGAAGCGATGCTTAGAGAAGCTAGTGTAGAGGATAGAAGACATAGTGTCTTATGCCAGAAGGCATCGCATAGAAGCGTATCCAAAAGGATTACATACAGGGTAACTACATAGGTATTATATACTATTAGTCCCTGGTCTGTGCACTCTAAACCCTTATACGGGTGAGGTCTAACTACCAGTAGCATAATTAGAGCATACTGTGTACGACGCATGTACTAGAAGGTTCCATGCGGAGTGAATAACCGACTACCAGAAGGGCGGTACAACTACTGCGTACGTAGTCCGTGATGGTCCGTTATTATCGACCCTCTGAAGGTGAAATACTCGAACCCCGTTTCAGCTATAAATAGACTGAACCAACGTAGTGGTACGGAGCGAGATTCAACAAGTACCATTTCAGGGCATTGGTCCCAAAAATAGTGTCATTATCATACACCTTGCCAGAATAATACACACCATCATGATCCGCATCTTGGTTGTCTAACATATTATCAATGACTTCAGTAGAACTGAAGAGCATAATCCGCACACTCCAGTGTGCTTTGGGTGAAATAGAGAAATTGAGATTGATAAATAATTCTTTCATACAAATACGTGCACTGTTTCTAACAGGAATTCTTGGTAACATAGGGGCTGTACTAGGAGCATATGCAGGCCAGTTCATTACTGTGCCCCACATAAGGTACCATGTACACTCACCATCAGCTCGTAGAGCCAGACGGTTAGACTGGAACTGGACTGGAAACCTTACTGTGCTGTCAAGGTGCTGGGGAGGGATGTTGGTTCATCCTGTGTTAATCTCTGCTGGGGTGTTGTTAACAGAGAATCCTACCAGATCATGGACAGACATATATTTGTTATGATATCTTGGAGTAGGACATGGCTTCCAATGTCAGCTGGAGAACTGCTTACGGTGATAGGAAGCACAACATATTGAGTAACACCTGACGCTGTGCCGACAGTATGTCGATCAGCGACAATATGACCGTTTCCAAGAAAAGTTACATAACATGTGACGCGAACACTTACCAGAGTACTGCCTTCGCCTGCCTCAATAATAAGCCATATTTGTGATGGCAAAGGAGGCTGATAAATAGGTAAGTGATTAACTGGTAAGTGAGGTGGGGGCGACTCAGGATATGGTTGATAGCTAAAAGGGTGAGCCATGCTTTTACCTTGACTTGTTGCTCTTATATACTCTTACAAGTTTCACACAGTGGTTAGAAGGGGGGGGGCTGAGAAACTGAGATGCTGCTTTGATTCAGTAATGTGTACTATCTACTACATGGGCGTTACATAGTAGATAGCGAAGACATGAACCTGCTCATGCCTTGAGACACTCCCACCTCACCTGGACCTCCAAGGAATGGGTTGCCTTCTCTGTCTGTGGTGATAAAGACCACATTCTGGCAAACCAGGGCTTGTGGGCGGTGGCTGTAGATGGACCTGTGGCCAGGCCAGATGTAAACCACTTGATGGCGGTGCGCAACACAGAGTGTTTTGACGGGCGTGGTGGGTGCGACATAGGGGCAGGGGGAACTGGGGTGACTGGCAAAGGGGGTGTGCGGGGGGGAGTCCTGGACCGGTGACGAGTGGAGGTGCCCATCAACCCAGATGGTCCCAGAGCCCAAGTCTCTGGAATCGTCCTCAGCTGATCCTTCCACATCTGTGTCAGAGAGCGGCTCCTAGCGGTCAACCTCGCCATCAGGATGGATGAAGGGGACCGGAGAGGACTCAACCTTGATGTCCAGGGTCAGGTCTTGGATGGGGAAGGTGGGGGGATTGGTGAACTCCACTTCGATGTAGGGAGGTGATATGGGCAGGCCAGTCCAGTTCCTTTCCACAGCGGAGGGGTCTTCGTCTCCCCAAGCAGGATTGACAGTGGAATCCACCGCCATATCACCTGAGGCAATGTCACCGTCACCGGTTCCGGAGGGACCAGCACTGTCCATACCTGCTTGGGCTAGGGGGATGCTGGAGGGGGCAGCCATGTCAGAGTCCATGGACTCATCAGAGGAGGAGGGTACATTGGTGGGGGCGAAGGGGGCGTTGTAGGGAGGAGGGGCAATAGAGGGGTTGTCGTCCTCGGGGAGAGGACCATGGCCCCTGGAGGCCACAATGTGGGTGAACCTCCTCACAAGGTCTGTCCCCTTGAGTGTAAAGCGCTGGACAGTGTGGCAGGTGTAGAAGGGGAGACCATTGCTGTCCTGACTGACCTGTAATGATCAAATTAGCATGGCACTGATGTAGCAGTCAAGAAAGGGACTTACTTTGTGCTCGATGGAGAGCACGGAGACATAGGGGGAGGAATCCCCGAAAAGAGGCATGGAGACATGCTTAAACTCCCACTGTGTAGACCAGTACCAGTTGAACTGGTAGTCATTGGGGAGGAGGGCTACTTCAAGAGTGGGGGGTTTGGGTTGAGTGTTCTTGGCCCAGCCAGAACCCCAGTTGCCAGCACTGGTGTGGGTGGGGATGTAGAGGGAGGTCTGGAAGTTGTGGTGGTGGCAGGTTTGTTTGGAAGCATTGTAAGACATTGAAGGAGTGTGGTTGTAGTTGGTAGCAGTGGTGAACTGCTGAAGAAATCAGTTGCAACGGAAGGGTATTTATACCTGAAAAACATGACTGCCATGTCAGTGCCATGTCGGCAACTGTGCAGGTTCTTTTACCCATTGGAGATTTTCCTTATCCACTCAGGTCCAGCTTCTAGAATTCTGATCGTTAAGTGAATATAGGTGGGGGTGGTGCGCAAGGGTGGGTTAATGGTTGCATCAATAATTTAATGTAGCTTGAAATAGAAGTTTCACTCTATAGCTTGTTTTTTGAGCCATTCTCTACCCAAACACTAACAGGAAGCACAATAGATAAAGAGGTATAAGTGTACACGGAACCGTTTCCTTTCATACCAAAAGCACACCAAGAATCACTATGGTTGCTATGCTAGCTGATCTTAGGATTTTTTCTTACCCAGGTGCAAGGTGGCTGTACCCCTATCCATCTATAACATTGTGGGTAGGGGTATATACACCCAGAGCTTCCTTATATAGGTTTTATTGCCCTATTTGGATGGGCATGGGTAGAGGACTAGACACAATGTTAGATGGGGTCTAGTCCTCTTGCTGGCTATAAAAGCCAGTTCCCATGCTTCCCTCTGCCCTTCATCTGTCCCTGTTTTTAGTATTACTATGTCTTTTTTTGCTCATGCTTCTGACTTTGAAATCAACAGTGATATTAATGTCATTGAAACTCGTTCCCATGACTTGGGGAATGGAGCAACCTCATCCATTCTGAACATGGCAGTGCACAGTCAGGGTCGAGGTCAGGATCGTACTCAGGCATAGCAGACAACTCCTGTGAGTTTTGTAGGCACTATATGGCCAAAACCTGACACAGCTCGGGAGCTGTTTCTGCCTTCACAGACACCTGACACAACAGCAATGGAGTTGAGTGAACCGATGCCATTGGAGTATAGTGACTCATTCCAGGTCACTATGCCTCCTGTATTGTATGCTCCTACAGCTATGGAGTATCTGGAAGTGAGTTGTTTGTACTTATTATTGTTTTTATTATCTTATCTGATTGTATGACAGCAGTTCAGGGATGAAGGGATCAGTGATGCAGAGATCGTCGTGTTAGCCAAAGAGCTTGATAAGGAGATAGAACATAATCTCCAGGACCTGGGTTTATTACCTGAGTTAATCCCTCATCTCAGTGAAGGAGAAGAAGGTGTAACCTATGTATGTGACTAACTAGAATGTCAGTGGATGTATTGGGGTGAACGACATGCCTTCATACAGGCATTGGATGAAG
>JACAAK010000010.1:60000-62500 GCA_025093985.1 Calvatia gigantea
CTCTCCATTCAGGTGGGGCCACAACGTACGTTGAGATCACTAAAGTCACAAAGGCAAAGCGCTAAGCTTACTTTCTATTCGTTCCCTTGGCACCACCCTTTGCAGCCCGATTGGACGACTGATGCGAAACATCCCGCGCAGTATTGGAGTGGGGAAAGTCAGAATGGGACGGTATTCATGCTGGTACGTTTAATAAACACTCCTTCATTACTTCATCGCGGGCTGTCCGGCTTGTCTTGCCGGTTTGAGGAATCAACATTCCATTCCGACGTTCATTAATGGGGAAATGAGGAATGCTGACTCGTTTGGGGTTGGGCAAATGGCAACGGATTAATGTCCTTGACAAACCAGCGGACATGTTTTTCAACTTGACCGAATCACCTTGGATCCGTGCTGGGAGACAGTACAGTGTCCGGGTAAGTGATAGCACCAGTACTTCCCAGCTTGCTAATTAATAGGCGTGGACAACTACTTCAGGATCTCTGGGCTCATACTGATAATGGCACAGCCGTGCGTAGTATAACGGTTCACAAGGTGCCTGCCCACGGTGTGGTTGCCCTCCTACTTCGGGATGCTGGGGACGAGCCCAAGGGAACACAACCGCCTTGTGCCAGGCCGGAGTGGTGCATCGATAAGAATGGCACCCGCCTTGATCAGTGACATCAACTTGACCAACGCCGCCTCCTTGTGGTTCAAGGTATTCAATCCGTGGATTCGTCATAGCGGAGGATACTGTTTGCCCTAGTCACGCGAGTAAGGTGTATAATGAACAATGATGTTTTATTATGCTTGTGTAGTATGTGTTGACCTTTGAACCAAATGTATGATCTTGAGTATCCGATCCCTGCATGTTAAAATTACTGGGAAGAATATGTACAAACATGCGGCGACAGAGGCTCGAGGGCAAAGATGGTTGTGTTAGTACCAATTAGAAAGCAATAAAATAATAGTGGCGAATATAGGTTACGAGGAATAGGAGGCCAATCAGTTATCGTTGACAGAATATGCCCCTAATCGCAACGTCAGAGAGATCCAGTTCCCCGGGAGAACAAGAGACATACAAATTCGGCAGCACATGTCACCGCTTGCAGTCGCGATGTATGGTCCATGAATGTCAACGGATATCACTGCAGAACCCAAGGGAGAGGTAAGAATTCACGAGCGTCCCGAAAAAAAAGTCTGAGAAAACGTGCCAGAGTTTGTGTGACCATATAGTTTGAATCGTGCAAGGCCTTCGGTAGGGTCCCAGAACATCAAGGCCCGATCCTTCGCACCAGATACAAACCATCTACTATCGCTTGAGCAAGCAACTGTCAAGACGTAGTCCTAATGGTTGGATTTAATGCCGTGAGCCTATCACTTGACCAGGAATCAATAGGTACCTGATGACCTCTGACGCTGCCAATCAGCGGACAAGGGGCAGGGATCAGTTGAGCTTCGACCGGGATGAGTGCCGATACATCCCAATACTTTACGGTATAGTCCAGCGAACCGCTGACGAGTGTCCGACCATCAGGCATGAACCTGACAGTATAAACGCTATCCTGGTGGCCACGCAGCTTTGCGACCAAATCCCCAGTGTCAAGGTCCCAGATTCGAACAAATTGATCCAAGCACCCAGCAGCAACGTATCGGTTATTGGGTGAGATAGAGATAGATGTGATACCGCATTCTTCGACAGCTGCATCCACCCTGAAGACCTTGCTGTTACCCGACCCTCCGCCTCTTAAATCCCAGAGGCGTGCCGTGCGATCAGCCGAACCTGACACGATGAAGTTTCCGTTTCTGGCGTAATCGAGAGCATAGATCTCATTCGTGTGACCTGCGAATACGTGATGCAAAGCCCGTTGTTTAATGTTCCAAACCTTAGTCGCCATTGGGCAGGTGATGAGTATATACTGTATGAGGTTTTCTATGGATCTTGACTCACCCTTACTTGTTGGTCTTCGGCACCAGTCGCTAGGAATTCGCCGTCGGGACTGAACCGGACACTACGAATGTAAAGGTCTCCATCTTTTGGAAAAGAGGGGTCGACGAGAGCACTGCATCGGGAACAAAGCACCATAGTGAGCGGAGGATGTCATTTTGGGTGGCGCATAATGCGCGCGTGGCGAACATGACATACCAGATCTGAACACCAGTTTTGATGTCGTAGATATAGGCGGCTTGGTTACACCCTGTGGCGACGTATCGGCCATCGAAGGAAAAGTGAATCGAGCATACGACACTAGAGTAACCGAGGAAGTAATAAAGTCATATTTGACTGCTGACTTTAAATCGGAAACGGTGAGAGCGTACCTCGGGTGAGGGATTGAACGAATCATGTTGACATCCATATTTTTGGGAAGTCTGGGATTGAAGGATACTGTCCAACCGTTGATGTCCTTGCGGAAGTCAGGAGGCACACTGGTAAGCGTTAACTCGTCTGACATTGGGGGCGCCGCAGTCTTTGAGACATGGGGTGGGATTGGAGGGACTGCTAATTGAGCATTTGATCCGC
>JACAAK010000010.1:80000-82500 GCA_025093985.1 Calvatia gigantea
GAAGACGACACCTCGCTTAACGACTCGACATACAAGTGGTATACGGACTTGAGGAAATATGGAGGAACCCCACATGGCGGTTTCGGACTAGGTTTTGAAAGGTTAATTAGCTGGGTCGGTGGGATTGACAACGTTCGGGAGTGCATTGGCATGCCGAGATGGACTGGCAGGATGATTATGTGACAACTTGGACGGCCATGCGCGGTCGGTTAACTTATCCCTTGATTACGAATCTAATGTTACCAGCTCAGTAGATCGCTCCCTATCCATAGATTCGAGCAGCGGACTATCGTTCTTCTCCCTTGAACCTCAAACACCTACCCTAGCGATTTCTACCTTACCTGACTACGCGCCCAGTTTCAACTGGCTGCCATTAGCTTCACCCCGTATTGGGTCCTATCGCACGCACTTCTAACCGCAGCTAGTAACTCTGAATCATTTGCAATTATCGGCTGAGCAGCCACCTTCAACGTTTACGCAGTTATGCTGGCCCTCTGCAAGGGGCAGCCTGCCCCATCTTGTGAAACGACACGCCAATGCTCTCACTTGCAAAATGATAGGGCTACTCTTCTCAGTACCTACGACTCCGTGCCAGTCGGGCCAATCAATCCTTCTCTTAACATTTTAAAAGGGTTGATGGACGCACAGGGGTTCCAAAACCTGTTTCTCATTGCGTTCCTTGGCACTTGACATGCACACCATTCAAATTCATAGATCTTACTACCCGCAGGAAAGTATGTCTGGGTCACATCTCCGAATGGTGGGAATTTGAGGTCTCGGCTCGCGTGCTTGTAGGTTTCAGTGGACGGATTACGCTCGTAAAAGGCTCGATACTCAGCAAGAATACAGTTGCTGACAGCACTTTCGTGTATGAGTATTGGCAACTGCACCGGTAATTTTCAATGGTGCGAGGGTCCTGCCCTTGGAACGCTCTGCGCAAATCGGTACAATATTACCCTCCATTCTACCACAAACACACCACTGAGGTGATTCAGCTGAAGAGTCATCAACCACACAAGGCGCAACTTGCATGATGTTTGCTAGGCCATCATATCCCGAAGAAACCAGCACTTCAGAGTTGGGTAAGCTCCAGGCGAAGCATTAATCAAAACATCGCCTATTCATCCACGCAGACGACGCCACAGTCTCGGTGTACGAGTTCTGGAGCACACAGAGGGTTACTGAGAGCCCGTGCCTTGGCGGAAGGGCATGCCAGGGGGCCGGGTGTTTCAAATGCGGATCAGGCGCTTATGATTGGTGTTTATAATAATTGACGGCGGCATCTCCAGTATGACCTTTAAGTAAGTGATTCATCTATGTTAGATCTATCTGTGATTCTGGTACCGTCCGGACAAGGTATCGTTTCTCAACCTTGCCGTCGGGACTATCCATGCCGGATGCACCCTCCTTTTTCAATATCCGCCCGCAGCTTAGTTTCATCAAGTGTGCAGCGTTTCGAACGGGATATTACTCATCAAACCAGCGGTGCGGAAATTACAATAGGGTGTGTGCCAGATGCTCAGATGAAGGGACCCTATGCACTTTGTACCCATGCCCGCAATTTCCAACCCCCGCGCCGAAGTGCTTCCATGGGTCGTCGAGAAATTGGTGCCTGTCAAGCGAGTTCTTGATCGTACCTCTTCTATCCTCCGCGCGGGGCGCTCCTCGCCCGGCGTTTATGGCTAGGGCACTCGAGAGTGTGTACTGGATGCGCTGATTGATCGATCCCTGATTCCTTTGTTCGAGCCGACAGCCCAGTCAAAATTGCCTTGGTAGTACCTCAGTCAAGAAATGAATGTGACCTTATTCTCACTTCCTCAATCTTGAATAACGCCTAGGATAATTTGATAAGTATTGTCCCCAGAATCTGGCGAGGCTGGCCCATGTGACTAAGTCTCTATGGTCTACTCCTCCTATGTTTCGCGAGTCCTATTCCACCGTCTAATGTGTCCCACCACATCAACGTTCCTCACGGTCTTGGGTGCAATGGGAATAACTACCATGGTCTGGTGCGCCAGTTTACCCAGGTATCATCGAACCCCCTTCATGGCCCCCATCCCAGTTCCTACATCGATGTATGGAAAACTTATGTGTAAGGTGCAGATGATTAGAACGTGCTACCAACTCGTAAGTGTTGCACAATTATCTCGTCCAATTGACGAAAGGCGACAGATGAATCCTACCTCCGTGAATATGACAGCTTCTCACCACTTGGATAGACTCTACAACCTCTGTCGGAGTCGATCGTCTTGTAAGGTAAGAATATTACGACC
The DNA here is from genome assembly GCA_025093985.1 of Calvatia gigantea. Lineage (NCBI taxonomy): Eukaryota > Fungi > Basidiomycota > Agaricomycetes > Agaricales > Lycoperdaceae > Calvatia > Calvatia gigantea. Next base: position 82,274 of record JACAAK010000010.1, read on the forward strand.
ACAGTCATGTTTGGTCGTAGACGCGCTTGGGATGGGGTTCTCGCCCAATTTCTAGAACTCTTGGTTAGCGCGCATTCATAGCCTCAGACATGGGAGGCTCGAGTGTTCATAAAGCCAAAGCAAAGCGTCCTATTCACTTATGGATATTCAAAAACCGAAAGGGCACAGTGTGCTTCTACGGACTGAATAGATGACCTTGGCCATAGGTTCCAGACGCACCTGCTAGA
>JACAAK010000011.1:1800000-2289337 GCA_025093985.1 Calvatia gigantea
TACACTATGCCCTCCAGCCAGGTACGCAACCATGTCAGGCTGCCTTCGTAAACTCCTAAACCGCCCCTGCAGGCTTCCTGCTGTACTGCTTCACCGTCCTTGTATTCTCCCTCATCATGATATACGCTATCGTCCCTCGCTACGGCCGTTCCAATCCTATCGTCTACATCTCCATCTGTTCCGTCGTTGGTTCCGTGTCCGTCATGGCCATCAAAGGTTTTCGGCGTAGCAGTCAAACTCACCGTCAGCGGCAAAAACCAATTCACTCACCCAAGTACCTACGTCTTCGGCATTGTCGTTACTCTCTGTATCCTCGTTCAAATGAACTACTTCAACAAAGCCCTCGATACATTCTCCACCAACGTGTAAGCCCCCCTCACTTCCACCAACAAACCATCAAAGATGGAGATGGAAAACTAATTCTCGGATCTTCTTCCACACAGCGTAAACCCGATGTACTACGTCGGCTTCTCCTCCGCCACAATAGTCGCCTCCCTCATCCTCTTCCAAGGCTTCAACACCACCGACGGCACTAACACTGTCTCCCTCCTCATGGGTTTCATCGTCACCTTCCTCGGCGTCCACCTTCTCAATATCTCCCGTATCCCACAACCCCCACCATCCCTCGACGCTAACGGCCATTCCGCTCTAGAAGGAGGCCTCATGAACCCACGTCTCAGCCTTCAAGGCCGTGCATCGCTTGATGGCTGGAACGGCATCCCGACCTCTGACCAAAGTAACATCTCAGGTGCCACCGCTACGGGTCGTGGCGTACACCATAGACGCAATTCTTCACTTCTAAGAAATCAACAACGCTCCGAAACAATTTTTAGCGCATATGAAGGACCGGGTGGGCTAGCTGGGGGAGAAAGTGTTGTGTTGCGCGATTTAAGAGAGGAAGACGAATCAGATGACGACGATGCGGATGAACGGACACATTTAAGGAACACAACTGCAAACGGGCGCCCAAAATCCGCATCAAAATCTCCAGCTTCGAGAAGCCTTAGTCACTCGCCTATTTCTCTGGATTCGTCGCTGGGCGACGTGCGGTTAACTCCTAGATCATGATAGTTTTGTGGGACGGGTTGTAATTGGCCTGTCCGCTGTATATAGTCGGTTGTCGTCCGATTTGAGCCTTGTTTTTTCTCTTGGGACTATCATACCCCCGTTCTACATTAACATTAATAATTTGGACTCTGTGGTGGTTGTTCATTAGGAGTAAAAAAGCTGGTTGAACCCGGGGTCGAACCGGGGACCTCCTGTGTGTGAGACAGAAATCATAACCACTAGACCATTCAACCAGTTTAAGGTGAGTGAGTGGTGGTTCTGATTGTACTATCATGGCAGATAGCTTTCAAATTTGACATGGAGTTTCAAACTGGACTCTCATGCAAACACTTTGTCATTGTTGCACTTAATTTTCAGCATACACGTAGAAAAATGTCTTTTGTACATGTTAAAAAATTCTTATGGCAAGATCTTGTTTCCGCAGCTCAGAATAAAATTCAGAATAAATGCAACTCAGTCAATTTTAGGATATTTCCTATTGGAATTTATACCACCTGCACTTAAAAATTTGAAAAATTCACTGTGGCTATGAGATTCAAGTATTTTTGCTCCAGTGAAGGCAGTTCGTGTTCATTCCCCTTGTGAATTTTTTTCCGGCATGAGAAAAGTAGGTCTCATAACATATCAAAATTGAGGGAGCTTAGCTGAGTATGTGAATTTCTAGAGGGCAGCCAAAAAAACCATTTGAAACTCTACTGACATGATAGTATGGAGAGTATGTTGGAATTAGAAATGATTGATGCTCATTGGCACTTTTACTATCCCAAGTGAGTAAGGAAGTCTCATGGTGGACTCCCCAGACACAACACAGAACACTGCTGCTACTACACACCCTTTCTCGGAATCCGCCCATTCATATATATCCTTCTGAGGCAAGACCAAAATCCCAGTACGGGGTTCCGGGCTCACGTACTCAAACAATTTGGGAAGGAATCCCATGATTCCCATCCATTCCAAGCACATGCATTTCATTCCGGCAAAATGCTACCAATGATTTATGGTATTTCAGCATGCCGCCGCCCGTAGTCCTAGGGTTCTCTTGCGGGAATCATATCACAACTGTAAAGCGTGTTGCCCATGATGCCACACATGACCAGACGACCAATGTCATCATGGAATGAATGGAAGTAAAAATGAGTGGCGGCAATGGGGAATTTTTGAACCTCGCGGCTCCAAAAGGTGGCACCCCTCGTGCCATTGTCCGACAAAGGATCCCAGGGGTACCTCAAGAAGTTCAGACCTCCGGGGTCTTCTTGGTAATCTACTGCGTCGAAGAGGCCCACCGTCACCACAAATAGATCAGGAGCTGCCGCAATGGGGACTGTGACAGTGATTTTCGTTGATGTCATGAGGTACTTCAAGGGCTACGATCTCTACGATTTCATCATCCCCGCGGACACCCACAATTGTAGTTGATTTTTTTCCAATATAATGGTTCGGAGTGTGGTCCTATATCAGCCAGGTACCATCCTAAATAAATGGTGCGAATGGGATACCATTCGTTTCCCGATGTCTCTGGGGAAGCGGAGATGGCGTAAATTAGAAGTGATCGTTCGCTGATGATAGCAACCTTGTCGTCCGGAAGGAAGAAGACACCAGGACCCTGATTCACAGCAGTTAACCCGGGTGATACCAAACCAAGGAAGAGCGGATACCATAGAATGGTTCGTATCAGGGAGCTTTACTGTACTGGCACGGTCTTGCTCGTAGTTGAAGATATGCATACTGAGCTTCGACATCTCCATGTCATTTTCGGAATGGTCTTTGAGTTGAACGAAGTAACGGTCATTGAGAGCTCCCAGCTCTGATCTTCCAGGGAACAGCCCTTCGAATCGTCGGAAAGGTTCAGCGGTCAGCGTGGCATTCTTCCCATGCCCCTGTAAATGAGCACGAAGGATGTGAGCGCGGGTCCTTCCATAGGGGGCTAGGGTATAGAGACAGTTCACAAAAAAAAAAAGACGGGAAGGACAAATGCACCAACGTACGGGAGTGTTGATTGAGGAAGTTAGAGTTGATCGCAGCAATCTTAAACGTCAAGCGGGGCTCGTGCGGGTCCACCCAGACAGTAAGCCAATTTGGGCAGTCCGGAATCCTCGTTCCCTGAATACATTCCTCGATTTTCATGAGAACCTTTGGCTCCATCTCAGGAGAGTCCATATCTACTGCTAATATTTCACCACGCCGGCCGAATGACAGGAACCACCGACCACCAGGAAGGACAGTGGGGCTGAAGACTGCACACTTAATTGTACGCACACGAAAATCCGGATTAGAGGGCGAATTCCAGACTTGTTCAACCTGGTAGCGGCGAAGGACCCAGTCCCAGAGTTCTTTTGAAGAGTAGTCCCTGAAGGGGTTCCTCCAATCGAGGATTTTGTGGCCTTGATTGAATTTTTCGTGCAAAATGAAGCCAGATTGAGGTGGTAGCAGCACAAACCGTTCTACACGTCTTACGCGTGATAGATGCTGAGACGACCATTTGATTATAAGACCAAAGTAGTGTGTGTACTAATCGCAGAGAAAGAACGGATCCAATGTCAAGGTTGTGGAATATCTCCTCGAGTAGCTCCTGGGGGAGCGGAAAGGGACCTTGCTCTGAGACCATATTGGAGGCTCCTGGGTTGAATTGGGGAGCTTCTTAAGACTTAGTGTCGAAGGAAAAAGACGTCACAGTTGTCTCGCTCATGACGGTCACACCCTATCAGTTGTGTCTCTGGGGTCTTGGCCAGGTTGACAAGATGGAAAAATTCATATCGTATCGGAGTTTGTTCCAAATTGTAGCATTCCTCAGGTATATCAAGATGCATGAAAAATAAGTGAGGCGGAATTAAGGAGAAGAAGTGAGATCACGCAACATACATCACATTATCCGAGTCATGTTGAGGAAAATTTTCAAAAACATGGGATACCTGGCTGACTATATGGCACCAATACAGGTCGAGGGATCTATGGATAAGGGATACTATTATCCAACAATCAGGATGATCCACCTCAGTCGTAATCCGATAACCTCAGGAAGTGCGATTTCTGCCACGAGACCCCATCTCTAAGCACAAGCAACCACCCCGAGTACAGCCGTTTCAATGTGGCATCACACTTAAGACCCATATTACTTCAGCCTGTCAACGTCCATAATCCTTGGGTCACCCCCCGGAATTTGATCGTAGACATGAAGCAGATCATCCACAGGCGAAAACATGACTATGCGACCAATGTCTCCATGAAATGAATGGATGCGTAAAGAACAAAAGTCTGGAGGAAATGTATTGGATGGGATGTCAACCTCGCGGCTAGAAATGATGGTACCGCTCGGGCCCTCATCCGAAAGAGGATCCCATTGGTACCTCAAGATACTCAGAAAGCACCTGTCAGAATTCGGCTGATAATCCAATGCGTCGAAAAGGTTAATCGTTCGCCAATCGGCCAAACGATTGGGGAATGCCGCAAAGTGAATAACGCATATGTTCCTAGTCATGTAATCATTATCTTGTCATAACAAGCACCCAAATAATATATAAACCCCCTCTGAGGTGTTGGACGTGGCAAAGAACCTACTAGCCATTGCCCAGCCTTCAGAGCACAGTGAAAAGCAATCTATTGTGCCTGAGCAAAGCAAAGTAATAAGTTCTTTCAAGATTAACTGGATTAAGTGACTTGAGCTAAGGTTGAGACCTTTGTAATCTAAGAAGAAGACCTCGGCTTACTTGTGAAGTGAGCTTAGATTAAGAGCATATTGCATCACTACACCCTGGTACTTGGAGTATCACAAGTGTAGGACAGTGTGCTTCTGGTCGTTGACTTGATAAGGGTGAATCTTAGGGAGTACCTGAGGTTCTGTGTCTTGTTGACTCAAATACAGGACACGATGTGTTTTTACAGTGTAACTTTGATCTCACTCTTAGTGAAGATAGTGTTATTCTGGGTTCTCACATTGGTTTGTGTATTTTGGGGAGACCCCTTGCCAGAGTGCCTCCCACGAACTTCATCATGCAGAATCTTAAATATCTTTCCGTAGCTTAATCTAAGCAGCACAACCATCACCAGGTGATTATTTGCCCTTAGAACCGGCTTGTTTAAGGTGTAGAGCTCACTCACCTCTGCTTTTCTCATGCCCAGGAAGTCAAACTTCAGGCTGTCCATGTAGATCTCTTCATAGGTTGCCTATAAGTGCAGTTTTTATGTCAAACGGATATCCCAATCAGGATTGCAGTGGTGCAAAGCTTATTGCAGCTTGTAGCAGACAACTGGAGAAAATAACTCATTTAGTTTGCTTGCTTGCAAGAACCCTTTCAACTAGATGCTCACAGGCAGCCATCAATGTTAGAAATACCCAATGTTTTTCACTGTTCCTTCCTTTTGGTAAATTTTCCAACTATATACTCTAAATTAAGTGTCAAGTCCTTGATAATGAGCAGAACATTTGCCTCAATGGCTCATGGAAGTTAAGTATGACAGAAAGTTCTTCGTTGATGTTATGAGGTATTTCAAGGGCTACGATATCTTCTTCCCGCAAGTACATAACTGTAGTCGAAGTTTTCCTCGTATATGGCCCGCCCCGCCTTGTAAGTGTCGGAACCACTCGACTGAAATGGTGTGAATTGGATGCCATTCGCTTCCCGACGTTTCGGGGGAGGCAGGGATGGCGTAAATGAAGAGAGATTGTCTATTCCTGATAGCAACCTTGTCGTCCGAAAGTATGAAGATTTCAGCAGCCTGAAATCCGTCAGTGAATTCGGATAAACTCTAACGAGGGAGGAATGACCCACCGTGGGATCTGCAAAACCGGTGAGCCTTACTCTACTGAAGAAACCATTCTGGTAGTCGAAGACAATCATATCGGAATTTACCACTCCTGTGTACAGTCTCCAAGATTTCCCTTGATTTGGATGAAATAACGACCATTGATAGTTCCTGGCCCTGCCATCCGGGGAAAATTCCCTCAAATCGTTGGAAAGGTTCAGCGATCAGAGTGGCGTCCTTCCCGTGCCCCCGTAAACGAGCGTGAAAGATATGAACACGGCTCCTTCCTTCAGCATCTAAGGTTTCCAAACAAGTTTACAAAACTGGCTAGAAGGAAATGGATGTGAACATACTGGTATACATTTTGAGATGTTCACGGTTGATCGAAACAATTCTGAACGTCAAACGGGGCTTGTGTGGGTCCACTCAAACAGCAAACCACCCCGGACGATCCTCAAGCTTTGTTCCCTCAATATAGGGTTTGACCCTAACTAGGCGTTTTGTTTTTAACTGGGGAGAATCCATATCTACCGCCATTATTTCACCCCTGCCGTTAATTGACAGAAACCACCGACCACCAGGGAGAACAGTGGGGAAACGGACTGGGTTTTCAGTTGTGCGCACACGAAAATCCAAACCGGAAGGCGCATTCCAAACTCGTTCAGCCCGGTCCGCGAAGAAGGACCCAGTCTCGGAGCTCCTCTGAAGAATAGTCCTGACGGGGTTCTTCCGACAGGGGAGTTTGTGGCTTTGAATGAATTTCTCGTGCAAAGTGAAGCCAGACAGAGGTGGTAGCGGCATAAAACGTTCTACACGTCTTGCATGACAGATGCTGAGACGACCACGTGCAATAAAGGTGGGGTGCGTACCAATTGGAGGGAAAGAAGAGATTCAATATCGAGGTTCCGGAAAACCTCCTCTAGTAGCTCTTGGGGGAACGGAAAGGGACTTCCTCCTTGTGATGCCATTTTGGCGGTCGTTTGTTCGAACTGGAGAGAACAACTCGTTATCAAGCCACACGAGCCGCCAACGCGTCACGGCCAGCTCGGGGTGGTCACACTGGCATCATAGTTGGTGACCAGTTGTCCAGCTTGAGCGAGGCAACTGCATCTCTGAAGCCTGGAATAAACTACAGTATATTTTCCGCTAAGTTGGTCTGGAGTTTGATTTGATGCACGGCAGTTGACGAAGTTGCGAGATGGTTCGGACCTGACTTGCCGAAGGCTGGAGAAGGGTCTGAAGAGGCGCTACGGACGAGGATATCTGGCTTGAGGCGAAAAAAACTGCGCCTATGAAGACTAATGACTTAGGCTACAATGAAAACGAGGCAGACATGGTATGCGATGTCCCCCGTTGATCCAATCATAAATTCGGTCTAGGTATCTCCAACGCTCACGGAAGTATTCCAAGAGCGGACAATATCACACAAGCTCGAGGAGTCATGGCTCTCCGGAGTTTACGTAGTTACAACTTATACCCCTTCCCACTGGACGGTTTTGCGTCCCATCCATACCTCGCCTGCTTGAGTGTAACAAGTTGCGGCAATACATACTCATATGCGTGGGCCGCCCACTACAGAAGTACCATGATTAAGAATTTCGTCACATTTTTGAGTGTGGTGGGTGGGGGAGAAAACACACCTCGCAAATCATAGGCCTGGTGTCCCTCGGGTCAATGATCTCCTCAACTCCAAACTTATGAGCGGTCTTCAGAGGACTTCGCACATCCTCAAATTTGTCAAGGAGCTCTGCCATAAGCTTCTCACGTTCCTCTAGGGTCTCAAGGGCATCTAACTGGCGTTTGTATGCCGCTTCTATGCCACCCTCGAGTGGAAGGCTTCCCCAATCCCCTGAAGGCCTAGAAAAGGGAGTGAGATGGGATACGAAATGACGAAGGTGGGGGCGCACCAAGCGACACGCTTCCCGTATAGATCGTCTGGGTCTGCGAAGGCACCGCCTGCAACGCCAAACGCTCGTCGGAGGATGACAGTAAATATGGGCACAGAAGCATAATATAGTGCTACCATGGTTGCTGCACCATGACGGACGGTCGCCATTTTCTCTGCCACAGAGCCTAGAACAGTTATGAGGCGTGTAGCTAGTAAATGAGAGAACAAAGCGAACCTATCGCAAATCCGGGTTGGTCGACGAGATTAAGGATGGGTAGGCTGTTCCAACATTAGTGAGTAGGGTGACGGGTGGTGAATGATGATTGTATACCCGAAATGGTCGCAAAGGTTGAGGAAGCGTGTGGCTTTCTGGCATCCAAACGCGTCGATCGCACCTGTGAAGGTGCTTCATGAGGATATTGTTCAGTGATGACGAGAGCACCGTACCCCCGTTAACCTTGCAGTCACTCGAAAGAACGCCAACTGGTCGTCCATCTAGTCTTGCGAAGCCAGTAACGGTGTTCCTCCCCCAATTGGCGCCAATTTCAAAGAAGCTCGTCCCCACAGATCCACTTTCCCTATCCACTATCAACCCAATCAACTTGCGGACGTCGTATGGTCTCGTCCTCCTTCTCGGAATGATCTTAATTAATTCCTCCTCCCTTCTGTCCTTTGTATCTCCTGTAGCCTCACTCGGAATAATAGGTGGCAAAACAAATATTGACGAGGGCAGGTACGAAAGGAACACCCGAATTTGTTCGTATGCATCCGCTTCCGAAACCGCGACATTGTCGACCGAGCCATTCGTGGCGTGAATTTCCCATCCGCCTAGGGCTTCTTTGGAAAGGTCTTCGAACGTGGCTTGACGGACTACAGGAGGTCCCGCTGCGAAGAACTGGCTGAGACCTTTGACCATGACACTGAAATGTCCGAGAGTTGCTTTGGCTGCTGCCAGCCCGACAACAGGGCCTAAGAGAGCCGAGACGACGGGCACCACAGCCATAGCATCCATACTTCGTCCTAGACCGGCGAGGGTGGGGATGTAGGTTGCACCGATGCTAAGATCTATATTACAATTTGAGATTGGGATGTAAATTTCATTTAGAGACGGAACGTACATGTTGCGACACTTCCTCCACCACTCGAACCATCAAGCAGACGAATCTAGAAAAGCGGGTAGCCAAGCTGGTCAGTGTGTTGGATGCACTGGCTCATTGGAGAAATATGTATACCAACGGCACTCGAGCTCGCCGCGCAAGATTCTGTGTTCCAAAAAAAGGTTAGAATGATAGTGGGGAACAGACAGGTACGATCTAACCTCGCCATATTGTGCCTTGGCCTGAATACCTCCATCGGCGTGCCCTCCACGAACACTGAAATCGTCGGCAGTCACGAAAACCTTACGAGTTCGGAGCCTTCCCCAACCGATGACACAGTTCCTTTAAGATCCTGAGAGTCCGACTCTCACTTGAACCTCAACTTGCAGACTCACGCAGGTATAAAGCTATTGATATCACCATCCTCCGGGAGTTTCCCACTAATTGAGCCTACTTCCTCAAAAGAACCTTCGTCCAATAGTTTTGCTAGGCGCTCATGCACCCAAAGCTTGTTGTTGGCCTTCTGTCGGACATATCCTGGATTCTTTGGGTTTGGAGTATGTATATGGGCCTGAAAACCGCGCAGCTGCTTAATTGGATACTGTACGATCTGTGAGTAAAGCGGGGCACTCCGAGCCTTGAACAACATACCTCCCAACTGGTATTGTCGTCCGTAAGGTCCTCCTGACCTCCCTTGAACTTGTCCTTCGGTGTATTGTCCTTGGGTGACATTCCAAAACACTCAAAGAGTCAGAAGACCACAATCCTCGTCTTGGGTAGAAAAAATTAAACTGCTATCGTCCAAGGACCTGTTGGGTGACGATGAGATACACTCGGCATCAGTAATAACCGGTGCCATCAATGAAAACGTACGGACATGCCTGTGATTACAGCCGTCCAGACTCCACATACCACTTCGACGCCAGCCCAGATGCTGATACCCAAGGTCCTTGTTGCGAATCGTGGTGAAAGTGAGTCCAACTTTATGCAGACGCCGGGACCCTTATTCCTGACTTGCCTTTTTCCACCACCACCATCATCGTCTGTGGATAGTTGCCGTAAGAATCCTCCGCTCTGCGAGGGAACTCGGCTGGAAGACTGTGGCACTCTACACGAGGGAGCCTAACCTTGATGTCAGCCATGCCACATACGCAGATGAAGCAATCAAGCTGAATAGTGTAAGTAATTACATGGATGCCGATGTCATCCTCGAGGTAGCTACCCGGTATGTCACCCTTGGCTCGTGGTTTGTTTCGTGGTGCTCATCGTGACAGTGTACATTGTACGCACGTACATCCAGGATACGGATTCCTCAGTGAATCCCCAGCACTAGCCAATGCTCTTGCAAAACACAATATCACTTTCATTGGCCCTTCTTCTGACGTCCTCCATCTTACTGGGGACAAAATGCGGTCTCGCGATCTTGCGATGTCGCTAAACGTGCAAGTCGCTCCGGGTACTGGTGTTGCGTCGAGTGACGAAGTTAGTGCATTCGCAGCCCGCATTGACGTCGGCCATCCTATTGTGATCAAAGCGTTGGATGGTGGAGGAGGAAGGGGCATACGAGTGGTTAAAAACGACTCGGAAGTTGATCAAGCCTTTAAGAGGTGCGCGCACACGCTTGCTTTTTTTTATATGCATCCTCTAAAATCTACATAGATGCATGGGAGAAAGCCCATCCGGCCGAGTTTTTGTCGAGAAGGCTCTGACTGGTCCCAGTTGGAAACACATAGAGATTCAGGTTATCGGGGATGGTACTGGTTTGGTCAGTCACCTTTGGGAGCGCGAGTGCAGCGTGCAACGTAGGTACGTAAAAAATCGAAATGGATCTGCGCGTGGTTGCTCAAACAACGTTGCTGCAGGTTCCAGAAGATTATTGAGGTATGCCTAGTGTAGACCTCACCATGACCTTGGTTGACGTTATATCTGTAAGGTCGCTCCATCGCGGCTATCGCGTTCGGTTATTCAGATCCTGGCCGATGCTTCCCTCAAGATGGGCACCCACTTAAAGTACAAGGGTCTCTTGTGAATGGTTCAACAAACCAATGGGTTTTCCTCGAAATAAACCCCCGCGTGCAAGTTGAACATACTGTTACTGGTACGACCTATATTCCTTTTTTTATGCGTTCCAACCCCATTACCCGATTCCAGAGGAAATCACGGGCATTGATCTTATCCGAGCGCAACTCCTCCTCTTTTCCTCACCGAATGCCACACTATCAACGCTCGGTCTCAACACCCCTCCTTCAAGGCCCGTATCTACCGCCATTCAACTCCGACTCACTGCTGAGAACCCGGAGACTAGTTTCTCACTTACACCAGGAACTATTCGTAGCTCGGAGATTCAGTGGCCAGCGGGTCGAGGAGTTCGCATCGACACATGGCTCTCTTATTCCCCGCCATCGCAGTCACTATCCGAGTGGGTGATTGGCACAGAGTTCGACTCTCTCCTAGCGAAAATAATCATTCATGGTGGTACTTTCGGAGAAGCGACTCAGAAAGCCCGACGCGCCCTGCGGGAGTTTTGGTTGCCGAAAGAGAGCAAGGTTAGGACAAATATCGCTGTCCTTGCTGGCGTTCTTGGGCATGATGATTGGAACAACGGAACAATTGATACCCTGTGGTTGGAGCGGAACCTTGACACCATTTTAGGACTTGGAAAGAAAGTCTCTAAGGAGCAAACAGATATAGCAGGCCTGGACGAAATTCTTAAACGGAGAACAGATGGACCTGGCAACAGCAGTACATCAGCGCCCTCTTCCGGAGGAACCGTGCTCCTTCAGCCTGGCGTGCTATTTCACCTCACTCTTTCCCCAACAAATCCCCCTGGTCCTGATACCACATCACGAGAGACGAAGAAACATACACTCACACTCACCTCTATCGCACACAACGCGTTCCCAGACAAGCTTTCCGGTGTGCTTCAAAGCACATTTTCTTCTTCCCTAGAATTCTCCCTTTCCCAGTCAACGTCCGCATCAGTTGCTCATGGGGAAGGCTTTGAACTTGCAGATCCGAACGACCCGCAACACGTCGCAGCGCCATTAACAGGAAAGATCGTTGATATCCATCCTGTCCTGAAAGTCGTTGCTTCTTCGCCAACACCCCAACAGGGAGGCGAAGGGAAGGGACGAGTGAAGAGGGGGGAAACGCTGGTGGTGATGAGCGCTATGAAAATGGAAAGTGTGATTGTAGCGCCGCATGATGGGATCGTGGAGAAGGCTGGAAGGGGCATGAAAGTTGGTGTCATTTTTGGAGAGGGTATGTTGGTTTGCACCGTGAGGCCCGTGGGGACGAGTAGGTTGTGAAAAAGCATGCCCGGGTGGGGGGGCTTGAATGATTTCGGCACTACGGGATTAGTCTGTTGAGACCAGAACAGCCAAGAAACATTCTCATAAATAATATATGAGCATCAAGATCTGGCCACCACCTAATCACCAGCCTAACGAGACTTCTGATCGCTCCATGTGAGCGCCAGAGGGCGAGATCGAGAATGAAGAAACCCACAGGGGTCTGATCCGACGTGCAAAAAGCGGCCTCAATCATCGATGAAATGGCGGTGAGAAGACCCACCGACGCCGACGGTTTACCTGAGTTACTACCTAAGAGATTTGGGTTTAATTTAGGGGGACAACGAAAATTTTCCGAGAGCCCCGCCATGAATTCCCAGTTTTTTTAATCTTCCATTTCAGCGTCTCTGAAAGAGCAAAAGTTCCCAGCTAAATTAACTCCTGACGCCCTGGGCGGCCTTGCTGCCCCATGGGCCCAATTATTGTGGTGAACGACATAATAATATCCGGCGTGTAATCATCGATGACCAACGATAAAGCCCGAGTGCTATCTGTCCGTTAAATTGGTATTTGGGAGCAGAGCCCAGCACCCACCCCAGATAGTCTTGCCGTGCAGTCTCACGCTACACCCGAATACACCGCTGTACACCGTCGAAACACAAGGTCTCCACGAGTGGCGCTTGAATTAGATCCTATCAACGATGTAACCAACTACTACCACTTAAAAAAGAAGTGGAAGAAGCAACTTCATACGGAGAGAAAATATTCAGATATTCCCTCTAAAGGCCTATAATTCCATGTTCTCCTTGCTATCACCTGCCATTACGCCTCGTGCAATAGAGAACAAGATCATAGGATTGCACACAGATAGGCAAAACCCGTGGCATCAGCGCCAGCAGCACCTAAGGAGACTTCGCTCATCAAGCTCCGAAGCAGTCGGGCAGCAACAACTCATTTCCCCAACCGGCGATTAAGACGACGCCGAGCACCCCATACCAGAAAAGAGGGGAAGGAATACTGAGGGTAGTACAATATAAAAGGGTCGCACAACGAGGTGTTTGGCGACCTACTTGCCACACCATGCTGAGTGCATCATCCCAACCCCAGCCGCAGGTCCCGCTGGCCAAGAACTCACTCGCCGACGTTCGACTGTATACCAAAGCACCTGGAACGGCGTATCTTCTTCCATCCGACGAGGAGGAAAGACAAAGGTTCATACCAACAATACACATCAGTGGAATTGGTAGAGTTTAATAAGACCCGCTCCAGATTGACAGTCCAGCATCATTTGATCAAGAAAAGCTTTGACGGACTCATTCACGTTCCAATTCAATTGACCCAGGAGGACCATGTCCTCGAAAGTGGAACAGGGACGGGTATGTGACTCCCAGTGATGAAGATCTAGCTCGAGATAACTCAACGTCCTCAATGTCAGGTGCCTGGCTGCTTGACGTCGCGGAAGAAGCCCCCCTGAAGACGCAACTTGTCGGGTTCGACATTGAAGGCCAACTCTTTCCCGAGTCTTCCACTTTGCCGGCCAATATAGACTTTTGTGTCCACTCTGTGCTCGACCTTCCGAAAGAGTGGACAAATAAATTCACGCTTGTTCACCAACGGCTCTTGATCGCTGCCCTCCGCACGACGGAGTGGCTCCAGGCACTCAGAGAGCTACACCGGGTCACGAAGCCAGGGGGATGGGTGCAACTGGTAGAACGCGATAGCTGGGTGGCAGGTGCTACCATGAATGTTTTCCGCTCCATGGTGGCCAAGCTGCAAGAATCCCGTAACATTGCAGTATGGTCAGACATAGGATTGGCGCTGCAGGGGCTCCTCAAGGAGTACGGGTATGTCGACATACGTGTGGTTCGGGGCACCAGTCCATTATCTGGACCTTATGGCAGTGATGGGAGAAGCAACTTGCTAGCACTCTTTCGCGGCATGAAGACACCAATCCTTAAAGGTGGGGGATTCGGTATCGTCTCCAATGAAGCCATGTATAATGAAATGTTGGATCAAGTTTTGCACGAGATGGAATCGACAGAGAGTGCGGAAATTCGCTGGGTGATGGTCTGTGCTAGAAAGCCAGAGTAAATGATGGACTGTAAATAGACTCCGCGCCGTTTTTGTATGGATAGTTATGAAAGATGAACGTCAATGATACTCCCGCATTTGGCGGAAACCTAAACACCTAGGAAGTCATCTTCGCCTCCCCATACCATTCGCACAGGGGGGCAATCCGACCTGAATTCACACAGCTTCTGTTTCAAACTTCCCAAAGACCTGCTCTAATGACATGTCCTTCACTACCCGAAGTCCGGCATATATGCGGATAGATATCTCCCAACAACCTGAAAGCCATGAGGGGAGCAACAAGAGTGAATATTACTGATAACGGGGTCGTAACATCCCTGCGACTAAACCTTTCCTGGGTTTGGCGTTTTTACGCATCCCGACCCCTGGTGAACCTCTTCTCCACACTTCTTAACAGTGCATACAACCCTACTGAGGTGATAAAGCCCACTATCACACCAATATCACCTGAGCCGGCCTTCGCTATCGGCCCCTGGTAAAACACTTGCGACATGCACGGAATGATAATTCCGAAAGCACCGAAGAACGAGAGCAACGCTGCCACCCCCAATGGCAATCTTGAAGGTGTGTCCCAGTATTCGGTGAGATAGGCTGAGAATGAGTGTTTACGGAAGATGAAATGTTCCGCGAGGACTATCCCTGCGAATGCGGTCGACCAATACCCGATAACACCTGATAAGTGGAGAGGAGAGGTAGTTAACGGGATATTTCACCACGGATCAGAAGGCACATACTGAGGACGTTGACGAGGGTCGTGTAAAAACGGGTTGCGCCAACTATTGCCACGGGTATCAGGCTGAGAAGAAATGAATCAGTATTAATGTTTTAATGTTAAATTAGTGATAGGGCAATCACATCGCTTCCGAGATCGAGACATAAACATATCTTGGGATCCTAGCAAAGAACGGTGCAACTGCCATGAAGCTCATCCCTGCGAAGTTAATCCCATTAACCCCAAATTGAGACTAAGGCAGCTTACCGAAGGTATACATAGTCGGCGCACATGCAGATGGCACACTCAACGCTAGCAACACCAACAAAAATTTACCAAAACTGCCCACAGGTGCGAGGATAGCCGCTACGAGACCGCCTACGTCGTTACCATTGTCGAAACCTGCCGCATACGATGGAACGTTAGAAGCCGCGATTGCGAACGACACGCCCAACATGTGTCCGGCAACCTGCATGTAATGTCGGTCCACCTGACAGAGTTGGAAATATTAGATGCCTACACTAGCACAAAGAAACCCAAGGTAGGTATAGATGAAGATTCGAAACCTGAAATCGCAACTCGTTCAGATCTTCCAATTGAGAGAAATAAAATCACCAACGTCGAAGCTTTCCCATTGTGATAAACTCCATAATCTGGGGTCATCGTACACCAACTGATGACACTCGAAGCGAGAAAACATGCGAATGAAATCACAGTCGAAGGAGTCGGTGTTGGGAACTCCGGCATTGCTGATGGTTTTAGGTGTTTTCCACCAACGGCAAGCATGGTGATGAATGTCACCGCATTGGGTACCCACGTTAAGCTTTCATACCTGTCTGGAAGTGTTGAACAAAATCCGCATAACAGGAGAGGAGGAGGGCCTTACCAGTGGACGACTCGATATCCACAGAAGGTTATCTACAGCAAAGTCGGTCTCCGAAGATTACTAAGTCCGTAATTCAAGTACATACCACCATAGAGATCACGCCGATAATTACAATCCCCAACGTTGCATTCAATTTGTCAGGAGACACGGCTGCCAAAGTTTGTCCGCCAACAATACAGTTGAGGATGAGGAACCCTTGCATAGAGAAGACATTCAAAAGGCTCGGAAGGACTGCCGCTGGGTACCTGCGGAACGCCGCAATTCATAGCCCAGATAGACGAGTGGAGGAATGATCAATGTGGTTCTAGGTGGGTAATGAATGAGCCTCACTCACCCCCACGAAAATCTGCATTGAACCATCCCTCGCGTGCCCAGTTTGGGGCCAAAAACAGCACTATGCGAAAGGACAACATCCAAGTATTGGAGGATGGACCAGATGGAAGGTTGACGGAGCAGGGACAGATGTATGAGTCGTTATGTGATCGAGACCCAGAAGTTGAATATTGAAAATCGACGTGGCGCCATATCCCGACCGGCGGGAACCAGCATTACACAAGGGTCGGCAATCGTAACATCGGACACGGATATAAGGTGCGGGTCCGTTCGGTTTGCCGCATCAACAAATGATGAATACCAACCGGACGTTCGAAACCCAAAATCCAGGTGCATAAGCGACCAGTCACAATTGGAACAGGGGATATGAGAGGGAAACAGGGCACGAGGTCAATACTTTTTCCAGCAACTCAATCCCAAGCCAGGTCACGCACAAAGCTGCAGGGATAGCACATGATCTAAAATATTGAAGACAATGAGTACTTGTGGTCGTCAAAGCGTGAGGGAAATTCTGAGTGGAGAATGGAAGGGAACCCAAGTAGTCCCGACAATCTTTAATCTAATCTGGTTGGAGATCCGGCGTGGCAAAAAAACCATCCGACTGCGCAGTGGACTCACATGGTATCAACGACAGCTACGATGATTCCTGTATGTTTGAGCCCTAGTCCGAAGAACACAGGTGCGGCAGAACCCGTGCTAAAAGCTAGGACATTGAAATTCGCAGAGAACCAGACGAAGAACATCTGATAGAGTCGCGTATCTGTACGCTCCGAAGGCGATGTGGGGGAGATCCTGTTGGGCAAAGAACATGATCAATCAACGTGTTTTTCCCTTCGTATTACGACACTGAGAATGTCTCGAGAGTAGATGAGTAAGACCAAAGCAAAGAAGGTGGAATACATTTCTATCTGTCCTCGGGATAATGACACGACGACTGATTAATTCATCCTGACATTCATAAATCCCGCCTTTCGGCATCACCCCATCCCTGAGACCAAGGTGAATACCGGACGTTGAGTGAAGAATATCGCAGCAGTTGCCCGGTCACCCATTGCCCTGGGCCGCAACGCTTCTCATTCTTTCGGTCATGGGGTACATCGAGCACAGAAGCCCGAGCACCTCATTAAACGGATAAAATTTTCTGCCAACCCTGGTGGGATAACCAAGGAGCAGATCATAACCCGGGTATTACCAGGTCGTCTAAGGGAATTTAATGTGTTGAGAAAGCTCACCCATGAGTCTCTATGCCCCATTTCAACAGTATATCAGTGATGTTCTGCCACTTAAACATTGCCCTTTCGGCCTCCTCAACAATTCTGTTATCAATAAAATTTAGCTCCTAAAAAGTTTACCTGGAGGGCGTTGTACTACTTTTCTTCTTTGGAGTCGTGAGGAATCTGAGGATCGAAGGTCATTCAAGCTCGTCTTTTGTTGATTTTTTAAATAGGCATGGGAGAGGGGAAGGAAGAGAAAAGAGGGAGTAGTGTGAAGATATCCAAAATAAGAATCTATGAAATGGACCTGATGCGAGTAAGAAGGCGAGTGAGTTGGCTTCCATCCACAGAAACCTTTGAAGGAACAGACTAATAAGGAGGACCACATGGAAAGTAGTAGACGCGAACCCAAGGCGAGACTTCTTTCACAGCAAAGATTTTCCTTCATTGACACAATGCAACCTCATGATCCAGCAGCAAGCCTAGGCGGGTCGCTGTCTGAATAGTCGTGGGTTCGATGACAGTGACTGAGCCGGCAAGTTACACACGGGTAGCGAAGCAAGTAGACGAATGTGGTTTAGTGTGATTAAAGATAGCACACTATGGATGTTCTACATGGAAAGTACGGAGAAAGAGAAGTGACAAGTTTGCAGCATCAGGATAGAGTGCAAAATAGAATACAGATGAATGCCCAAAAAACTCAGCGTCTATGGGGTAGGAAGCTCGGCTTTCTCTGCCGCCAGGCCTACGGTTGCGGCAGGTCTGGTATCCGTCCCGGTCGCGCGACTCGTGGCGAGGTAAATTAGCACTTCAACGACGAGTGCGGATCCTTGTACCCCGGAGCGTCATCTAATCATCACAAATCATAGCCTCTCGACCCCAATGTTCATCTTTGTCTTTGCCTTGGGCGGAATTGGGGCTTATGATACCCTGAGTGCCGCATCATCGTAAACCGAGGATCAGTGTACCTCCGTAGACGATCCATAAGCTCCTTAGCCAAAAATACGGTCCCCCCTTCCTCCTCATAGCGAGTCATACTGTCATCGATGGGTTCGAGGATGCATATATCTGCTGGGTGCAGCGTTGTGGCTTCAGAGAAGCGGAATATTGTGATAAATTCATGTTTGAAAATCTTGACGTCAACGGTTGTAAGAGCGGACGCTGGTGTGGCGTTGGACACTAGGTACGAAGTAGCATGTGAGCATTCACTCAAGGATCCATGCCTCCTGAAGCGTACCCTGGACGAGGTTCACGTCTCCCTTTATGTTGGCAAAGGCAAAGTACCCTGTGTCAACACGAGCAGGGATATTCGGAGCTGAGAAAGGCTCACAGACTGGGCTAGCAAGTTGAGAGAGAGACATTCAGGGTGGTGAGCGGTGCTAGGAAGATTGGCAATGGATGCTTTATATGCGAAGCCATGCTAGGGACACGAGGGTAAAGATCGAGAAACAAGATCGAAATCGGTTTGTCACTGGCCTATTTTGGGCTCACGTGAACACTCACCTCCTTCTGGGTCTCGACGGCCTCCATTCCGCCACTTCCACATCTCCGCAACCCATGAAACGCCTGCCAGGGTAGATTCCTTAATCAAACTAGTCTTAATCATCTTCAGTCTTAAATTATCGTTGTATTCTCGCCAAGCCCCGGTCCCCACACGAAGGAAAGTTCAAGAATCACATCCTTTTCAATTAGTATCGCTTACCGAAATGCCCAAGCTTTGTCACTTTTCAACCTTAGTCTGTGACGTTCACCAACTGTTTCACCTATGACCCCAGTCAGTGCAAAAATTTCTGATCACATTTCGCAGAGAACCGGTTAGTAGCTCTCATTGTTCATATTACCACCCAAAAGGGAAGGGATCAATTCAGAGCATAGAGCTTTGACCGCTTTGCAATGCACATTATTGACCATTGACAGAAAAGCCATGATGTTATCGCCAGCTCACCTCGCAAGCATTGCTGGCGCACACATTGGACCTAGCCTTCGATTTATACGCCCTGCACATCACGCGGGGTCGTCCAAGAATAACTTGCCCAGGCCCGGTGCTACAGCCCCATGAGAACACACATACCAGCCGTCATAGTACTATCAAAGAAAACGCCGAGCAAAGTTCAGGAAAACCCATAACAGGTGCTCTGCCCCTTCCCTTCTTTCCATGAATACTGCAACTTCGTGGTCCAGGCACGAAGCTCCAAACATATCCGAAACCAGGCTCCAGTTGCTGCCACCCATGACGAAAACAAGCGGTCATTGGATGGACAGACCTCCCTGCAGTAGCTCGGCGTTCGTGGTTAGGATCATTTGGAGCCACAGGGCTGCATCTTTTAGATGACGTCAAGTGTTGTCCCCACACAGGTCTCAGTTAACTATGTAATTCAATTCACCATTGCGGAATCACAAGCTTCCGCTGGACCTGTGATTCGATTCCCACAAGCGCGACACCTTCCCTGCACCTTCCAGTTTGTTCCCCCTCCTCGCCTGGTTACCCGACATGGCCCTTTGCAAACGGTGTCTTTCAGAGAGCTCTAATTACCATGTGCTCTGAACTGCCGTTACAGATGCTATAAGGTAATCTATCAGTGAAATTGTGATGGCACACCGGTTATATCGCTGCGTCACTTGCCCATCTCAGGGTGGTGTAATGTTTCCTATACATACTTAACGAACGTTTACTCCGCGCAGGACCCGGACAGGGGTCCATAGCCATGGTACATAAATAGATCCGCCCTCCCTTCCACGCCCCCAGACTTCTCGGTTTTCCAGAAAGAACCATCCCTCTCCATGTATCCAATTCTTCGGATACAATGTCCGAGGAACGGAAACCGAGGGATATGATGGTTTGGAAGACCCCACTGGAGACAGATAACCCAGGCGCAAGAATCCCATACCTAGGTTTCCCCGATATCGTTCTGACCCTTCCTTTTGCGAGAATGGCGTACCATAGATAGCATCGTCTGGAGTTCGGCTGCAGAATGTCATTCGTTATCGCTTAGCCCTAGTGTTCGGGGACAGGGATGTCTCAAAAGCTTACTCTCAAGCATATGTAAGAGTCTTCCCTCCCTGTGTGGCCCTTCATTGATTACCAGCGCCTTGAGTGCATTGACATGAGATTGCACCTGCTCGCTTGTGAAAGTTGTGCTTAATTCAGCACTAATGGGTGGGTCTTTTTCATTTAGGAACGTTTCGCGAGCGGTTGGAGTCCCACCATCCTTGCCGTCGGCCCCACCTGTTTGCTGGTTGTCCGTTACTATCCTTGGCTCTGCCGCGAGAATAATATTTTTGTAACGCTCGGAATATCGATCAACAAGGACTAATTGGGCGCATCAGTCTCAGTGTCAACACAACGCGCAAACGATAGACTCACGAGAAACAAGGATAGTCATTGTTCCGACTCCAAGCAGCGCCCAAAGAACGAAAAACGAACGCCCAGCCGGCGTTCGAGGGACAGGGTCGCCTGGTCTAATGATTAGCCTCTTGTCGCTAAACTGTTGAGGCAGATCACACCATAGCCGACTGTTGAGAAGGTAACAAAGCCTACACAAAGGTCAATAGACACGGGGAGCGGGCGGAGTTGGAAACGAACAAAAATACAGAGATAGCCCGTATGACCATTTTTCCGTTGCAGTGAAAATCGCCGACCCGACCTAGCACAAGGGAAACTCATTGGTAACGAGGTTGGTCATAACCGAAAAACTTACGAGCCAAAAAGTGAAGAATAAGGTTAATGCAATGACAACTCTTATCATTGACATCCTCTTTTCTTCTTCTTGTAATTCAGCAACGGTCAACTCTGCGGAAGTTGGACCATTATGTCTACCCGTTCGTGAATGGGAGCCAATATTGGACAGGTCTTCCTCATCGTACCCTTGCCGTGTTGCAGTTTGGCCAGCACTGACTGCATATGCAAAGTTTCCAAGCACAGCAATCATGCGACCCAAATTATGATGCGTAGGAGACATTGGCTCCGGTCCTCCATCCAAGCCGTAATCATGATGGTTGTGATGATCTAGGTGATCTGGGTGTTGGGGTAAAATGTCTTGCAGTGGTGCGCCGGCTTCCATTGCTGCAGCTTGTAATTGAGCCTCGCACAACGCCTGTAAATTCAACCTCATTCGTCTCCTATGGTTGCCAGTATCCCTGCGCGTAGTTGAAGTCAATCTCCTCATGACGTCAGACCACCTCCACCATATTCGCCTCCATCTCCCGTTTCCTATTTCCATTTCTCTGGGCCACTCAGTCTCCTCGTCTTCATCCACGGGGACCCAAACAGGCAAATCTGCGTTCTCTAATCTCCATTTTACGGCCCCTAGCCATCTTTGCATGATCCGTTTCCTCTTGGTTCCCCGAATTCGAGTATATAGGCGGATTTGGATTGCTTCAAGTAAAGCTTCTCGAATAAGGCCGATTGCAATTGCGAGGATCAGGATCCCGCCAACAGTGTAGCAAGAAGAGAAGACGCGTGCGCCTGGAGTTTGAGGGTTGATGTCTCCAAACCCTAACAATCTCAAAGAGTGAGACCCTTCATATTTATTACCCAAAAAGTTACTCACCTATTGTTTCAATGCATACGACGGTGAAATAAAGAGCATCGATAAAAGAGAGAGATAATATATATGTGTGTACAATGGCTCCGAAAGCAACGTAACATAGCAGGACAATGACGATGACCGTGAGGGTGCGTTGCCTCTTCGTCAAACCACTCTCTGCAAGATAAAAGTAAGACTGAAGGTTGCTGAGTGCCAAGCAAAAAGTGCTCACTTTCCCTTTCTGAGGGCTCGGTCTTCCAATAATCCACCACGAGGGTTATATTGGTGATCAAGGAGGCGAAGGTGGAACACAGGGTCATCCAAAAGGCTTGACCCAGAATGAAGCCATCGTCCGTTTGGGTCTTGATGATGAAAATAATTATCGCGATGAGGTTCAGGGCATCTAAGAGAGGAAGTTTATGAGGGCTGTTCAAGGAATAAAAGGAGGAAAGTACCGTGGGCGGTTAGAGCAAGGATACAGGAAAGCGTCATCTTCTTGACCGCCTTCTCGAAGAGGCGCACCAGGAGGCATATATTGGTGATTATAGCACAAGTGAGACTGATGCTAAGCATGGCTTCGAGGAAGGCCGGGTTGGCTTCGAATTCCACTATTTTATGTTCATCGTCAGTCCGAATATACCAGTGTTCTGTCAATCCAGGCACCTCCAATAATATGGAGAACGGCACGAAAATGCTTGAGACCAAGGGAAGAAGTCGGACTTGGGTTGTTTCGGAGTCTGGTATAGAGTCAGTGGGTATCTCGAGGTCGCTTTGGCGTCGCTGTGGATCATGTCCAGAGGTGCTGTTGTTGCGACGTGTCATAGTCGTTTCGTCTGGGTCGTGGGTAGAGACAGGAAGAATGTATGCGTTTGTGGCATTTATATATGACCGTGCCCCATTGAATTGCTCATGCTGATGGTTTAACTCGTCTGCAGCTACCGTCACGCTCCCAAGCGCTATAGGATCGTTACTTTCATTCGATTTCCGCAGCAGCCAATACAATGGAGTCGCTAACGCAGCGAAGAGCATATATTGACAGCTTCTGTTGTGAACGCAACGGAAGGGTGCCTAAATGATCATGAAGTGTCCGTCGAGGCTGTAACGACCAGAGAGACAGGAAGATGATGATCGATGATCGATGAGGTCTGGTCTGGAGTTCGAGCCTGGATGTGTGGCTTATGAACAAGATAACGACAGCTCGACGTAATCAGGCCCTTCAGAACAATACTGCAGGAATTCGCACGTGACCTCGGGAGCCAATGGCTAAGATTAGATCGGAAAACTGACCAGTCTCCCGCAATGAACATCTCGCTCCCCGAGTACAAAACCCAGCTCATCGAGCATGCCATGGCTGTAGGTGCCCTCAAATTTGGCACCTTCACCCTCAAGTCAGGACGGTGTGTTGCTCAGTCATCTAATCAACCCAACAGACGATCCGAATCACACAATCAGCATCTCACCCTATTTTTTCAATGCCGGGCTATTATGTACGGGGCCGATCCTTGCCACCCTGGCAGGGGCATATGCTGCGACGATCGTGGATGCACAATCTCCAAGTCAGAACCCAAATCCTCTCCCCAGTTTCGAGGTTCTTTTCGGGCCTGCATACAAAGGCATCCCTTTTGCTTCCACAACGGCACTCCTACTATATACCCAACACAAAATACCAGTAGGATTTGCCTATGATAGAAAAGAAGCGAAGGACCATGGAGAGGGTGGAAAGATGGTTGGTGTTACCGTGCAAGCAAAAAAGGTAGTCATCCTTGACGATGTTATGACTTCGGGTAAAGCTGTGCGCGGGGCGATAGAGATGGTCAAGGAGAACGGTGGGGAAGTCGTTGGTGTTATCCAGGCTCTTGATCGCGAAGAGGTTGGCCAAGATGGGGTTAGCAGCACTGTGAAAGAGGTCGAGGGCCTCGCCGGCGAGGGTCGGGTGCGATCGATTCTGAAGATGCAGGATCTCATGGTTTGGCTGAAGAAGAATGGTATGCAGCAGGAGTTGGAGGATATGCACAAATACTGGCAAAAGTACGGATTAAAGAACTAATTTTGTTAACGGAGGGGATAGCCGGGGTATTCAAATCATAGTCCTTTATCTAATAATTTAAGTTCTCCCATCCTACGACCCATCAAGCGGACGTGTTTGCTCCCCTGTCTTCTTCGACAATGTTCTCCTCATTCTTTATTAATTTTTTCCTTCCAGATGCGACAGCCTCCCCCAAGGTCTTCCTTACTTCGTCCACGATGTTCGACCACCTCGGCACAGGGATCCGGAATCCCTCAACCAACCTTCCAAATGAGACGTCTCCCAGCCTCGACACTGGCATCAACTTTGCTATATCGACAACACCACGCTCGTTTAAAATATCCTTGCGGATGTGAATATACTTCACTGTTCCAAGGATGAGCGTATTGGTTGCCTTGATCGTATCAGGTGAAATAATGTCGACATAGTGCAGAAGCTGGAATACGACATTATTATCACGGTGACCTGATTTAATTCATCCGAGACAAACCTCGCATTCCATCGAAAAAGCGCTTTCTTTGACGCGAGGCGCCTTAACGTAAATCTAGCGCGGAAATGCCGTGAGTAATCCTGCGACTCAGGCGATAAGAGGATACTCACACTGGGTTCTTTTGTGAGCCCGCTTAGTGGCCATTCATCCACCTCAGGAGGGGCATCTACTGAGCAAACATTCGCATTCTGGACCCACGGTTCACTGATTATATTGACAGTGAAGCCCTTTGTTGCACGAATATTCCTCGCAGTATCGCTGAGTCTCGTTTCACGGAGGGAGCAAGAGATAGAGATGACAGGAGGATCAGCGGCGACCTGTTGATTCTATTCAGTATTTGCACATCAACTCCCAAGAAAAATATTTGCCTGGTTGAACCAACTAGTGGCATGGTCGATGTCAACTCTACCAAGTGCTTGGGACCTGTAACTTACCTGAAGCATCCTAAATTCCCACTCCCGTCTTGAGAAACTGACGAGACGAACGCAATAGGGCGGGGAATAACACCGCTGATCATGATTTTGTAGACTTCCGTGAGACTGTACGCTCGTAGGTCAACAAAAATAACTTAGAACGAAAGAAATTCCTGGTGGGTAATACGAACTTCGTGTTTGACGTGTCGATGATCTGCCAGCCACTTTCCAATCCTTTCAGCCATTCTCGCCCTTGTGGTGTTCCGTCAACCCTTTGGCCCAACTTCCAGCTGGGGTTAGGAGGTTCACTAAATTTGTACTTGGTACTATGGTTGAAGGAGGGGTAGGTTTGGGAAAGAGAGCCGGATGGCATATTGCCTCAAGAAATGTCGAAATGACACAGGGGGGGAAGGGGGAGTAAGGGATTGTCAATGATTACTGGGGCTCGTTGCAGGTATTCAGGCTATTTAAGTTGGAAGCCGAACACTTGTGACGAAATATCAACACTGGCGTCAGTTATATCACCAGATGGAATACGATCCGGTAGCTGATTTAGTTTCCCTCAAGCAAAGATCAGACGGTTACCTCCGGAAGGACAGTCAAATCGTTTCAGAAACTTTGCCCCATGTGACGAGAGACATGAATAAATGGTCATGAAGATGTCGGATTTCGAAGAGGCCCTCGATTGTTTGCAGCTCGATCCAAAACAAGGGACGCAACTCTCCAAGGCCGTAAAACCGTCTTTCCCGGGATAGTCTGGATTCATGGAGCGGCAGGAGTTGGAAAATCCGCAATTATGCAAACCCTTGCTGAAGCTGAAGAATCACGGTTATCATAGGTTTCTCATTTCCTCATGCTTTTTACATCTTTCTGTCTTTCTTTATATCCCTGCTTTCAATAGGCTCCAAACACTCCGAGGCAAGGACGCTCTCAGAAAATCATTTACATTCCGTAGAGTGGAGCACCCCTCCCCCTGGCAAATTCATTTTCTCCGTTCACCGAAGTAATTTTATCAGCAGGGGTTCGGGTTCTCGTGTATTTCTGGGTAGTAGAAACAATCACGATTCATTTCGACAGATCTCCACGGCTGTTGATGCCGTTCCAAGTTCATCTTCAGCAAAAGTCGTCAATGTGCTCTTGCCTACGTGAATAGATCTGTTCATTTTACCTTCTATGAAATGCAAGCGAGAAGAACGTTCCTTTGAAGTGAGAAGGTAGAGCGACAACACAGACGTTGAGTAGGTACGGGTTCGACAAGGCGGTCGTGGCCCGGGACACGGGAAGGTGAGGTCGGATCCGAAGCTTGAAATTTAGGTTTTGGACAAGGATGTAGTGCTGACTGGGGTTAAAATTAAATCTATCATGTGTGATTCATACGTCAGGGGCGTTCCTGGCCGCGGAGAATTCAACGACAGTGTATAAAAAGCATCCAATCAGTACGGCGGCCTCAATGATGTACCTCTACATCCGCTCGCACGGATAACCAGTGGCCACTTTGCTCCAGATGAAGAATTCCAGCTCAGCGCTGATTTGGCATCGCCCGAAATTGGCGTTTTCACATCCGTGTCAAGGTGGTGGATTTTCCAAATGTGCCGCCAAGAAACCAAGAGCCAACAAGTGCTACCAGGTCCTGTCGTGATTCTTCTTTCAAGGCGAGCCTTCAGCGCTTCAGCTGAGACAATTGCACAGGGTATTGGCTAAAATGTTCATCCTCTGCCGGATTTCGGGCTCGTTTTGGCAGGCTTGCCCATGACTCAAACACCACAAACCAGAATCAAAGGGAATGTTATGTGACCGAGCGCCGGGGAACGCGATACGGAGTATCGTAGTTCCCGGGGCGGCATTTCGTAGTTTAAGCATCGGGGTACGCTTCGGCATTTACACAGGTGTGCGGGTATGTTATACGGGCTGTCCACCTACTTCAACGAGACATGTTCGTGCATGTGGGTAACTGTTTCCATCACATCAATACGCAGCCCATAACGGCATCCCTCATCACTCAAACCCACTCATCACTCCGTGCCCCACGAGAGAAAAGGGGGATATCCTGCCGCTTTGTCCAATGCAGCGCAGGACAGATATACTTTGGTTATTACTACAAAACAGCTGTCCCCTCTGAGAGTGTAATATTTCCATCATCCAAATCCGTGAAAGTCACCACAACATACACCGGAAATCTCGGAGGTACGGTACCTCCAGACACAACAACCTCAGAGGGGAATACTCCGAAGAGAACGAGGGGTAACCGGAGACCGACCAGTCGCCATTCGCACGTAGTCTTAACCCACGCTCCTTTGAATTTCCTTCGCTTGTTCATGGGTATTTTATTTCGTTTCTCCTTATGCTCCTATGCTCGTTAGATTGTGATTCATCATCATTTCTTCACCGCAGACTAGTTTAATTTTTGGATTGTTTCTGCAACAAGCACTACTCATTTAGGTAGGCCCGTATATGAATAACGTCCTGAGTAATGGCGTCGATGAACTTCCATTTCTGAGCCGCTGCAGGGAAATCCCCTGAACCCCATCACGTGACCATGGAATGGGCAGGCGGAGGTTTGGCTCTCCTGGAGTTGGTGTTCTCTAACTGTTGGTTACTTGAGCCCGATTTTTTTGGAGCCACACATCTACTCAGAGTCCTCCAGATTCCCTTCGTTGCCTGATGAAGACCGAACAGTTGCGGGACCCTCGGGTTTCTCCCAGACATGCATCAGTTCCTATGGACGCCGGTGTTCACAGATACAACCCAAATCTAGCGCGAAGCAGTATGGGAAGGAATTTACTTGGGTGCACACTTCCCAGCAACGGGGTATCGGCTAACTACGAGATATAATACCCGAGTTGGATTACCTATAGGAGAAGACAGTGGGAAAGGGGGTGAGATGGTTGGTGTGTTTACATAAGGGAAGGACGGTAGTCATTTTCAGTGATGCGATTCATTCGGCCAAAACTGTGGAGGGAATTACCGTCAGAAACCAGTCGTGAGGAAAACCTGGTTAGGTTCAAATTCCACTATCTTATGTATGTTCATCGTCTGTCCGAATATACCAGTGTTCTGCCAACCCAAACACCTCCAATAAGATGGAAAACGGCACGAAGATGCTCAAGACCAAGAAAAGAAGTCGGACTTGGGTTGTTCCGGAGTCCGGTGTTGGGTCAGTGGGTATTTCGGGATCATTTTGGCGTCGCTATGGATCGCTTTTTTTCTTTTTGTTTAAATCATGAATTACGATGCGGGGCGCTCGGGCAGTCCACGGTCAGTCGTCGCCGCAGGATCGCGTCGGTAGATTGTGACTAGGGCTCAGTGTGAGAATTCAACATTAGCAAACATCAGTTTCCAAATATGGTTTTAAACCGTTTGCAAACACGTTTGAAATTAAGACCCAAATTTCACCGGTTTTTTATTGTAAGAAATTCCAAAACCATGCAGGCGTTCCCATGGCTAATGGCCAACTGATAACGATAGATTGTCCTTTGTCCGTGTCTTATACCCAGCCCGATAACAAGTCGCGATGGCATTAGAACCGGACCATGACTTTGACGTCATCCTATCCCGGCTCGGAGTCCTTCTCTCGCAACTACCGGCTCAACTACCTGAGCCTCTGCCACATCATTGTCCACCAACCAAGCCGGTGTCACGCCGCCATTGGTGGGGCATCTTTTCGTCGATCCACTCATTGATTTAGGGTCGGCTGCACTCCGTGACATGCTTTCCGATATGCCACTCCTCACATTGGATGATTTCGAGACGGATGGTGAATGTAGTGGGTCAGGTGACAGCTCGAGGGATGGGAAACGAGAGGTAAACTGGAATTGGTGAAGATATTTTTTTTGTAACGTACAATAAATTAAAAACCCATGTTTGAAAACATTTCTTGCCTGTTTTTAATGTAAGTTACCGAATGTTTTGAAACATGGTGATAAAAGGGAGTTAGTAACCAAATGTTTGCAAACGTTGTAAGATATTCCTCGGGAATTTCACACCGAGCCCTAATTGTGACACAGTCCTTTCAGGGTCGTGAGGAACGTATGCGTTTGTGGCACCTTCCATGAGCATGCCCTATTGAATTGCTCACGTTGACGGTTTGTCTCGTCTGCATCCACCGTCACGCTCTCAGGTACTGTGGGATCGTTTATTTCATTCGAGCTCTGCAGGGGAGGGTCAATATAACGGAGTAGCCAATACAGCGAAGAGCATGTATTGCTGGTTTCTGTCGGGAATGGAACGGAAGAGTGCTCAAATGACCATGAAATGCCTGCCGAAGGGGAAGCAAGCAGAGAGAGAGGAAGATGTGGTCCGGTCTGGAGCTCGGGCCTGTGAGCCAACGACAGTTCGACATAATTAAGGTCTTGGGACGAAGAGGGATTCGAGAGAAAGGATGAGAACAAAGAACAGGAATCGGAGCTGACCTGAAGGCTCAGAACGATAAGTAAATGTCCGGAAGCGCGAGGGAATAATGCGCGAGCTTTCGGGGGTTGACGTTCGTGAGGAGGATGGATCCCGGGACTTAGTGCTGGGCTATTATGTACGGGACCAACCCTTACCAGCATTACCAATTGGGCAGGCATATGCTGCGACAATTGCGGATGCACAATCCATAGACTCAAATCTAAATACTCTTCCCAGTTTTGAGGTCTTTTTCGGGCCTCGACGATGTCATGACCTCGGTTAAAGCGGTGTGCGGAGCGATAGAGACGGTCAAGGAGAACGGTGAGGAAGTCGTTGGTGTTGGTGTTATCCAGGTTCCTGCTCGCGAAGAGGGTGGTCATGGTTAGTGGCACTGTGAAAGAGGTCGAGGGCCTCGTCGGTGAGAATGGGGCGATCGATTTTGAAGATGGGGGATTCCATAGCTTGATTGGAGAAGAATGGTATGCGGCAGGTGTTGGAAGATATGCATAATATTGGCGAAGGTATGGATTAAAGAACTAATGGCTTTAATAGCTGGGATAGGAGGATAGTCGAGATCTTTAAATCACAATATCCAATAACTGAAGTTGCCCCATTACACGGGGTATCAAGCGGACGCACTTGCTCCCTTGTCTTCCCCAACGACATTCTCCTCGTTCTTATTTAATTTCTTCCTCCCAGAAGCGACATCCTCCCCCAAAGTCTGCCTCACCTCGTCCGCGAGGTTTGACCAACTTGGTACAGGGATCCGGAATCCCTCAACCAACCTTCCAAATGAGACGTCTCCCAACCTCGACACTGGCATTAGCTTTGCTATGTCGACAACACCACGCTCATTTATAACATCCTTGCGGAGGTGGATGTACCTCACTACTCCAAGGATGAGCGTATTGGTCGCCTTGATCGTATCAGGCTGAATGATATCTACGTAGTTCAGAAGCTGGGTTATGACGTTACCACCATGGTTGGAAATAGTTGACCCAAGACAAACCTCGCATTCCATCGAAAAAGCGCTTTCTTTGACGCGAGGCGCCTTAACGAAAGTCTGGCATGGGCATGCCGTGAGCACCCCAGCTACACAAGCGATAAGAGGAATCTCACACTGGGCTCTTTCGTTAACCCACTTAGTGGCCATTCATCCACCTCAGGAGGGGCATCTACTGAGCAAACATTCGCATTCTGGACCCACGGTTCACTGATTATATTGACAGTGAAGCCCTTTGTTGCACGAATATTCCTCGCAGTATCGCTGAGTCTCGTTTCACGGTGGGAGCAAGATATAGAGATGACAGGAGGGTCAGTAGCGACCTGTTAATTCCTTTTAAGCTGTGCGCCAACACCTGAGAAAGATATCTACCTGGTTGAACCAACTAATGGAATAATCAGTATCAACTCTGCCAGGTGCTCGGGATGTGAGATGTACCTGAAACATCCTAGGTTTCCAACCCCGTCTTGAGAAACTGACGAGACGAATGCAATCGGACGGGGAATAATGCCGCTAGTCATGATATGGTAGACTTTTGTGAGGCTGTGCGCTCGCAGGTCAATATAAATATCCTAGAACGAGAGAGATTTCTGGAAAGTAGTACAAACTTCGCGTTTGACACATCAATGGTTTGCCAACCGGAGTCCAACCCTTTTAGCCATTCTCGTCCTTGTGGTGTTGCTTCAACCTTTTGGCCCAACTTCCAGCTAGGGTTAGGAGGTTCGCTCATTTTGTATTTGGTGCCATGAGCAAAGGGGGGGTAGGTTTGGGAATAAGATCCGGATGGCATATTGTTTGAAGAAATGTTAAGTTTGCACAGGGGGGAAGTAAGGAATGATCAATGATTGCTGGGCCTCATTACAACCGTTCGGGCTACTTAAGCTGGAAGCTGAACGCTCATGACAGAGCATCAACAAGAGCATCAGTTATATCACCAGGTAAACTATGATCCAGAGAGCTGATTTGGCTGGACTCTGACCTAGATCGGACGGTGACCTCGGAAGGATCGTAAGGTCGTTTCAGAATGTTTGTCCCATGTGGTGAGACAGAAATAACCATTTACATTGGATTTCGGAGGGTTTCTCGGTAATTGCGGCCCAACCCAAAGCAAGGAGTACTTTCCTAAGGACACGAAGACAGGCGCCTTCCGTTCAGCCATTATCATTTGTGTGTTTTCAGTAGGACTGCACCCTACCCAATGTCTATGGTCGATGTTCCACTTTGCGATCATTTCCCTCGCTTGGGTCCCACAGAAAATATAAAGAACAGATGTGTCCACGCAGACAAGAATACGTTGACGGCTTCTGTTGAGAATGAACTTAACGTGGCATCAATGATCGTGGGGACCTGCTGAAATGAATCGCGATTGCGTTTGCTTTCCAGGAATACATGAGAATCTTCACTGATAAAAATCGACTCTGTGAATGAAGAAAGAGATTTTCTCAAGTGAGGGGCACAGTTTTCTACGAAACGTGAACGATTTATATATGTACTAAGAGGATCGACACTTAAGAGCGTCGAGAACCTACCAAAGGCAAGTGAAATAAAGAAAACAGAAAGATGTAAAAAACAAAAACGAGGAAACAAGATACCTATATTGCCCCAGCTTATAAGGATAAGCCATGAGGATCTCTTTGCACCCAACAACGCGGTGATGGGTTGGAACACGGCAAGATGAGGTCGGATCTGAGGCTAAGGATTCAGGCTTGCGGCAGCCAGATAGCGATGAATGAAGCTATAATTAGATTCATCATGTGCGCTTCCATACCGTATACGTCCGAGTAGCGTACCTGAGTGTGGGAGATCTCATCTACTCAAACAATAGTAGGGTATAAAACACCCAACACCACGCTGCCAAGGATGGATGTGGTGGCCGTCCTGTGTTTGCTTACGCAGATAACCAATGACCGTTTCTTTCCCATACAAGGAATTCCGATTCCTTGGATATCGCCTCAAAGCAGTGTTTTCACGTCCATGTCAAGATTGTAGAATTATCCGCCGTCAAGGTGCCAAGATCCAATAGGCACTACCAGGTCTTGTCGTGATTCTTCTTTTGAGGTGAGCCTTGGACTACGGCAACTGCACAGAGCGCTGGCTATAACGTAAATCCTCTGTCGGATTTTGGGCTCCTTCTGGCAGCCCCTTCAAGGCCGAAACATCACAAATAAGAACGAAGGGAGTGTTATTTGGCGGGCTCCAGGGAGCACGATAAGGAACATGAACATCACGATTCCCATGCCATGGGTGCATTTCCTCGTTTCATGACATGCGTTCCTACAACCATTGGAGCATCCTGGGCGCGTTTCTGCATTCATACAGGTGGGCAGACATGTTATAAGGCTGTCCGCCACCATCACTCTTCAGCAAGACATGTTCGTGTAGTTTCTCAGGACTTCATTGTCCATGTGGGCACTACCCGGTCGAGGGGGTGATTACCTAGCTCAATTTTAGCCTCTGCTCTCCACGCCTTGGCAGTAAAAATCCACTTCGACACCCATTTGTTTGAAAGGTAGAGTTCAAAAGCCACAGCATGTCGGCGAGGGTCTCCCATCACGTCAATACACAGCCTGTAACGGCGGCTCCCTATCACTCAAACCCACTCACCGCTCCGTGCTCCACAAGAGAAAAGGGCTATATCCGGCCGCCTTGTCCAACGTAGGGTAGGACAAATATACTTTGGTTACTACCACACAATGGCCGCCTCCCTGCATCACCCAAATCCATGAAAGCCACCGCGACATACCTCGGAACGTCATCAAAAGCTCTGTATCTCCAGACGCGACGATTTCAGGGGAGAGGATTCCGAAGAGGACGGGTTAACTGATTAATCGCCATTCGCACGTCGTCCTAACCCACACCTTTCCTTTCAATTCCCTTCGCTTCTCCATGAATGTTTTGTTTTCCTTCGTCCTTGTGCTCCTATACTCGTGGGCCAGGATGTGATTAGTCGTCATATCTTCACCGAAGACCAGTTTAACGTTAGCCTACGTCCACTGCGCCTTAGCAAGGGATTTGCTTGCAGCGGTTTAGGAACGCAGTTTCATCAATCTCATGACCCAGGGCATGACCAAGTAACCCTGTAAAGCCGAGGGGATGTAGATACCCGGCTTGACATAAAATTTCTTGTTACGAAATAATTCATCAACGACGCTGTTCATTGGGAGTTGCTATACAATCTCCCGACCAATGGTTACTTGAGCGTTTTGATGGGATATAAAGTTGTGCTGAGCGCAATCTTCTGGGGCCATACTTATCAAGCGGTCAGAGTTCTCCCGATTCCCCTCATTGCTTGATGAAGATCGAGCAGTTCCGGGGCCCTCGGCATCCCTGATATGAACATCATTTCTTATGGATGTTGATGCTCACAATTACAGTCCGAACCTCGTGCGAAGTGGTCCAGGAAGGAAATACTTGGACGCACACCTCCCAGCGGTGGGGTATCTCGATTATTTGCAAGATGTAATAACCGAGTTGAATTACATACAGAGGAGAAAAGGGAAGGATGGGGTAGGATGGTTAATATGTCCACACAACGGAGGGACGTTAGTCATCCTCGGTGATGCGATGACTTCGGCCAAGTGTCTGCGAAGGAATTACCGTCAGAAACTGGTCGTGAGTATCATAACAGGCTTTTGTTCACAAAGAGGACAGGATGATGTTAACGGCACGGCGGGAAGCGCCGAACGCCCGTCACGAGGATGACGTGTGGTATCATCAAGACGTCGAACCCTATATGTATATTATATCGTAGCGGCGCTCGGAGCGCCGGTCCCCGACTCTGGTTCATGGAATTCACAATTTTACAATGTTACGGAGGCGTTGAGAAACTGGGATCCCAAAAATCCGATCAAAATACTGAGCAATACACAAAAGAGGCGTTCACGGGGAAACTGGATCTGACCATGTGGATTGCGAAGACAAAAAACAGTCCAGTCATGATTTGATTGGATCTTGACACTCAGTCAAAAACCGAGATAACACAATAAGAATTGCCGCTTTTTTAGAACGTGGTCTAGGAATACATACAAAGTGATCACAACATGATATACACTGCACAGACAACTTGGTGTGACACTCGTCGTATCAATATCATATTAAATCCAAAAAGTGTAATCTTCAGTATGACACACTTTACACTGTTTGAAATCAATATGATTTCGACACGACCTATGTCACATCAGTTCGTTGGCGCAGTGTATAAGCTCAGCCGCAGACAATGATCCGAGGCATTCTTGATACCGGGACTCCGAATAAGATAACCACACAGGGAAGGCTTGAACAATCTCCTGAATACCAGAAGGAAAAATCACAATCGCAGGTGTATCACCAAACCAACCACTAACTTGTGTAAGAGCTTTGCAGTACGTGAACATAGAAGACACGAAATCACAAAGAGTAACCAAAAGACATGGCCTCACTCAAACAAGAATGTATTGTGACATGAAACCCAGATGCAATGTCAAATCTGGTGCAGCATTGAAGTTTGTAATTTTTGCAAACGGTTTGACATGTTGGACAAGCATGGATATGTCGCGGAATGGCGCCTTCCATCCACTGCGAAATAGAATGGGCTCATAAAAACTGAGTGATTCATGCCAGGATAATATATTGCACCGTAAAATAACAGATATTGTAGTGCATCGTGCAGAATATCATGGGGGGACAATGAACCTTATCAAGAAGACGAGAGCAACAACACAACTGTTTAACCACGAACAACTAAGTGTTGCGATGATGTTAGCGAGATAAAACTCAGTAAAGCCACTGTAAAAACATACCGGACCTACAATACTTTCCAGCCAAAGTGAGATGGAATGAACGGTGAACAGAAGATTGGAGAAAACAGAAAAAGATCGTCTGACTGCAAGCTACATCTCGATTTATTGTACTTATTTGCTCACGGAATGTGGACAGTGGAGTGGTGGGGCTTTCTATTTATTTTTATTTTTACCTATTCCCACGGCTACAGGTCGTTTGGCAGAGAGAAGGGGCATTTGGATCGACAGAACCCTCCTCTTTCAGAGTTGGGGGTCGCCGAGACGTGGAGCCTCGAAGACATGCATAAATAATTGGATAAGGAACTTGCAGCGTTCTAGTGGAGGATGTTCGAATATTTTCGACAAACATGGGTTTGGGAGGTTTTTCTCAGAGCAGCACATCAAGCGGACATACTTGTTCCCTTGTCTTCCTCAACGATGGTTTCTCCGTTCCTCTTCGACTTCCTTGTTCCAGATATAACATCCTCCCCAAACTTTTCCAAAATTTCGTCCTTGGAATTCTCCCACTTGGGAACGAGCATCTGGAATCCATCACCCTGCCTTGCATATGCAATGCCGCCCAACCTCGATACCGGCATGAGCTTCGAGGCATCGACTGACCCACGCTCGTTCAAGATGTCTCTTCGAATATGGATGTACTTCACTACAGCGAGGATAAGTGTGTTGTTCGCCTTGAGCGTCTTGGGTTGAACGATATCGATGGTTTGTAGAAGCTAGGATACGATGTTATTATCACGATGGCTCAAGAGATCTCACTACGAACCTCGCACTCCATTGAAAAAGCACTTTCTTTAACTCGAGGTGCTTTGACGTGCGTCTGGTTGGCAGGTATATGATGAGTGAGGCGGCGATTTAAGTGGCCATTGAAAACTTACGCTTGGTTCTTTCGTCAGCCCGCTTAATGGCCATTCGTTAATCTCGGGAGGGGCGTCGATCGAACAAATGTTTGCATTATGGACCCATGGTTCGCTAACTATGTTGACAGTAAAACCCCTGGTCGCACGTATGTTGCTAACAGTGTCCTTGACCCTTGTTTCACGGTTTGAACAGGAGATCGAAATCGTTGGGGGGTCAGCAGAGACCTGTTAATTTCATTCAGTCGCTGACAATTAAAAACCCCAAGTTTTTGAAATTGTTTACCTGGTTGAACCAACTTGCGGAACGAGTTAGTATTTCATATATATAGCTCGGTCACGTTCTGACGCACCTAAATAATCCTAAATTCTCAACCCCATCTTCAGAAATTGACGACACGAATGCGATCGGCCGAGGAATGATTCCGCTGACCATGATCCTGTACAAGGTCGGGCGACTGCATCAAATGATTACTAGTGTTCAAGGAAGAGTTGCGGATCAGCAAGAACACACTCTGACTGGGACGTGTCTATTGATTGCCAGCCGCTCTCCAGTCCCTTCATCCATTCCATTCCTTCCAGAGATGTATCAGCTTTCTGACCCATCTTCCAGTTAGGGTTAGGAGGTTCTGTAATTTTATACTTGACGGCGTGCGCATAGGAAGGATAGGATTGAGAAGGGTATGATTGAGACTGAGAGCCGGACGGCATATTTTTCCAGCGACGGTCGGTATGAGGGAATGAAAAGAGAGAAGGAACGCTAACGACTGGCTTTCTACCCTGGTCATTTCAGCCCCGCACCGTTGCCCGATGTCAATCGGATATAAATCGCCTTGGCCTTGCGGAAAAATGAAACTTATGGAAGCCCACTTGGTAGGTATTGGTCGGAATTGCGCCACGCACCACATGCCGAAACGTAACATAGAAGGTATTGACAAGGGAAGCACGTGTTTAAAACAAGCTTGGAATTGATAACCTTTTAACTGGAACCAAGTCTATGTCCTGAACCCCAACGATGTTCCGGTGTTGACGCAGTAGCCACTCTTCTCGGTGGTACGACATGTACACCAGCAGCAGCGAAACCGGTACCAGCAGCTCCGGTCCCCGGCGGCGGTGGGGGTCTATTATTCCCATCAAGCCGGCGCCTCAACCACACTGGAGCCCTTCCTTGTTCAACCAAAGGCCCAGCCGCCCCAATTGTCGTTCCCCAGATAGCCCAGAGCCAAATGTGTCCTGCGACTGCCCCAGCAATCGCCGTTGCGGCTGCATGCGGCCCGCCCATGAGAAGATCCAAGCCGATGAGGGCATAAGGAAAGTATTTAACAGGTATGGTGACTAGACCCATTATGGAGGTTTGGGTTCCCTCAGGCGCAAGGTTGGACGACAAGTAGACAAGTGAGATGAGGAATGGTCGAGTAAATACCACGGCATTCAGTGGAAGCGTTAATCCCTATGTCAACGGAACCAATCAGTTACAACGGAAGCAGAAGTGGATACAACGGAGAGGAGTCTCACGATGATTGAAAGAGCATTGAATAGAAGCTGCCAGGCAAAGTCAGCTGAGCGCCCTGCATATGGACCAGCTGAACGTCCTGCATGCGAGCCAGACTCAAGCTGGTCTGCGGTTCGACTAAAAGAAATTAGCATTGAGACAAAACAATTGTCACTGTAACTTACTAAAGCATTACAAGGTCAAAAAGGTAGCTGATATCCCGGGCTTTGATTTTACCGTCATTCTTAAGCTCTGTCACACAGTGAGTCGTTGAGCACCACTCACTCCCAAGGAAGAAACTGGTGTACAGTCGCCATATCTAACAAATTCAATCAGCGGCTTGGAAAAAGACAAAGTTCAATGCATGCACGCACCTCCAATCTCCGAAAAACAAGTGCCTTTATCAACACAAGCTTGTAGGGAGAGACTATGCTCATGAGAAACGGGACTGTTACTGCCAGCGACGAAGCCGTCAGGAACCGGGTTACCGGTGGAATTTTGCGGAGCTCTGCAAAGAATTGGTCCATTACGAAGAGAAGAGGTAGAAAGACTGTTTAGCTGTGGTGCATGCACGTTTGAAGTTTTGAACAGGGAAAGTGCATGGCACCACGAAGGAATGTAGGATCATTGACGTGGTCGCAGTGATCACGTGTTCTCTTTCGCTGCCGAGCACTTTTTGAGGAACCAACATCTCTGACTATTAATCGACATCGCTGCCAGAATTAAATTTAGTTTTCGACCGTGCTCAGGGATATGAGAATGGATTGGGCCTTAGGCCGTCTGCCTCGAAAGGAAGGCCATTCCAGGGATTCCGGCGGGATAAAATATGGGTGGAGAAGAACATCCGACCCCTACATGTCCAACTCAAGTGTATCTAATTGACGATATAGATCGACTCGCTTACATGCAGATGGTCCCTTTTAACCTGAAGGAAAAGTGGTGTGTAGCACAGGGTCATATTGGGGCAGCAGGGTTCTCCCGGATGCTCATAAACAACATTGAGGCCCAAGCTAAGGGCGCTGCCGAGTGACAGCTTGAACTGGTGATTATTATTATAACATCCAATCGCAGTTGTTCACAAGCATTGGGTTAGATCCTAGGCCCAAGATTACCGGCCCCACGGACAGTGGCGTGGTGAATACCTCAACCAAAACATTTTTGGCGCTTTAAACCTCTCGCCCAAATTCTGGACTACTGTACACTGAGCGTTTTGTCTGAGGTTCGCCGGCCGACATTCGAAATTGGATTGGAGAGGGCCTTGGAAGGGGCTTGCCGCTTTGCCAAGCAGCCGTGAGAAAGCCTACGCAGCTTGCCGAACTTCAAATAAATTCCAACATACAACAGTCCTGTTTCCGCCGTTCAACCAGACTCCCCTCCAGTCGGTTGGAGGCTTTATGTAAGCGGACGTTGATCCGATGTTGTTCCATACTTCGTCAACTGCTAACGCATCCAACCGACTGGCACAACTTGCGTTTGCATATGTTTGCCATTGCCATTACCTATCGTGAGATTGTGATAAACAATGCGCCATTCCCGCGCACCATTACTAAATTGGGTGTGACCGCTGTCCTCGTGTCTGTTCTCAAGGTTCGTATTCCATCAGTAGAAGAACTTCGCAATGAGGTAAAGGCCCGCTTCGGCTATCACCCTTGTCTTTTTCAGATCAAGGATACCCTCGCCCAGCTCCGAGGCCACGATACTGTTACTTTCTCAGCAACCGGTTCTGGGAAGACTCTGACCTTCTGGATGCCATTCTTGTTTAACGACGGCGGCATTATCATTATTATCACGGCTCTCAATGTTCTGGGGGATCAGAATGTCCACGAGGCCGAAAAGCTTGGCATTAAGGCCATCAATCTGACAGCCGGGAATAGTTCAGATGAGATATTTGAGGTGAGTGGGTCAATCAAATATCTAGATGTCAACAAGCACCTCATACATCTTCAGGACATAGCAAATGGGGTGTATTGAGTTATTGTTGTTGGGCCTGGGAAGATTCTCACAGACCCGCATTTTCTACGGCTCTAGGATAATAAGACTTTTGTATCAAGGTTATTCAATATATCAATTGACGAAGCACATTGTGTCAGCCAGTGGAGATCGATGTTTTGACCAGAATATGCAGGAACTCAAACGTTTGAGGTGGAAATTACCACCTCATGTACGGTTCCATGCAGTATCAGCAGATTGTATGAGATGTAGTACCTCTGCTAGAGGAGTGTGGTAGGACATCATAAGATTCTGCTTAGTTTTTTTTCCTGATGTTTGACATTAAATTTCGGCAACCTCATGTCCACCTCGTGTCGGAGCAGACTTAGGCCGCGATGTCTATTCTCGGAAGGTGCGGTCCACCCTAATTTGGTCATGATACGCAGGAATGGCGCATTATTTGTTCCAACATTCACAATATACTAACACAATGACAAACATATGCAAATGCAAGCTGTGCCAGTCGGTTGGATGCGTTAGCAGTTGACGAAGTATGGAACAACATCGGATCAACGTCCGCTTACATAAAGCCTCCAACCGACTGGAGAGGAGTCTGCCGTTCAACGTTCATCTGTTTTCCACCTCTCGGTGGTAGCAAAGCTCGGCACCTGGAGTTCTCCGATCGTTCAATACTGGCTGTGAAGGCTTGTTGGACCAAGCCCTTTAAGGCCCAAGGGCCGCTCACCGCATTCGCCTTGATTCTGCTGACGCCAAACGTCGTGTCAACTACTTGCCGACGATCCGCCCCCAGAAGTTCCTTCTCGTTGAAAATCACTGCGACATGCGTTAATCCCTGCAGATCTCGGGGACATTTCCCGACGCCGCCCACGCCACGATCCCGTTTGGTTAGTGTGTCCTGACTCAGTATGTCCATCCTTCATTTAACCTATCGGACTTCGGACCCCGTTGGGGTGCCCTTGATGAGCGTTACACATGTTGATGAGATGCCTTTGGCATCCATGTGCTCGTAGCTTCTCTCTAATGTTCAGGTATACTACTCCCGGAGTAAGGAACCGCTCAAAGGAGAGAGCTAAGAACGGAAAGCTGAGGCAAGCACTGCGGTTTC
This sequence comes from Calvatia gigantea, assembly GCA_025093985.1. Classification (NCBI taxonomy): domain Eukaryota; kingdom Fungi; phylum Basidiomycota; class Agaricomycetes; order Agaricales; family Lycoperdaceae; genus Calvatia; species Calvatia gigantea. The sequence goes on from JACAAK010000011.1 coordinate 1,840,346, forward strand.
CTTTTTATAATCCTCAGTTCACCTTCTAAACTTTCTGTGCTCACCCTGTTCCTACACGTAGGTGTTACTTTTCTTGTCAAACCCGTGACATTAGTGCGACGTTGAAACGAAAGCAACAAGGTCGGGATAAGGTCGAAGCAACTCCGAACTGGCCAGATAACAACAGCACAGGGTGCTGAAGGACCCTTTTCCACCCATACAGTCGACTCTGTCATAACCCATAGCTGTTATAACCCATAGGATTTTCTGGGAACAAAGTTAGTTCGCAGGGATTTTTGGCCCAAAACCCATAGCTTTGTGAAACCCGTAACCCATAAGTAGCTTGACTGGGGTGAAAACTGTAGCGCCTTTACTTAGTTAGGCAATTACAAGGTCCTCTGAAGCCACATTATTATGTCAACCACTTACGCCCACTGTGCATTACATAGTTGTGCGGGGCAATGGGTTTTCAACTCATCAGGTCAAGAAAACAAATGCAGGAGCCAAGGTGTCAAGAACCTGAGCCACTGTCCCAAAAAAAAAATTATTATTTATTGAATATTAATATTTTTGTTCATTTTTTTTGTGAGTTATGTGACATCCTCCCAATCCATACTCTGTCGTAACCCATAGAACAAAGTGCTATGGGTTATGGCAGAGTTGACTGTATCTTCAAGCTTGTAACACCTGAAACCAATCAGGATCGGTAGTCGTTGCAGGTGGTACCAAAGTTTCTATTCAAGATTCCAAATCGTGAAACAAACCGACAGGCCGGACATATTTGTCACAGAAATAGGGTCGTTACAACAATCGGAGCACCTCACAGGTTTGAAGCTACAATTTAAAAACAATAAAATATGTCTGGCATACAGACTTATATCATGATTTAAAACCCTAAATAAAACTTTGGTACCCTCTGAACCGGGAACAAATTCTGATTGGTCTCAGGTGTAATATCCACTGAATAGCATTGAAGAAGGTATCAACCTGGCCCTGAATTCCTGCATACCTAATTATTAAGTTCCACAATGGCTTAGTTCCAAAGGAGGGATGCAATACAAGCGAGAATGAGAATGTCAAATTACAAGGACACACTGCCGGAAGCAAGCACCAACTCCCTGAGTTCCAAAACAATGTCACTCAGAGCCGGGCATTCCCTCGTTGAATCCTGTGACAGAATTACGCTGATTAGTTCCCAAATCCCATCGCTCATTCCCGGGACCTTCTTTAATTCCTTGTGGGCAAAGCGACTGATTTTAATAACCGTTTGGAAAGGATTGTATTCCCGGAATGGCTCATTTCCGTTGAACGTCTATTCAGCCATGTCAGCGCGCTTCAGCTGAGTCGTCCGAGGGGGCTCACTATCCAAGCTGTTACTGCAAAGGCAAAGGTATCATCGTATATGGTCGGATTTGTTGAACGGAACTCGTCGTCCACCATCTTCGCTGGCTTACAGGACAGCGAATCTGGAAGATGGAAGTACGGAAGTATACCGCCCGTCCCGAAGTGCCGACGGATCGATGTGTATACCGCTGGATCAGCTAACAGGGCACCTCCGTTAGCATCAATCAAAATATTGTTCTAATCAAGTAAACGCTAGTTAGCATCCAGGTGAATGAGAAAAGTGTACACAACCATACAGTGTGCACATTGCCATGAATGATCCCCACTTCTTCGTGAAGAAACTGGAGCGCAGATGCAGCTTCTAATAACTGTCACAAGACACCCGGAAGTTAGACTGCACCCTGGTGCCTCTTGGCAGACTCACCCACTGTGCCCTTTGCGGATGGGGGGCCCCGACCCGATTGATATGATCAAGGATGTTCCCATTCTGGTACTCTTGCATGATGATGACAACAGGAAGGGGATTAAGTTGCAAAAGATCCGGTTCAACGGCGGTGCAGAAACCTATCGTTGCGATATGTGGATGCTCTTGGGCCTGATGCCACCCGTCTCCTAGGGATTCCAGAAGCTATGAAAACACAGTTGATGACTCAGTGTTCAATCCCGCGTAATTTGTTTGAACGAAACGAACCCTGCCCAAACACCGTTCGCCAGGAAAAGCACCTCGAACTTTCAATGCCTTTACACGTATCTTTGCACCTTGCGGGGCGTCGAGGATGTAGTGGCGTAGGCAATTGTATAACGTGGTGCCGTGTAGCTCTCCGGATAGCTCAACTGACCGAGCGGGATGATTGTGGTTATTCATGAGGCCTACCAGAGCGTAGTGTGCGTTGAGTATTGGAGGTCTTTTATGCTGCTTGGCGCGGCAGCTACAAGAAATTTAAAGATCCGATCTCGGTTTCATGCGAATTTTTTATTGAAGGCGAATTGCGATGAGCATTGGCAAACCCTGGCTGGAATGTTGAGTAACGTTGAGTCACCACAGGAATCTGGCACGAATTGCACAAGATTGCATAACGTCCAGCACTCTAGGCCCATCATGATAATCGAGATTGACACTTCTCTCAGGTTAGTCGACTTCGGAAAGGCATCGGAGATCTGCTCATTGTAACGCACCCCTGAGTCCAATTTCGCGGGGTCGGAAAATACCCCCGGACCCTGTGCAAAGAAGCCCAGTCTCTAGATTACTGCTGCTCTGAAACTGGGACCACTTCAGTACTTCCAAGCCCTCCTAGCCCTGGTCGATACTGAATACTGAGGGCGGAGAATGCCTGTCAATGATGGCCTCTTGTAGGAGCTCGGGTTCTGTGCTAAAAACCAGCCAATCAAAACCAGAATTCCAAACCACCGCTCCCAACAAGGGTTGGCCGCCTTGGCATTGAGGCCATGGCAAATTTCACAACACAAATTAGTAAGCCTCCCATATCCTTTTGAAGTGGGCGTTGCCAGTGAAGAGATACAACAATTTAACCTGATCGGTATTGTGTCCTTATTGTTGGTAGTCCTCCAGAGGTCTCATAACGTATTTTGCACAGAGGAAGCTCCGTACACAACAGGAGTCACAAAATCCAAATGAAATTTGATGGCGGAGCCCGAATGAAAGGTTTTGAACGAGGCCTCTTACTTAGATTAATCTTTAGAAAAGAACAATACCTCGCCCGCTAACTTCCTGAACTGCATCTGAATTCTTAGGATAAAACCACTCGGTACCCATGCGAGAGACAACGAGAGTAGTAACCACGAATAAGAGAGTATATGGCATGGACGACATAAATGGCAAGCCATACCGTTCAATACGGCGGGCTTGGAAGGTGAGGAGGTCCGCAGAAGTCCCGAGCAGACACTCATTTCCACCCTGAACTCCCGCGGTTGAGGCGCACAAGGACGGATATAACATCCGTATACAACTTTTAGGATGTTGCTACACATGCTTTCTCACAGAAACAGAACTAGCGCACTGATTGGAGGGGTCACTAACCCCGAACTCCGATTGTTGTAGAATCTGGTTCCCGTGATATTTAATATTTAATGGTGAAAATGGAGGTTCCAAATTCTCGGTCGGCGGTCTGCTGCTACAAAGGGACTGGTTGAATTCCTCTGGCAGTTGAATACATGTGGCGGCTCAAGTTCTGTCAGGCTCTGTCTAGACTTGGACCCCTAAGGAGGAGCTTGCCTGCTCCCAGATTTGGTCATCTTTGCATAGGTCTCCCTCTGATATGGTATCCCAAGGGCAGTGGAGATACCCCAACGATTTTGAGTCGCAAGGAATGATTAATGAGGAGTAAAGCTATTGGGTATCCATCAGCGTCCGATTTTTAAAAGGATGGTTGTTGGACCCTGAGTGAAAACAACCTGAATCCAGTCCCCCATGCCGTTGGACCCGAATCCGGCTTTGCTAGCTAGGGAAATCTAACTCGGCGTGATGCACCGGATTGCGGAGTTGGATTTCATTTTCAATCGGCATTTCTGAAGTTGGAGAATACAAAACATCCTCACTCACGGAGAGATGCGGGATTGTTGTTCCCAAACCCTCAATTTCAAGCCCTCGAGCTTACCGTATACCTTCGAATTGAGGCACCTACTAGCCAATTTTCACCGCCCTCATCGCAGGGACTGTGCTATACACTGGCTAAGGACATACTACGTAAATTGAACAAGCTCGGGCTCGGGCACGAGATGCAACCCCGATCTTGAGCTCTCGCAGGATATAAGGTCCAAATTTTCACGCTGCATTGCGTGCCCTAGACTCCTGCGAGGTTGTTAGCCGAGAGTATCTGTAATTTATGGGGGAAATCCTTCACTTACATCAAAGCGTTGCCCCTCCGTCCACCACCATTGTCTGACCTGTTTTTCCATGATCAGTAGAAGCCACCGGCTCGTAAAAGAATGTCTGTGTGACCTGTAATAAAATGGGCTCCCGGCGAAGCAAGATAGGACACAAGACTAGCGACGTCCTCCGCTTGGCCTGTTTTCGAGTCCGGGATACGGAGAATCTGTGATTTATTAGCATGACATATGTATAAGAGTGAGCCGCGTGGACATCATTGGAGAAGTCGATGTCCCTCAACGTACGTGTTTGGTGCCCGAGGTGGGCCCTCCATACTGTTGGTCACTCGCATCGTGTCTAGCTATTTCCCCCTTGCGTCAATACTGTCCAGGCTCGCCTTGACACTGATACACACTCATTGCAGTATCTATCACGCCTGGAGCATAGGCGTTCACTGTTATGTTATGTTCTTTTAATTCATGCGCTGTGACAGATCCATGTCAATGAGACGTCAGGAAAAAACCCGAAGAGTATGCTGGATGGATACCCATTGATTCAGTCAAGGATTTTACCGCCGCCTTTGACATGCAATAATCAGCGACCCCAGCAAAGCCTACCAAGACCTATTTATGCCTGCAAATATTCTGCTCGAATCGAACTCACCCTTCAACCCGCAAATGGAAGAGGCAGCTTTCAAAAAACATTGAGCGCCACAACAATTTAGAAGGGAGATCAACAATACCGATGATTCTTCCACCAGATCCTTGTTTAATCATCTGCTGCGCAGCATATTTGTAACTGAGAACGACGCCTCGGACATTGACTGCCCAAAGTTCCTCCCAGTTGGATATATCCGCTATAGCCCCAGCGCCCAAGTGGAAATGAAATCAAATTTTCCCTCTTTTAGGGGATACGCACTACACGGACCTTCAGCTGTGGGTTGGGTCTTCTTTGACCTAACACCTGCATTGGCGACCATCTTCGACAGGCACGGTATCAATGGCCTTCCATATTGATGAGCGATGTTTGGAACAACACGTACTACATCCAGTCGGTCCAGTGTCGCCACTGCCCGCTCTATCATCTGCTTCACCTGGTCCTCTTTCGTCACGTCTGCAGTGAGCGCGACCGCCTTTCGTCCGAGGTTTTGAATCTGATTTACGACGGAATCAAGTTGTTCCTTTTTGCCTTCTACATCACCAAGGGCGACATCGAATCCATCTTGCGCCAAGCGAATGGCTATTGCTCGGCCAATTCCTTGAGCTGCGCCAGTAACGACAGCTACCTGAGCCATTTCGTATGATTAGGAGGGAGACCGGTAGAGTCCGTGATAGCAAGGTAAGTTGATTTATTGTCACTGAGGCCTTGTGAGATAAAGCCCCGATATATTCAAGTTCCTTGAGAGAGTTTGCACACGGTCAACAGTCACCTGCCGGTCGTTTCGGTATACCGTCTTCTTTTGGAGATTGACGGAGTTTCGAATCCCCCTTTTCCTCGTGGAATCAGGTGGAATCGCGAGCGACTTACGCGAATAGTTCAACCATCAGTGGGCATCAGCGGAAGCTCGGAACTTGTCACGATAGAGACACCAATCATTCAAGAGGAACATCTAAGGCACAAGGGATTGGAGGGTTTGGATAACCATAGACAAATCTATTCTCTCTCCCGCACACTCTTTGCAACAATCTCCAAAAAGCTGTCCGGTGAATCCCAATGCAACTGGGATTAAGGTGCATCAATGGTCTATTGCCGCGAGAGTATGCGAATTCAGGAGACATACCAGGTGGTGGGCACCTTTGATTTCTTTGTACGTGATGGGCCTCATGAATTGTCCGTTGTCCTTTCTTTCCTGGTGAAGCTCGCGCATGCACTGATACGCCCAGGGCGTGTGCCGGAGAGATCGTTGACACACAACATGTAAAATTGGGAGGCCAGGGAATGTTATGTTTGCGTTGTCTTCATCGCACAAAGCGTATTGGGTGAACTCCCAGAGGGTCATCTGCATCGGACCTAAGACTCTAGAAAACGATACCGAAATAAAAGTCAGAAACAGAGAGCGTCGGGCATTCCCAAGAGTGGGAGAAGCTATCGACGTACGTAGGCAACTCAGACGAAAGTGCCGCGTTGAGCTGATAAATCTTATCCCATCGGTCTTGGGTCCAAGAGTCGACTGAGCAGTTATCAGTGCGAGGGCGTTGATCAAGCTTTTCTGCGGAACCATCCCAAGGATCCGGATTATCGTAGTAGGAACTGACAAAGAATCTGAACCTGTCGAAGTGTCCTTCTACAGTGTCGGAGAGCATGGGTTGCCCTCTGACCCCCATTTCCTTAAAACCAAACGCTACGAAGGGGGGATCTAGAAGCGAAGATCGTGCGATGAAAAACGGATAACTTGAGCATAAAATTGAGACCCGTACCGAAGAATATCAGCTTGATAAGATAATGACGAAGGATATTATATTGCTCTTGACCAAAAAGACGGGCGTTTGATAAGATGGAAATGGCCGTTGCGGAGCCAATCGACCATCCTAATAACACTATGCCACCCTCTGTGCGTTCCTCGTTTGGTTCAGGTATGTCGTGGGTCCGAATCAAGTGTTGGATGAGATGGCCAAGCAAGACGGCGAGTCGATCGAGATGCGCTGGATTGCCATGATGAAGGTCCATAAGCTCGGCGTCTGTGTATTCCGAGGACCCTGAATAATCCTTGCGCTGCACAGCGATAGTACGCAAACCGTACTGCGCGGCCTTGGGATGTACGCGCTCAAAGACATCTGTAGGTTATGTTTCATGAGTGAGGAATTCCAGATGAAGAAAATTGGTGTTCGTACGGGAGTTGAATCCGAGCCCATGGAGCATGACAATCGTCGTGTACTTGGACGAGCCCTCGACAGGTCCTGAGTCCATGTAGCAAATATCATTGCCATCCGGCAAGTGTGCGATATGGGCCTTGAAACTCATGACTCGGCAATGTTGTGGAAGCTCAGTACGGTGTGATACCTTCGATTAAATACCAAGGGCGTTATATTCAAAAGTCATCCCCAAAAATAAACAGAAGCCATCTTTCAAGGTGTCCGATGTTTGATGGATTAATCGTGATGCAAAAGTGACCCATGATGATCAGAAATGGCAGGAGAGCGGATTAAGGTTAGTCATGATGAGCAAAATGCTGAAACACGTTAGCCGAATTAACGCAGAACTGTCTAACCTCAGCTAACCTCCCGCTTGAGAGAATATACTACCTGCAACAGCGGTCTTAAGAAGTTGCCAAGCTTTCCGACGCGGGGTTGGGGTAAATTGGATGACGTGGGTCGGGTAACGGCACCCTTAGGAGCTAGATGACGGGTCGTAGCTGTTTTACATCCTCTACAGTGTTTCCTAAGTGACACTGCATCAGCGAATACATGTGATGGACATGGGTGAAACACCGATGAACAAACGAGCCTTCTAGCACTCAGCAACGACAACAGATTTGGGCGGGAAGTGACCAGTTATCCATCCCATCTTCTATTGATCATGATATTCCTCCTTGTTGGATACCATCCATGTTGCATACGTGATGTATGATCTTTGGGTGCGTGTGGGCCGTGAGTAACTCTCAAACCGGTCTAATTATGTGGTGGGCCCGCGAACTTTCGCCTCCCGTCATTTTCTGGCTCATCGACTCGTTAGGAGGGGAAGTCGTCCCCCATCCAGGGCGGTAATCTGACGGCCTTGGGTTAGGCTCGGAGGCTCAGGCAGAATGAGCGCGATCATGTGAATGAGCCAAAAATCAAAACAATTTTAACAAAAGCTCATGGGGACTGCAAATGTGTATTTTTAAAAAAACAACACACCTGCTGAGATTTGTGTTATACATGAACCTGTGGTTTTATCTTCTTCGAAAACGTGGTTCACTGCCCCACATTCTTGAGCATTTTGATTTTGGACCCGTGGTTCACGTGATCACACTGGTTCTGCCCTGGCCCTGAGACCCACCTTACAAGTCCGGACACGGCTTTGGTAGAGTCGGAATGCCACCTGGATGATATTGGGGTAGGAGAGGAAGTCGCCTAAGCGATCATTTCAAAGTCTACCTTCGATGCTTCCATGGGCCATCAATTTGTAGTTCTGACTTTTTTGAAATTCTGAATATGTTTGGTCATGTGACATTTTGTAGTTCAGCATCTCGCGTCCATCCTCCGACATCAACGTTTCAACGTCAATGATGATACAAACAGGGCTAATCCAACATGCTCACGACGACCTTGTAACAGACGCTGAGTATGACTTCTATGGTCTCCGTCTGGCGACATGTAGTCTGGATCAAAGGTAGATGCGTGCTAACGGAAAGTATATCATCTATTAACCGGGTACAGAATAAAGGTTTGGCAGTTGGATGAAAGCAATGGTTCATGGCGCGTACAAGACGAATGGAAAGTGCGTGTTCAAATATATTTCAGCGAAAACGGGTTTTTGACGATTAGTGTTCTGTTTTATTTAGGCGCATGAGGCCCCCGTCTGCAAGGTAGGCTGGGCGCATCCGGAGTTTGGTCACGTCATCGCGTCTTGTTCGTTCGACCGCTCCGCAAAAGTCTGGGAGCAAGCACCGCCCAGTGCACTTCTCGAATCCCAGCTAGACAATGCCACCAGTGGTGGGGGCGCACAAACGCAGCCCGTGTCGCGCTGGATTGAGCGCAACATTATGGCAGAGTCCAAAGGCACCGTTCGCGATATTGAATTCGCTCCGCATTATTTTGGCCTCAAACTGGTATATCACTTCACGCATCAGTTGAGATAATGACTCAGGAAACATTCTCACTCCTGTAGGCTACAATCGCATCGGATAACATCCTTCGAATCTACGAATGCATAGATCAGTCCTCCCTTGCAAGCTGGCAACTATTACAAGATATTGACGTTCTCAATCTCCCGGTGTCGAGCACACCTACGTTCTACTCACGCGCGCACACGGTCGCCCTCTCCACACCGACACAAACGACTTCGAACTTTGACAAGAACAATTACGCGGACCACGCACAGGCACTATCACAAGGTTTACAACAGAATGCCGCGATGAATAATCAAGCGAGGTATGGTGTTGGGAATCGGGAGGCGGATGGCGGGTGGTGTCTATCATGGTGTAAGGATCGGTATTGGGGCGAGATCCTAGCCGCGAGTGCAGGTACTTCTGGTATTGTCAAGGCATGATTCTTTATTCGTATCCTCCTATCTTTTTTTAACCTAGATTGGTTACAGATCGTGCAACTAACACCGTCCCGACGACATATAGCTCTCCTTACACTCGATTCCTCCCCATCTTCCAACACCTCCAACGCAAGCACAACCATCCCAGGAGTAACTTCACGACCTGGACCGACGAACCCCATACAAACCCAAGCTGAAGCTGACAAAGCTGCGCAAACCAAATTTGCTATTACATCCTTATCATGGGCGCCTTCTTGTGGCCGCTCATACCATCTGATCGCTACTGGCAGTAGGGACGGGGGTGTGCGGATCTGGCGCGTGCAACCTGGAGAAGAGTTGGAAGCTGATGATGGGAAGGACGCCTCGGAGAGCGAGGAAATGAGGTGGAGTGTCATTTCTGTGGCGAAGGTTGAGCATAAGTACGTATGATTCTGTGTCCCTGTCGTCCACTTTTTGTTATTATGATTCTTCATTCATCGTGCACCATGTGGGTGCGCGGTCCCCTGTTTCACCTTTTCCGTTCCATCTCCGCTTTTCACCGCTTCTCCACCCCTGTTTCTCTCATGTCTGCCCCCTTTATACTAACTCTGATACACAGATCCGCAGTAAGCAAGGTGGAGTGGAATGTTACTGGGTGCGCATGATGCCCAACAAGCTATAAATAAACTAACTTACTGACTGCCCGGACAAACCTTTCACACAGCACCATCCTATCTTCTGCTGGGAATGATGGGCGCATCAGACTATGGAAGGCTGGGCCAGATGGGGAATGGAGATCTGCAGGGAGTATTGGCGTTGAGCAAGCCGAGGAAGAGTCAGAGTCAGGATCGCAGGCTGATCAGCGGGATATTGATATGGAATAAGGTGTTTCCCGCGCGCTTAATCGTTAAATTCAAGTTTTGTATACGATAGTTGATTGTGTGTTAGGGGCGGTGTTTCTGTCAGCTACTTTTCTTTTATTTTAGCACGGATAATGATATGACAACATATGGGTAAGGAATATGCAATGCAGGGAGCGAGACATGTGGTTCATGAACGGAGCTCTCGCCTCCGCAACGAAGCACCAGAACTGAACACGGGGTGGTATACAGCACCGAGGCAAAATGACTGACGGCAGAAAGCGCATAAATGTTCACCACCAATCGCCCTGTTCCTTCATAGCATCAGCGACCTTGATGAACCCAGCAACATTGGCACCAGAGAACAAGCTGGGGAGGGTACCGTCCACCGCAGCCTCTCCAGACCATTTCAAGCCCGCAGTGTAACATATTTGGAAACACTCGGCCATTATGGACTTGAGCTTCGCATCGACTTCCTGGGTGGACCACGCAAGCCGTTGTGAGTTTTGAGCCATTTCGAGACCAGACACGGCGACTCCTCCACAGTTGGATGCTTTCCCTGGGGCATACCAAACACCCTTGGAACCGGTGTGACGGGAGGCTTCGAAGACGTCTACGGCCTCTTCTGTGCAGCCCTAAGCGAAATTGGATGTGAGAATGGGAAAGTAATTTGCTTGGTCGGGTGAAGGCGTACCATGTTAGAACCTTCAGCGACGATGCGAACACCAGCTTTGATCAAAGCTTCAGCTTCCTCTTTTGAGACTTCGTTCTCAGTAGCACCGGGGAGTGCGATATGGATTTGGGGGAGGAGTGTCCAAGGACGTTTGCCTGTCAAAGTCAACATAAGTTCAGGAGCCAGATTTTTTTAAGAGTGGTGTGAGCTACCGGCATGGTAGGTATAGCCTACCCCAGCCTCAGGAGCGAACTTTTCGAGGGTACCGCCTCTCAACTTCAATGCAGCGATCTTCTCAATCACTTCTTTCGTGTATCCCTTTTCCGCGATTAAGGAACCTTTCGAGTCAGACAGGGAGAGAACGGTGGCGCCAAGTTCTATAACTTTGAGAGCAGTGTATTGTGCGACGTTGCCTGAACCGGTGATAGCGACGAGGGTGGAGGGTTTTGTGAGGCTGTATTCCGGACAGGCTTTTGCGATCATCTTTTGGGGGTAAGGAGTGAGTACTTTCTCCTCATCTCGTCAGGATGAGAAGTTGAGACTTACGTGCTCGACGTAGTAGATGAGACCATAACCTGTGGCTTCGGGGCGGATGAAGCTTCCACCCCAGTTGAGTCCCTTGCCGGTGAGCATACCGGTGAACTCGTTTCTGAGCCTCTTGTAGGCACCGAAGAGATAACCAATCTCGCGGGCACCAGTACCGATGTCACCAGCTGGAAGGGGAAGATTATAAGTATTTCACGCCAGAGTGTGAATGCCGAAAGTTCACTTACCGGGGACATCAGTGTCAGCACCGATATGCCTGAACAACTCTGACATGAACGCGACACAGAACCGCCTAATCTCATTGTCTGACTTCCCCTTAGGGTCAAAATCAGAACCACCCTTACCACCACCCATACTCAAACCAGTGAGAGCATTTTTGAAGGTTTGTTCGAAACCAAGGAATTTGAGGATGGAGAGGTTTACAGAGGGGTGAAGGCGAAGACCACCTTTATAGGGGCCCAGGGCAGAGTTGTACTAAGGTACGTTGAGGGCCGGATAAAAATAAACGGCGATCAGACTAAGTGGATACGGAGGAGCGGATGTGACGTTACCTGGACGCGATATCCGCGGTTGACTTGTGGGTAGCCCTGGTCGTCTTGCCAGGTAACACGGAATTGGATGATGCGCTCGGGGATTTGGATGATTTCGAGGGCTTTTTGGTATTGAGGGTTGGTGGCGAGGAATGGGGCTAAGCTTGTCTCGAGTTCGTGCAGGGCCTGGACAGAAGATAATGTGAGCTATGAATAGGCGCAGGCGGACGAGACCGAGCGGAAGTGGGGGCGAACCTGTTCGAATTCGGGTTCGTGAGGAAGGACCATGGTATCCAAAGGCAATGATATGTCGTGTGCTCGAAGGTAGAAGTGGGAGCTCGGGATTTTCTTGTGGGTGGTTCGAAAGAGGATTTGTAGGATTTCCTTATCTTTGGCCAGGAACAAGTTGTTATCTCGAAGCCATTTCGTTGGAGTAAAGCGCCTTTCGCTCATGTCTAAATTAGGTAGACCTCGGAGTGGGTGATAAGTGGGTGAGATAAGGTACCCCGGACGGAGCGGGAAACCGCCGCCCCACCAATTGTATTAAGCGAAATTCAAGTTCGGCGAAGTGTCGACGTTCACTCGGGCAGGCTCCGAGGCCTATGCGATATCTTCGCCACCAGCAAATTCTGGCCTGAGCTTTTCTTTTGATAGACCATTAGGTCTGGTCCTCAACCTCCGTATACCGACCGTCGCGCTCCAAGGAGAAAATGCTGCAGGAACAACTCGGGAGCTACTTGATTCATTTTTCTCCCGGCTCGGAGTCTCCACGGTAGAACTAACTCTGCTTTTAGCCGGACAGTACCCGGTATTGGCTCCGGCCTGCTGCCAAGAAGGTCCAGAAATTCCACCGCCAACTTCTTTTTTTTGTGGCGTCCTTTGCTTCTATTGGAAGCGGAAAGGCTTTTGCCAGAGGATAAAAGGGTGTGCAAAGTTCGGCGAACATCGGCCGTTTAGGTTCGATCGGGGGAATCACCGACGAAGACACGGATCAATGGGCCGTGGCGGAACGTCTCGGTTGACTCGTTCCGTTGCGCCAGGTTGTGCCAGGACCCCCGAAAACCCCTGGGGATCCCTGAGGCACCTCCGGATAAAATATGAGAACCTCTGAAGAACCCTGTGCTATTTTGCGGATAAAACTTAAGAAATTTTGGCGGGAACCCTAGCACAATTTCCGGATAAAAATTTCGGTTTGTGGGGCAACCTGGGGGAACCCTGAACATATCCGGATAAATTTCCCCTATGTGGGCGGTCCGAGTTTCAGGGGCCTTCTCCAGTGGGCGCCTTAGCGCCCGAACAGTGCCCCAACCCTCAGGTGAGGTCCGGATAAAAATTGGGAGGTCCGGGGACCTTAATTTTTTTCCGGATAAAAACCTCGACATTTTTCGAAATTTGGTCGCGGATAAAAGTCTCAAAACTCGGATCAGGGATCCATAGGGGTTTTCGGGGGTCCTGTTGTGCCTTGCAGCTAAAAATAGAATCACCAGGAAATACATTCCCCTCAACGACACACAATGAGTGACGAATTGGGTGCACCCGAGCTTGAAGATTTGTAATACTGCACCAAGCTTGACATCACAATATTTGGATGTTGCGCCTTGACAAGTATGTAGGTGAGTGGGTCACTTTGTAGACCCCTTCTGAGAGTAAATTTCATCTGGGGGAACTGAGGTGATGACCGCCGCAACTATGTGGGTGTGTATGTATATCAGTTCTAGATACCTTCATTATCAACTACTCACAAACTACCAGGAGATTCTGATTGTGAACTTGGTTCTTTGACCCGGATTCATCGGCGGTTGGTGCCGGGGAACTTTGGTGGGGTGGGTGCTTCTGAGAATTTATGAGAAGCACGCAGAGCTTTTCACAGGCTCAGCGCTCAACGTTCAACGTTCAACGTTCAACAGTGGCTCAAATCAGTGGGTACCCTTTGTTCGGTTAATGGTTTCCCGGAGAGAAATATATCTCAGCTCCTGCTGAGGCGCAGAACCGCGGCGTTCGTCTATCGAACTTTGATGCACTAGTGGACCCTAGCCTTGGGTGTTTTGGCCCAAAGTTTTCCTTGTCGCTTCCACAATTATGATCAGCTGTATAGATGGTGGGTGTAGAACAGTCGAAACACTTTGCGGCTGTTCTTCTGCTTCGATGGATGTTGAACCCAAAACGTGGCGATGGCACATGATGAGGACGCGCAGGCATGTGACGTGTGATGGATCGCGTCTGCGTCGTCACCATCTTTGTCACTGTGCCTGTGTGACAGGGAGGCCTTGTGGGTTGTCGTTTTACCGCCATGTCGCCTCTCCAACCTGCGTTCCACTCCTATTCAGTCCCAACATCGCCCGCAGCACCGTCTCGTTCATCCAAAACCCATCCAGTGACCCCCCAGCGAGCCCCTCGCCACCAACAACGTCAGACACAATCCTTTTACAGGTCCCCAATCACTCCCTCAACACCGTACACTCCCCTCAGTCTCCGCTCAGGCACCTCCAACAACTCGTCAATACTAACGACGCCGGATAATCATAACCTCAGCTTGAACATCAAGAAACACATCACATTTGTCTCTGGATCTCCCGACATCTCACGCAAAGAAAAAAGTATCGCGAACTTTGCGGGCAACTGGAGGTCCCGCGCCAATGACAATGGCATTCAAGTCTCTTCTACCGACCAAAACCTGGAGGAACAGCCCTACGGGGACGACGATGGTAACTATTATGTTTTCATGACTAGAACTAGCGCTGAACAATGCGCATATAGGGACCGAATACAGTGTCTCCGACTCGGGCAACGACTCGAGCATCCTGGCATCCGATGGTACGCCATGTGTTGATTTTTTTTTTTGCCAACACATGTACTAACTAAGCGACAGCGCTGCTCCCATCATTCCTTTCGAAGCAACCGGCACATCAGTTGAACCACGCCCCTTCTCGCCCTCGGACCCAATCACACTCTTCCTTCCAGCCTCACCCCCAGCCTTCTTCTCCAACTCTTCGCCGTAATGTCATCCGCATTCAACCACCTGTGTCTCCACTTCGCACGCGTCAATCCCAGAATCAACCAATTAATGTACTGTCAACCCCTCCGCCCAATCGGACTCTTGCTAAACAGATGAAGCTCAAGGGAAGCTTTACCGACCCTGCACATACCCGCAGGCGTGAAGCTTTCGGCGTTGTATGTCATCACTGTTCTTTCAAGTTGCCTGTATGCTCATGTATGCCAGATCCGCGCACCGCAGAACACGCATACCAGCTTCAACCTCGGCTACTCCAATGACGTGTCCATGGGACTTTTTGATATAGACGAAAATGAAAATGAACAAGACACAAGTCGCGATACCCTTCACGAAGACGAATCCTTTTCCATGAACTTGCAAGCGCATCAAGCGAATACCTTCGGATACTTCAACTGCAGCTATCCTTCTTTCCCTCAATACAACTCAGATCCTTTCCAGAGCAATAGTATTCAATTTGGCTATCCCACTTCTTCGAATATTTCCGACAGCGTCGACCTTCACTTCCTTTCTTTCCAGCAGCAGCAACAAAATGCATATAGCTACGGTGCCCTTCCTCAACCCCCCAGGTCTCAAAGGGATACCCTCGGGAAAACTCACAATCTTGCCGCTGCCCCTTGCGTCAAGCCTGCGCAGGTCCCCATCCCATTCACTGATATGTCACTCCCCGTGGTTCACAAACCCGTGCCTCTACACCCATCCAGAAAGGCCAACTCCATGATTCTCCCCCCCACTTCTGATCTGGCCTTGTCGGGACCCTCCAACATGTCTGATTGCGCCGTTTGTCTCTGTCAAAACCCGCCCAGTCTCGCTATTCTGAAACCGTGTGACCACCCCCTGTGTTCTGCTTGCTTGACTAGCGCACTTAATATCGTTGGGGAGAAAGATATGGAATGTGCTGTCTGTAAGCAGAGCGTCCAGGATTTCAGGCTCGTCAGTCCGAGGAGCAAGGGCGGTTTCCCTTCAACAGGTATGAGTTTTAAACGTGTTGATCCCAATGAGTGCTCAACTTGTGATAGACGCACAGAAGGAGACGCCGAAAACGAGGTCATTCTTTGGTCCGACCTTCTCTCCGACAGGCTCGAATAAGGCGGAGGGGATGAGCACCCCGGGGGAGAACGACAGTTTTGGTGACCTTGAGAATAGCTTTGACTTTGGTATCGACTTTTCGCCACATGAAATTCGTGCCAGCACTCCCAAACTGGAGAATAACGTGAGCTTTGATAACGGCGAACAGCCTGCTATGAAGGCCGTCAAGGATAGTCCGGTGGTTCTCCGAATCGATAACGTTCCATGGGTTCGTCTTCTCCCCCCCTATTGGTTGGATGCACTTGCTAACCCTCGTTCTCCCTCCTAGGACATTACCCCGTCTCAAGTAGTTGCTTGGTTACAACAGCCAGTAGTGCGTGTACACGTCTTGTTGGACACCAAAGGGAAGACTTTGAGCCACGCCTACGTTGAAGTTGAGGACCAGCGGGTCGCCGGTGGCGTTCTGCGCGGAGAAGCTATCGGACCGGATGGGAGGAAGAAAGAGAGAGGGAGTGTGTTGGGCAAGGGGCGGCGTGCAAGGGGTGTTACTGTTACGCGGAGTAGTCAGGGTGAACTCATGGCTGATGTGAGTTCCTTGTTGACTTTTTGCACGAACGGAATGGTCGAATTTTTATATAGCTGTTCCCGCACTGGAATGGAGGTTTTGATGGTACTCGACCGTCGCTCGCTGGGTTACAGAAGGAATGCGTCATCAACGCGCTGGAAGGGTGTCTTCTTACTGAAAGTGAACTAACTGGATTGTTGTTCCTCATTCGCGAACCCGATGTGAGTTGTCATCAATATCCCACCGACCCGTGAAACGTACTGATGATAATGAATTGGTTTATTAGTCTCATTTCCTCAAGGTCCCTTCGTTACCCTTCCACTCTCTTATCAGCATTCTTAGCAAATTTCCATCGGATATGGATAGTCGAGTGTTTTGGTCTGCTGGTATTAGGGATATGTTGTTTGACGTTACCTTTGGTAAGTACCCCTTTAAATACCCTGTTAGTTGATTGATTAATTAGCTGCGAGTAGCTGCTGTGGAAACCCTCCTTGCTCGTCTTGAAGCCCTGAAGAGCGACCCTGGTGCTAGTGCAAAGTTAAAGAACGATAAAGGTTATAATTTGGATCTCGCGACGGACCTTGTCCAGACCGCCCTTCATTGTCAGGGTACGTGTCAGCCCTGGTCTTCGCGAAAGTGCCTAATGTCCTTCTTTAGCTTTTACTGATCAGCAAATCTATAAACTCATGTCCTTCGCCTCGTCTAAATCTATCCCGATCTCACCGTCCGCCGCGGCTTCTCCCGCGTCTACCACCACCACGACACCCAATAGTTCAGTTCACACACTTAACGACGTCAAAGATCAGCAAACTCGAGATCGTTTTGGAGACCTAGCCAAGGAATTCGGGGTGGAGGCCGGGTTGGTACAGGCACTCGCTCAGCGCCTCGCTAATCTTGCCTAGAGTCGTATCAAAGAATTGACTTTGAAAGTCAATAGCAAAGAAGCAAAAATCAAACAAACCCGCTCTGCGTTCCCACTACACCTCACGATATTACGAAACGGTCTCTCCTTTTCCTTTTTCTTCTATTATTCATCATATATTCTGTAGAATCCACTCAACGTCGCTCATTTCCTCCTTTCTGTCACTGGCATTCGCACTTTCTTTTTTTTTTTTCCTCCCTCCAATAATCTCCCCCGCTCCTTTGCAAGGCTGTTTTCTTTGTGCTCTCCGGTTTTTCTCTGTTTTGTTTTTCTCGCGTGTTTGATAAACAAAGGAAGAAAGAAGATACAATATGTCATTGGAAACCCCTCTGTATAATTTTGTAGTGCTATACGTCCCCTCTTCCCTCCTTGCCCGCCGTTCTTGGCATAGATACATACACTCGTTTGGGAATGAAAGTCTAGATCCTTCTGTGAAGGGACTGTGTTGTTGATAGAATAACAAGAAATGTCACATATGTTGTGGTTTGAAGTGAATGCGTGTAGCTTAAGTATGAATATCGACATCCGCTGACACAGATATGTCAAGACTGGGGTAGGGTCACTTAGATGATCCTGGAGATACTAGCAGGTAATAAGCCCGGATCACTCTTTGGTTATATCCCCCTTGGTTGCAATTTCAAATATGATGAACGTGAAAATGATACTTCTGCCCAAACCGAGCCGTGATTCTGAGATCAGCTTTGGCTTTCAAAGATTCATTCTTACTTATGCGAATCAAGCCGGTGCTGGGACAGCATGAAATTCGACAACAGTCACACAGCGTTCCAGTGAAACCCTGCCTGGAATTTAGAAGAAATTTCCCGCGACTAAGCAATTCCACGACCAGTACGTTGTTTTCTGGATTCATCAAATCTTTTCACTGGTTGATTTTCTCCCTCTTATTAGTGCATGTGTACCCGAAATATAACCTGGAGATAATCCAAGCTATACTCGAAATTGTATTCAGTGAGGAGAGAGTTAAAGCGACAGTGTCACTCGCCTACACCAAACAACACAGCATGGGCGTCAAAGCAGCACCGCAAGTGTTTCCAACCCCATCCCCACCTCTCGGCTTCTGAACCATTCCCTTGATATTGAAATGTTCAATGGTGCTAGCCAAATTATTATCAAGGACAGCAAGATCTCTCAAACTAATAATCATTTTCACGCTAGCGGGATTGGTATAAATCTCTCTTGCCCTATCCTGGTAACAGTCTGATGTGGAGTCTTCAGGTCTTGACAGGTTGTATGGTGCCTCCACGCCAGAGGCGGCGTTCGACTCGTCCGCTCGCAAGTATGCCCCTAAATGTTACCCCGGAACTCGCGAGCAACATATCCGAGATTTCACGGCATGGGTGGCCCGCAACAATCATGTCGGACAACTGTGCCGTTTCCGCAGGTCCTGGATGAGCGGGCCTGCCGGCGTTGGCAAATCTGCTATTGCACAAACTTACGCAGAGAAAATGGGAAAGGATCGTTTAGGTGCTACATTCTTCTTCTCTCGTCTAAACCAGAGAGATGATCACGATCGGTTCCTTCCCCTCCGTTGCCTACCAAATTTCGACTAAGGTCAGAGAATTTGCGAGTATTCCTTGATGAATAAAATCCGTGACGACCCATCTCTTCTATCAAAAACTCTTGGGGTACAGTTCCAGGAGCTGATAGTCGCACCATTATTGGAGTTGAAGGAACGGGGGGTGGTGATAGGGGAGCGGGTTGTTATCATCGATGGGTTGGATGAATGTAAGGATATCGAGCACAGTGCGAAATTATCGAGCTAACTGCGACGGGTTGTGCGGGATCATGGGGGAAATCTACCACTCCTCTGGGCTTTCTTCAGTCGTCCAGACATTTTCCTCCGAAGCCATTTCTCCATTGTTCTGGAGGACAGTACTCCCTGTTTCTCGCGAACTCGATGACGAAATCGAACTCTATCCTGTGGGATGCATTTCAAAACATCCTAAAACGCTATCGTCTCATCCCATCGGCGTCCGAGGCTATCTGGCCTTCTGGTGGTGATGTTGTCAGACTTGTTGGTAGATCAGTTGGACTGTTCGTCTGCGCTTCAACCGCGATGGATTTCATAGGGGATCCTGGTGCACCGGATCTAAAGCAACTGCTCAGGATTGTTCTTTCCCAAACTGACCCCGCTCTCACGAATAGCTGCGGCAGGCCTTGACTGCGCTCTACACTCTGATAATGCAGCGCATTCCTACCCACACACTCCCGTTTACCCAGCGGATATTACTACTACATGAAGCTGCGCGCAGGGGTGGGAGAGGCGCAGCCTAATTTTTGTTGCTGAAGCACTCGGAATTGACCCCAATTTGGTGACTGCCACATTACCCAAGCTCCATCTATCCTTTCCATCGAAGTGGAAGCCAATCAGAAGGTGAATTTGTACTTTCACCATGCTTCGTTCATGAACTTTTTGGCCAGCGAAGAACGATCTGGGCTACCATTCTATATTCTAACACCTCATACCTATGGGTCATCGGTGAAACGTGGCATAGAGGTCGTAGGGAGCGAGTTCACTAGCACCTCAGCCGGTGGGTTGGTCCGTAACGAGATCTCGTATCCACATTGTTGACTCATCCTAGATGAAGCCTGGACCAAAGGATATGCCCACGGTTTAGTCCCGTTTTTTGTGATTGTCAATCATTTTTTCAACAATCTAAGGCCACAATTCGGTTGATCTCATCTCTTTCACTAGTGAGACACTCGGGCGAGGTTGAGTTGAGAAGGTGGCTAGTGGTGATCGGACAACAGAATGAAGGACCGGTGGGTAAGATTTCGCGAAAGCATCCAACAAATTGGACAGGCAAAGGTTACGGTGATATCATTGATCATGCAACGAGGGTGGAACGGTTTGGAGTGAACAAATCAAAAACGCTTAACTTGCGAAGGTCAATGGTAGGGAGGCAAGGGAAGGCTAGATAGAGAAGGTGCAAGACATTAGGTGCCGAGGTGTTGGAAGTTGTTCGGGTTGTTGTGTCGGTGGGAGTGAAGGGGGAATGAGGGGAATTTTCCCGTTGCTGCTCCGCTCAGCTTCCGCCGCTATATTTTTTGTTTGATACCTCATTTTTTCGCTTCTCGCAATTTCCGAGGAGCGTCAAACCAGGTCCTGTGGATACGTCCATGCAGCCACATTTGGTATAGCAGCACAAGCATTCTGCACACCCCCTTTCTTTTTTGTTTTCCGTTTCCGTTCGCGGTTACTGAGGGTCGTGCCGCAACATCAAGCGGTTAGCCGTGTGAAGAGCGGGCAAAGGAATTCCTCTCCTAGAGTTTGCTTTTCAGACCTTTGTTTGTTCACGGCTGATGCTGAAAGTTGCACATAAATCTCAACCCGATTTAGGTGGAGCAAGATGCTGAGTAAAGAAATATGGCCCTCCAGAACTTTCAGCCCTCAAGCGTGCGATGATATTAGGCGTCAAATTTCAGGCCTTGCAGTGGCAAGGAGGTGGGTTATGTGAAATGCCCTCAGAAGGTAGCAGAATGGTTTGCAGCACAATGCCACCTGCCTAGTACAAGGGTGCAACGATACCATGGGTGCCCTTACGTTGGTATTTCAAAGGTTTTGCTGTCATCCAAAAAAACCGCATATTTCAGGTTATTTCTGGTGGTACGCCTGAAGGAGCTAATTTCTTCAAAAATTCGTCAATGAATGTCGAACCCAGAAGTGCTGGACTTTGTCTGACTTAAGCTTTGAACCCCCCCAGTACGGTACGTCACATTAGTAAAAAAGAAGATTTACACAGGCAGGCAAAAGATAGCATAATTGGAATATATTGAGCAACCATGTCACAGCACTGGGTATCCATCCATCGCTCAACGTCAACGCTCGAAACTAGCTTAGACGTTAACATTGATGGGGGTGCAACCGATAGCGATGACGCCGTCTAAGGTTAGCTTGTCAGTATAGCTAGTCATAATCTCCAAAAAGGAATACGCACTGAAGTGGTTGCCCGTGCAGCAGACGGGGTTGGCATTACTATGATGATTTGGAGTCAGATCTGCGGCCAAATTCGCGAGAAGGTAGAAAGGGTATTTACCAGTTGGAGCCAGTGCCCGCTCCGATGAGGGCGCTGATAGGGTTGCATTTGATACCAACGAGGCCATGAATAGCACCAGCGGCGAGGTTGAAGACACCAAGCTGTTGTTGGACGGCCTGGGAGTCAGGCTTCTGAACATCCGAGCCTGTAAACGCGGTGAGCTCTAATTTGAAAGACAACAATGCAACGGGGACGTACAGCATTGGAGTTTACCGACGTTGCACTTTGCCTCGGTGGTGGTGGAGGAAACCTGTGCAGAGACGATGGCAGCAGCAGAGAGGAGGAGAACAGCGAGTTTGGAGAACATGGTGATTTGGGTGTGTGAGTTGAGGAAACTACTAGGATTGTCTGGTAGACTGAAGAAATTTGGGAGAAAGTAGACCTCTTTTATATCGTTTTCCTGCCCCGAGGTGAGGAGGTGAAAGTGCGGAGGCGAGGAACACTGTCTGAAGTCGCGGAGCTCCTTCAACCTCGTTCGAACAAACATATGCTGTGATTGTCGAGCCTAGTCTAGTTTCTTCATACTTCTTCTCCTGTCACTAAATTCCAGTGAATATAACAGACTTACGAAATCGCCAGCCCGCGCGAGGTGATCTAATTTTAGATTGGTGGATAGATTTTGATTGGTGGACAGGTTTTGATCGGTGGAGAGGGAAGCATCACCACCGAGTTAGAAGCTGAAGTTCTACCTTCTTTCCATCCCTAATGAGCGAGTAATCAGCGTGCACGCCTGCTTCAACCGAATATGGAGAATGAACAAAGGAGGCCACCAGCCTAGTGGTTATCTTGTCCAAATGCCTACCACTGGCGGACGGTGCGATTTTGGTCCGAGACCTTCTGGACTGGTGAAAGACGGTGATAACGTTAAATTGTCAACTTTGTTTCTGCTGCGTATGCTGGTACCTGCGAGCACTTGAAAAACTCGTATTAAAGACGAAAATAATAGATCAAGGTGTAACATAGTCCAGAAAGACCCTAATGAATGTAAGTCGGTGCATGTGTACAATTATATTCGGCACAATAAAAGGGATGAACAGAACAAGAGGATAAATTATCGCATACTTGCGGCGTTATTCCATGGACCGGGCGATCTGACCTTTGTTGATGTGCTTCTTTGGCTACCACCGTTCGAGCCCGAATCGCATAACCACGGAAGTCCGTCAGCTTCATCATCATCCTCACTCGCTCTTCGACTATTGCCTCTACGCCAGTGATGTTCCCATTGTTCTCCCTCACCGGTTGTCCCGTCAGTCTCTTCTTCCATACCACCAAGTCGAGCTTGGGCTGCCGATGATAGTCTACCTCCACCTCCACTACCTTTCCGAAGTCCGGGCTGCGAAGGGTGGTGTGGTTTGGTTGTTGTAAAAGTTGGCGGGATGTCAGTAGCGGATGGGGATGTAAGTTGTAAATGTAAGTGTCTGCGGAGACTCCGAATTGAATTTTGGCGTTTCGGGTGTGTGAGCATGCGCGCCAAGTCTAGTTCGCCTTCGTCGTCGTCGTCGTCGTCGTCGTCCTCATCATTGTCGGAGGCATAGAAGTCTTCATCATCCTCCGTGGAATGCGGGTGGTCATACATGTAATCTCCATCGGAGAAACAATCCGCCCGGAGCTTGTCTTTAGATCTTGACCGTTTGTTGGGGTGACCATTATTACGGCGGGGTGGAGCAGCTGAAGCGATGTACCACGCATCTCCCATGATTCTAGTACGCGCGAGACTAGGTACATGAGTTTTCTCTTCGTCTTGTTTCTTGTTATTACGGCGATTTGCTCTCACGCGACTTTCCGCTTTCGCTCCAGGGGATCGTTGCTTCTGTCCTGACTTCCCTCCACCAGTTACGGATTTATCACCTTTAATTCTATGACTATTCCCGCTCATACCAGTTTGACGAACGAGCGAAGGGGTACGACTCCCTGGTGCACTACGACACACAACTTGGGCTTTAAGAACACTTTGTGAAGAGGGTGCGCGGCCGCGTTCGAGGCGAGTGAAAAGGGCGGGCGGGTTAAGAACGGTGTGGATCGAGGCATTTGTTTGATCTGAAAGACCTGATCGGCGTGCTGCTGGTTTTGAGGAACGTGCCAAAGTGGTTTGGGAGAGGGAGCTACGGGTGGGACGGAGGATTCGATGGTGATGGTCAGGATGTAGGAATGACGATGACGATGACGATATGTTGGCATCGTGGGTTGACTCGGTGGGGGAGGAAGGAGAGGAGAGAGATGTGATTGCTACATTGAGAAGGAGAGCTTTAGCGACGTGGTCGAGCCATTTACGGGGGAGGGGAGGTTGCACAGTTGTCGTTGATTCTGCGTCTGTGGCATCGGAGTCTTCGTGTATAGTTCTCTTTCGTGGGTGTTGAGTGCGAATGGGAGTGGATTTTGGGCGCGGGGGTGGGTTGATGGTAGGCGTAGAAACCATGTGACGGAGATAAGCTCCTGCACGTGAAGGTTTCGGTTGGTGAACATCATTTACCGCGTTATTATTGTTGTCGTTCAAGATGACGATGGGGGTGGCGCCTTGATCGGATGACGCGTTCAGGGCACTAGAGGAAGTGATACTGGTGTGTGTATGAAAAGAGGTCTTGGAAGCTTGTTTCTGGAGGCATCGTTGGGCGGCTGATAAGCGGTGCTGTTGCTGGGTTGCCAGTGGCATATGATATTGATGTTGATGGTAATGTGTGGCGTACGCTGCCGGTGCGTTCGCACCGGGAGTGGTGGGGCGGGAAGGTGGTTGGTGCGGATACCGACGGAGGGCTTTCGGTGTCGAATCGCCCAAACTCTCGATGGAAGAAGTCATGAGTGGAGTGTGGGGTTCGCTGGATTCGGCACTGTGCGAAGTTTCCCGAAGATGCGGTCGCCTGCCGGCAAGTGGGGACGAGGGGGATTGGGTTCGGGGAAATCCCAGATGGTGGTCTGGGATATCCTCGGCCGGTGGCTGTTGCCTTGCCTGGGTTGTAGTGCCAGTCCCACCGGTGACCAATCCCGTCAGAAATCCGACCACGGCAGCACCTACTCCTTGTTTCTTCTCAGCGGGATGTGAAGCATCATTGCTATGTTTCTGAGACTCCAAGCGGTCAGACTCCGGGGTAAACACCCTCGTTTCTTTGTACCCGGCTTCACGAAGGAGATCTTCGAGACGTTCGTATGTCTGTGAAGTTCCGCGTCGGTGAAGAGGGACCCTGCCGAGGTCCGGATAACGTGGTCTAGGTTGTCTGGGCGGTGTAAGAGGTTGAGGCGAACTCGAAGAGTTTGAAGTCGGTTGAGTTAGGCCTGGCGAAGACGCGGTTGGTGAGGGCTGCGCAGGAGCATTTTCAAAGCTCATCTAATAGATTCTTAAGCAATGAGCATAATTTCGAAGATAAGGTTGCGGACATACTCTGCGACCAGGAGTAAATGGCTCTGTACCAGAGATACGAGCAGATTGCTGGCTCACTGGGTGCTCAGCAGGCACTAGCCGTGCTGAGGGCAGCCTAGGATGCACAAAAAGTGCGCCTGCTCGTCGGCAACGACAGCGACTAAAAAACAACGAAGAGATGGATGAGAACAGTGAAAGGAGAAAATTAAGATCAACACTGCACACAAACTGATCATGAAACAGGGTTCTCGTCACATGACTCTGGCTGACAAAGCAAAAGGCAATGTCGCAGCACATGAAAGGTGCTACCAGGGTTCGAACCTGGGTTTCGGGAAGGTTGACCTCAAAATCCCGAGTGATAACCACTACACTATAGCACCATGATATCTTTTCATGGTTTTGTAAATATTAAAACTGTGGTGAGGGAATGACGTTAGATAAGATCAAGAATCACATGCAGATTCTGCCAACTGTCCTCCCCCACGTAGCTTCGGGTCGATATACCCCTCAAAACACTTACAGGATCTCTTCCTGGAAGCTGCTGCCACCTTGACGTCCCAATGGCCGTATTTTCCAAGTTATTGCCACATGGCTTCAGCAATCACCCACCCTCGAAACGGACCTTGGTCCTTATACTTACCACGGCCCTGTTGTTACGAGCACTCCCTGGCACGGTCCTGCATGATATCCTCGCTCGAGCCCCGGCCAAGTTGCGGAAAGACAAGGGCAAAACAAAGGTTCCCCCCGAGGATCAGCTGAAACAATCTCTTCAACAAATCTATGAGGAAGACGAGCAAGGACGTATCTGGTTACTTGTTCCATACGAAGGAGGTGTACGCAGGGTGGGTCTTCTGTTTTCTTATTTCCGACTGTCGCCGCAAGAAAGCCATACTTGTCTAAGCACAACAGGGCCTGGGAAGCAATGCTTCGGCATGGCTTCGTGGCGTCCCGTCAGTGTGGTACTGGCTGTCAGTGCCACTGGCAGTTCTCGGTTACACCAAAGCGTTTCTGTATATCCCGACGTGACTTCTAACCCGACGTTGTTTGGCAGGTTCTGTTACCAACACCGCTTTCCCATTCCGCAGACAAAGAGGCGTTTCCTCCGCTTTCAACAAATGCTCAGGCAAAACCAAACCTTGACCTAGCTTTCTTACGCCAACTGCGAGCCATAATACTCAGAATTCTCTTTCCACCTACGAAATTATGGCGTAACAAAGAGCTCGGCATCATTTTGATGCATTCCGGGTTTTTGGTCCTGAGGACTGTGCTGAGCATTATGGTCGCATGGCTCGATGGTCGAATCGTGCGCGATTTGGTAAGGAATCCGGATCTCCCTAGCAGATGTTACGCCTCATTTTGATTTCATTATAGGTCAAAGCTGACGGCAAGGGATTCCTGAAGGGTCTTGCCTTGTGGTTCTTATTGGCCATCCCAAGTACCTATACCAACTCCATGGTACGTTTATTCCAAGGCTTACTGTTGCCACTTTACATCGGCGCCCAGTGGGGGAACATTTTGTGACATTGTAGTACCACTAGTGCTGTTGTCCCTTCACATTTCTGATCCTTTCGTCCAATGCTGCTCGATAAACTTTGACCATCCTCGAACCTTATCCATTCCATTCCGCTGATTCCAGCCGCTCTACCGGACCGCTGTGATTTGTTTGTTACCGGGAGTATGGCGCAGGTGGGTTGAGGTCATGTGTTGGGCGTGCCCCCATTTTGGCCTCACTTCAACCCGGGCAACCCTTTGCACCGGCCCCACCCCCGCTGTTACCTGTGTCTCAACTCCTCGAGTACCTGTGGTCTATTCTACCTATCTCATGCCCCGTTACGTCCAGACGAGACTGCGGTTGCGCCCATGTTGATGCTTCCCCTCAACAGCCCTTGCTCCACTTGTTATGAGCCTTGTCCTAACCTAAAAATTTTCAGATCAGGCACCTTCAATCCGTCCTCCACTTACGCCTACGCACCCGGCTGACACGATACATCCATGACCTTCACTTCGCATCATATCCTGAACAGCGCTACTACCAAATTAGCCTTGGGGGTAAACTCGAAGGTGTGGATCAATATATTACCGCCGACGTCGACGCTTGGGCAGAGAGTCTCAGTGGGTTGTAGTGAGTCTTCCTCCATATCCTCCCCCTCCCCCCATTTCCCGGGCCCCTGTAGACTAACTTGTTTCAAAACTTCACGCAGCGGAAATTTATTGAAACCATCTTTGGATATCATCCTCTTCACTTCACAGTTGTCCAGGTCCCTGGGAGTCCGGGGGACACTGCTTTTATTCCTGAACTACTACGCCACTGTCGGAATTCTGAGGTGCGTTTTGGGAATAAGGGCGTTTCCTTTCTGCTAAATTTGGTAAATCAGGGCTGTCACACCTGCCTTTGGACGCCTCGCAGCAGTCGAGGCCCGCCTGGAAGGTGAATACCGCCGTGGTGTTGGTCGTGTAGGCAGGGAAAGCGAGGAAGTCGCGTGAGTCTCATTTTAACTTTCAACTGTTTCTTGTGACTAAAAAACTTTGTAGGTTTTATGATGGTGGTGGGCGTGAAAAGGACATCTTGTCCCGTGCCTACCTACGGCTTATCAAACACATTAATTCCATATACAAGGTACGCACCTTCGCCTATTCTCATGTTTCAATGCCACTGAGTTTCGTTGTAACCACGCACGCCGTTAGATCCGTATTGCATACGAGTGGACAGAAGATTATGTGATCAAATACCTTTGGTCTGCGGCTGGTTATGGGTTGATTGCTGTTCCCCTTCTCTTCACACGTACCAAACGTTCTCTTGGGACCCAAACCGGTTCGTCAGAAAGAGAAAGCGATCAAACCAAGGATAACGCTGTGGCGAGTCGAACCGAAAGTACGCCCTGCGCCCCATTGCGCTAAATTCATTTCATCTGGGACTAGAATGGAATTCACATTTCCCTCATTTAGCATACATTTCTAATAGACGCCTACTTCTTTCTCTGGCTGACGCGGGCGGCCGGCTGATGTACGCGTATAAGGATTTGCTCGAACTCGCCGGCCTGACAACACGATTGTATACCCTCATTTCCACTCTACACAACTTGCCGAGGACGCCGGAGGGAGAAGTTAGCTCTGACGATTCCTTCGAAATTCGAAACGTCGATGTGGTTATACCTGGAGGTGGTGAGTACACTTCATAGCACTTATCGTCGATGTTTTTACGTCGGGTTTTCTCCAACTTCTAACCACCCGGATATCGTGTGGCTAACATCAACTTTTACGTAGGTGATAGTGCTGCGCCACCGCTCGTCAAGGACCTCTCATTCACGCTCGCACCAAACGAGCATCTAATGATAACTGGCTCCAACGGTGTGGGCAAGACTGCCATCGCGCGGGTTCTTGCTGGACTATGGGCGCCTGCGGGGTCTAGTCCCCTGGTGCTTCCACCCCCGAACGCGCACCCGCAACAACCACAACAGCATCCTTCGGTGTTTGTTGTCCCACAACGAGCTTACATGGTGGTAGGAAGTCTATTGGATCAAGTAATTTATCCACATACGTATGCCGATTTTGTGCGTTCTGGGAGGACCCTGGATGAACTTGAGGATATCTTGGAAAAGGTATTTTTGACCTATCTGCCGGAGCGGGAGGGAGGATGGGCGACCAGGAAGGAGTGGAGGGATGTTTTGAGTGGAGGCGAGAAACAGCGTGTGCGTACTTTTTCCGTTTCTTTCGCCTGGATGCACCCTTGAACCGGTTACTTATTTCGTCCAAAAATTTAGATGAGTTTAGCGCGGGTATTTTACCACCGTCCGAAATACGCGATCCTGGATGAATGTACAAGCGCTGTATCGAGCGATGTGGAAGGGAGGATGTACGAGTCTCTCAAAGCGATTGGTGTTACTCTAATCACTATCTCCTTACGGTACGCTCATTGCCGGATTCCTGGGCGCCCGCTCTTACATTACCCTGCAACAGCCCGTCCCTGACGAAATACCATACCCAATTGCTCACCATCAATCTTGATTCTTCGGGGTCTGTGCAGTGGACACTTTCTCGTGTTGGCACTGCCGAGGAGAGGATGGAGATCGATAGAGAGATCAAGAGTCTGGAAGAGAAACTCTCCGACGTGGACGGTTGGGAGAGGAGGCTGAAGGAGCTGAATGTGTTGCTGAGTGCTAGTGGAATTAATTCGTCCCAAGATTATTAGTGCAGCCGACAGAGATCGGAGGCATTTAACGGTAAGGAGTTTCGGGGATTGCAGAAGCAGGCAGGATCGTTGTAACTCTTGGACAATACGATTGTGGGTGGACAAGGTTGGAGAGTAGGGCCCTGGGCTTGTTGTCGCAATGTTTTCATGCTGTACGATGAATCTCCGCGGTCTAATGTCGAGTAGCGAATTCCGCCTCGAGGAAGGTGGTTTCACTCACACCGTCCAAACCTGAAGGAGCCGCAAATATCGAGTTTTATGAGCATGTTTGATACAGGTTGACACAAAGCTACATAGAAAGGAACCCGAATCCATATACGCCCAGATACCTTCAACGCCGAGGCGTGAGAGGACTGATGTACCTGCCAAACTTATGAGCATGAGATGTCATGAAGCCAATGTATCTTCTACGGTTGGCAGAGTCCTCGTTCGGTACATTGTTCACCTAGCGGCTTATCTCAGGACGGCAAATAATTTTTTTGCCCCGTCCAAATTGGCACGGTTCTCACCGGACTTGCACCACAGACTGGGAAATAATGACCGTATCTAGGGCGTCTGCTGGAAGTTTAGCATTAGACTGTTCAAACGTGACGATCGGTGCGTTCAACAGAAAACAATCGCACTATTGCAATCACTTAATCTCCGTGCTTATGCTTCTGAAGGTCTCTACCCTGCCATGATGATGAAGTGATTTTGCCAAATTTGAAGGGGACGAAAACCGCGCATCGATGAAGTCGGCCCATTACAGGAAACAGCCTTGACCGGTTGACCGGGACCCCGCATGGACTGGCCCAGTTTTCAGTTGTTCTGGTTACATAAAACCCGTATACTCCTCGTGGCCACTTTGTATATTATATCGCAATATGGGCACAGTTTCCAACTGACAAGTCGTCAATGTCGACTGTACTTTCTCTACCCCAAATTGTCTCAATTGATCCTCATGTTCGCCCAGAATGCGAGACGAACTTCAACGTGTCAGAATGCCATCGCTCTGGACCTTTCAAACTTAGGGTCCTTAAAGTGCCCGGCCGCTCCCATGCTAGGTTGAGCAAAGGGTTACATGAGGTATTGTCGCAACCGCCTTGCTAGATGTTCAGTAACGACTTTTCCTTTCTTTGTAGATCCAGCCGTTGCTCCCTAGGGAATGGTACGAAGTCCAAGGGCGTCCCCACGTAGGCCGGGCGGATTTCGCTACTGTTACCAATATGATAGACCCCACCACTGGTGGTCCGACCGTGGGACTGGTGTCGCCTTTTTACGAGAGGGGTGGCGTCCTAGAACAGACAAACACCACAACAGAACAAAAGAAAAATTGGGTGAGCTACCGCTGGCTTTCCTGATTCCGTGGTGTAGACCGCCAACGCTCAACGTACCCTTTCTCAGTCACTTCAAATATGCGAGGCAGTGGCACACCTTCATGAACAACGGGATCGTCCATGGAAACGTGCATCCTGTGGGTCTTCCACCTTCAAAACTTTGTGCAGCGTCTGACCGTAACCCAATCAGCGGAACATTTTAATACAGGATGATGGGTCAGCCGTCCTAACGGACGCATGCTTGTATACCCTAACCGTCGATCATGTCATCACCGGGTTACCACTGGAGATCCAGACGAACCTCGGGTTCCCTAAGACGGTCGCATCCAAGACCACGGCTTCAGTTCAACACTTTGGTGGGAAGATTCGGCAGCTGTAGCGACCGAATACGGTGATATCTTCGGACTTGCGACCAGTATCTGGATGGTGAGCTATGAGGCTTTATTGGAGACTTTGTGCTGATCATATGCGAAGATTTTTGAGGGTAAAGAGCCCTGGTCTGAGCGCCAGGCGACACTTAAGGTCCTCAAATCTGCTCACCGGGATCTCCAAAGACCCACCGATATGAGCCTTGGTTTATGGCGCGTCCTGCATGCGCTGTTTTCTCAGGAGAGCGGCAGTAAACCAACCCTCAAGGAGATAGAACAGGAGCTTGCGATGATCCAATAGTCACTTAGCCAATAGTTCAGTTGCACTTCTTTCATGACGGCTAACCGTGGCATAATATGTTTACGTGTGTTAAAATAGTGGGCGAATAGATTAATTTCGTGTTTCCCGAAAGCCAGTCAGCGAGATGAGAAACTAACTTGAAAATGTTTAATTTGCATCTGTACTAGCAAGGCTATTGGCAAGGGATTTCTGGAAAGACTTAACTCGCAATTATTGTTGTCCGCCACAAGCACCCTCACAAGCCCTGTGGAAATTTCAGTCTAGGTGTAGTTATACATAACCTTTCATCCACGTCGGGCCTGAGGCTGTGCGACAGCCCCATTTAAGTTGCTGTTCTCTCCCTCCACCCCGCAGCGCTACATCACTTAACCTTCCGGTTTTCGACCACGTACACACGTCATCCATTTCGTTCTGCCTTTTTAACTCCTCTGCCCCCCTCCCCGTAACATAAGCTATCCCCAGCCGGATACCAACACAATGATTGGGGTCTTGGGCACGTGCCGTTTCTGGTCGCTAGCTAGCTGGTTGACGTTGTAAGCACAAGTAAAATCCTCCTCCCTCTACATCACCATCTGCCAGTTCAACTCGCCGAAGTGCTGAAATACCTCCAACACACCATGATCGCCCACAAATCACAGGCTCCCATAAGTGGGAAGTGGCTCAGATCCCCGCTGACGACGGATCAGCTCCGTACATGCCCACCGCCGTCAATCCTGCAGGACTCAAAATCCGAACGTTCCAACAAGTATTGTGTCATTGTTTGGGGTTGTTGCCTTGGAAGTATATGACGCAACGATTTAGATTCGCACCTCCCCTGTCCCCTCCATTTTCTTTGGTTTTTCACTCGCTCCCCTTGCAGTTTCTGTGCCATTGGACATTTTTGTGTGACTTGCAAGACCGGGAGTAAATAGAAAACACGTCGTAGCCTGCTATAAATGCAATCTTTGTTTCCCCCGACACACTCGTTCTATAACTGCCGATCCTCCTTCTCTCTCTTGAACGTCAAGTCCTTGCACTTGGAGTTTCCTCCCTGAAACCGTTTCCATCCTGATATTAGGCGGACGCTAGTATCTATATGTTGTACCCCCGAACTCGTCCCTTTATTGCCAGGGTTATTCATACAAACATGCAATTGGGTGCCTTCGCTTAAGGGTGCAGAGAGATCGACGCTTTTCTCGGCTACCATTTTCAACGAAAAAGGTTCACCAAGGCCCGAGGACCCTTGCCAATTATCTGCGCCAAAAGTGTCCTGACAGATCCTCGGCGCCTTCGAGGCGCCTTTCCGATTGATCATTGCGTCACCCGGTAAGGCTCCAGGTAACCCGCTTATCCTCTAAATCTCCTTATATCGAATAGAGTAGACCTTACCAATTGTGTAGAATACGTCAGTGGTTCCTTCTGAAGTTGGTGTTATCCCAATGCCGTTTGTTGGGCGAAATTAGACTGATCCCAGGGTCCTCGGATCCGACCCCACTTCCGTTGTTTCATTGCATCATCAGCTTTCAAGTTTTTGAAGACGCCTGTTGCATGACTGGGGGCTCCGGCGGGCATACTCTATAGCTCTCCAGGATCTCCGTTATGTGGCCTCCCTGATATAGGGGCAGGAGATATTGTTTCCTGAAGGAGCTAGTAGAGTTTACTGACTTTCTGATGGGATTTTTTTTTTCGTTGATTAGTTCAATCGCAATAGGCTCACCGAATAAGTTCATTGCTGAATTAGTCCTGTCGTTCCGGGGTAGGATTAAGGAGAACAACCCGCATAGGCGGACAGTAAATATCAAAACCCATATCAAAATTTGATAATTCCTAACGACTAATAGTTTTTTGTTGCATTTAGTCCGAGGAGGTTCAAGATTGTAACCTGAGAGAATGATGGCTCGATGGCCTACCCCGACCTGTCATTGAGCTAACGCCCAATATTCAATGGTTACTCGAGTACCCGCCCTGTGAAACAACACTAGTACTGATGTCTGTTGGTTGCACTGAGAGAGACAGACTAGAAGCGGCAGCAAAGCAACATTTAAACAAGTATACGAACTCTTCCCATGCGGATTGCGTACCCTCAAGGACAACCAGTCCGGTGACCACTGACACCCACGACCATAGACAGCGAGCGCCATAGTTCGACGCAGGATGTCTGACTTCAGAACGTGATTGCATCATCTCCTTAGAAAATCTTTATGACAAAGAGCTGCGTATCGGGGAGACCTTGACATGTTCATGTGGAGACCCTCTCCCCACGGCATGCACTCTGGCTTCTGTCGATCAGTCAGAAGCATGAATCCGTAACCCGACACGCCAATATATTCACTCCGCCGGTGACATACAGTGCGAGTGACGCTATCTGGTGGGACATAATGGCACTCCAATATGCGTGGTAAAACCCCGAGGACTTGTTTGTGTATCAAAGTTAAAGTTAAGATCTCACCGCACCGTGAGTGAGTGGGGACTCACGTTTGCCAACCATGACTCCAAAGATCTCAGCCAACGAACGTTGGAATCTACATTACCCAACAGGGGGAACTACCATCAAGAGAAGCAATATCTGACACCACAACGGCCTGATGGCGGGAAGATGCGCAAGTCAGAGGAACCGTGCGAGGATCTTCCAGGAGATGGGACTTGGTTCTTTTTCAAGATAAGCTGAACAGCAAGATCATCTATTGATATCAAACGTATGGGGTGTGCGTCCCGGATCTTGGAGATTACATACGCACTCGTGATCTGATGGGTGCTTCTAGTTGGTGTTACGTGAGGAATGCCTACTGTCAGCAAAGCACCACTCCACAGCCTCAAAGAAGTTAGAAGAGTGTTCAGATAACTTTTTTGCGCTTTTTTTTAATCTGGGGGGGGGGGGTGTTTCAAATTTCTGCGTCAAGTCTTCGAAGGGCACTAGAAGGCGGTGCACTGCATGCAGCTTAACCGATCTCACAGATCGTGAAACATGAGAAATAAAACCGGCGCGAAGTCTCCCGGGCCCACCCATGACTACTCTTGAAGGAGGGAGCACAGCCTGAGTATCACCACAATTATCTCAAGATCGAAGCTGCGTGTGTATCATGATGTAGGTGGACAAGGCGATTAGATGAAAAGGTATTACGGAATAACGCCCCTCCACACCAGTCGTCTAGGGGGTGCCATTGTTCAAAGCATCAAGATTAAAGACCACGCGGTGCAAAGGTATCGCTAGGATATATCCCGTAAGATGCTGTGTGAGGCCTTGAGGAGTCGGTTGGAGCAACAGGACAATCTTAGCTCTTATGCCTATACGGGCCCACATCATGATCCCTCCGGACTCTGGTGGCAGCACTCAAATCAGGGCCAATCGCGGTGACGGCTCCGGTTCAAGACTCAGCTCTTAGCCTGCTCGGGGTTGTATTGCTCGTCCTTTTCCGCTCCGACGTGCTCATTAATGAAGTTTTCGGAGCTATCATAATATTTCTTGACTCGCGGATGTCAAGTGGGGTAATGCAGTATATTACAATGCACGCGGTATCTCTGCAACTCTAGATAAAGTGCAAGTCGTGAGGTCGACCCAGAAGATAATTGAAATGGATAAGTTATGGTCAAAACAATGGAGTAATGTAAGAGTTCGAAATGCCCAATAGATCGACCAAGCACAGAGAGAGAGAATGCGGGGAATAATAAACAATGAGCTAGTAGAGCGTCATCGATCTCGCCTTGCCGGCAGGTCGGGGAGTTGGGGTAGGTGCATCTTTGGTTGCACCGACGCCTACCTCGACAGCAAATGACATGCTGGCCCTCCTCGACGAAGCCAAGGGCCGTTGAGGAGTACCATACTCGTCAACAATACCCGAGAGCCTCATCTGGCTGCAGAAGCTTTGCAGCCTCTTTGCAGCTTTTTTCCTCTCCTCCACTTCCTCCTGAGTTGGAGCGTATCCCGCAGCAGTAACCGAAACTTTGATATTCGTGAGCTTCTTGTAGAACTCCGAGCCCCGTTCCAACTTGATAGCGAGGAACTCTTCGAGAGCAGTGCACACATCAACTACATCGTCTTCGTAACATTGCATGGACAATGTCTCGATAGGTGAGCCCGCCAGGTTCGAAATGGTCTCGACGACACTATCAACAGGGAAGAACGGCGCAATATGGAGTTTGCGTAGCTTCCGGAGTGGGGTCTCAGAAGGCTTAGCAAAGAGGGTGTCGTTGGATACCGCGGTGGTGAGTGAAAACTCGTCAACGGTGGGTCCAACAGCAGCCATGATCCTCTCAGTGCACGTCCGGTTAAAGTCCTCATTCTCGTGGTAGCAACTCCCGAGATCGAGGACCTCTAGCCGGCAAGCGACAGGGGTTGTAGACCAGTGCTCGTCTCCGAGATGGGTATCTCGGATAGTGAGTTTCCGGAGGGTGGGGATCCGGAGTAATGATGGGAGGCGGAGGTCTGATCCGAGGAGGGGGTGATCCGGGACATCCTCATCGCCACGGACAAGAGGAATGTAGGGCACTCCGAGAAGTTCTGGAGCATGCAGCTCAGAGCGGGTGATGCGATCAAGAGAGAGCTCGTGAAGGGTGGGGCAGGAAGCGGCAATGGCAACGACAAGGCGTTCGCTCCTGAATAGGGCATGTGAGTAATTACCGGTGACACCGGATATCAGAGAAGCTTACAGAGGGGCGCAGTCTTCACTCCCAACGTTAGAAATGGAAAGCTGCCTTGAGATTGGAGAGGAAAGGGAAGGGAGTGACGACACTGCTGTCGAACGAACCGGAAACCCTGAGAACGAGGGAAGAAAGTCGGGGACAGGCGGAAAGGAGGGTGATAACGGCGTCTGAGCGCTCTCGGAGTGAAACGTGGGTTATGGCAAAGGGTTCCTCGTCTGTGGTGGCGAGTTCGAGTGTCTCAATGTTTGTGTGGTAGCTACGTGGAACATTTTCGAGGAAACGCAGGAGAGCGCTGAAGTCGTTCAGTTTGATGGACTGGATCAATGTCAGCACAAGTCTTTGTTCTCTGCGTCTAGCAACGTACTCTGAAGCGTGCTGGGACGCAAGCCTGGTACGAGACCTGGTTGGTCTTTGCCAAGGAGTCTACGTCGTCTGGATGGAGGGTAGAGATGATGGTGAGCTTGAGCTCTGTAGGGAGGGATTGCCAAGAAGCCATTGGATTGTGGAAGTGGAATCTTTTGGGCGTGCTTGTATTTGAATGATCAGATCGTCCGACGTCCTCGATTTCGACTTCATCGGCGATTTCCAAAAAAACATACTCGTCCAAAAATAGTTGTTTGTTTCTATTTGGAGCTGATGCTGTACCCCCCGTGCTCTCCGCAATCTCCCTCGCTTCATCACGAACACTCCTCGGCCACCCTACCTACACCCAGTCATCTGTACATACATCGTGATCATACTCACTCGCTTCTTAAAATTCATATATTTGCTCCCATCCCTCTTCAGTTTCAGCGCTCACTTCTGTAATCGAATCTCAAGGGACTATCCGAAGTCAGATTCCATCT
This sequence comes from Calvatia gigantea, assembly GCA_025093985.1. NCBI lineage: Eukaryota > Fungi > Basidiomycota > Agaricomycetes > Agaricales > Lycoperdaceae > Calvatia > Calvatia gigantea. The sequence continues at coordinate 1,876,843 of JACAAK010000011.1, forward strand.
GGCTGCCGCCCTGCACACGTTCCCGTCATTCATAATTCACTTTCTGCGAAAATTTTCCAGATCTATCACTTCCATGTGCACATGCGTACCCTTAGCAGAATAAAGAAAGTAGTGGTCCTCCGTCTCGAAGGAACGAGGCCAAATTAAGCGGTTACGGAACTGTCCCAATCTCATGTGATACGGACTTCCCAGTCGCCCAGCTACCGCTGTTCCTCCGCGTCCGGTAACTAAGTCCGCCCACCTCGGGTGTGAAAGGGCGCCGACAGCGACGCTGTATGCCGAATTCACCCAAATATCCTCGTGTTCCAGTCATCTAAAAACGAGTAGGAAGACCATGATACCTGTAACATGTCCTCAACCGCAGTGACGACATTACAACGCGCTCTGGTCGGAATGAGATTCTTGCCCCCTCAGCAGGCAGGGGCGCATCTGATGGCTGTTACCCTCCGTGTTCAAAGGCTGGTTGTAGGTCCCTCATACAATACAATAACTCAATCTGAAAGGCATTGATCAAGCGATAAGGCCGTTGTTGTTGTAGCAGTTACCCCTATAGAAAATCGTGTCAACGGCAAGCTGGCCTTTGGTTGGCTGACGGAATACCCCTATTCTGTTTCATGGCTGTTACCTCTTGCATCACATCAGAACCCCTCCTCCGCCCATCAAAATATCATTGGTTGTTATCAAGTGCGGCGTCACAAAACATCATCTATCAATCCTGGGCAATGCAACGCTGACGCTACCCGTGAAGGATGCTGGTAAAACAAAAGAAAGGGTAAAAACATCTCCGCCGACATTACTCTCGACATTTTGTGATTCAACCATCTCTGAGCCGTTCAGCACGGAGACGCTCCTGAGTCACACACAGAAAAACCCCTCCGCATACCTGGAATAGGAGAGTAGCCCTTAAAACGCTTTCTCTCTCCACGTGTCTGTACTTACCGGTCCAATCATATTGACCTTCGCTCCGAGCATCTCTTCAGCTATTCTTATTACAGAACGGTCGAGAAGGACTACTAGAATGGACCTAACAATTGACACTACCGCCACCAAAGTTCACTACGCTAGAGAAGAGATAAGGCAAGCCCCACGAAGGAACAACGCTTCTCCACCCCCATTAAAAATAGTGGGCTAACTCTCTGTAGATTATCGATTCGTAACCCCTTTGCATTTGGGCGCTTAATGATCTTCACGCGGAGGAGCTGATACGATAAGGCCCGGCAGGATCCGTCAGGGTCTTCGAGCCATTTGTGCCTTGGCACCTCACGAAGCAGACTTTTGAAGAGTTGTCGAGAAGAATGTCGGATTTCTGCTTGTATCGGCGTACCTCCAATTCGAGCTCGTACGGGGTACTCACCTCAGTAACTAGATGAGAACTATATCTCGAGCTGATACATCCGTATGGTGGCGCTTCATTTCCGGGCTTGATAGTTTCATATCCATTTCACCTCGGACATTGCACGATCATGACACGTATTATTGCCACCAACCGAACAAAAAAGTGCGCAACATTCCACAATCAATTGGCCAATAGCCGCTGTTATGACACTAAGGCCTGAGGTGCTACTACACGGGGAAGCGATGTTGTTTGCCGGTGACGGTGACGTGCACTGCCAACCTCCCTCCGCGAAAAGACGGTCCCTTCAGTGAGCTCGCGTAGCTACCCTCCGCCCGAAACTCGTAAGATCCGCAGTCAGATTCGTCAGCTTGCGTCCTCGGGGCAACCTATGTATACTAAGCGGTGCCTGATGATACGCCCGTGTTTCTCGTTTGTTAAATCCAGGGATTTTAACATAGGTTAAGGGTTGTTCCTCGTGGGATGGGGACGTCGGACTTAGTAATGCAATTACCAGCCACAAGGACGCATAATAAAAACTGTAGCCGGCCATATGCTTCATCAAAGTCTTGTACTTGTTCGAAATGAAAACAAATTGCGATCAAGTTGGTCGTGACGATGCTACATATCGACCTCATCATTTGCGGGGAACTGCTCAAGAAGTTGTGACCAACAACGGTACGGCCTAGACAACCCTTCGCAAAAATGAGCATTTACATACCCCGCATTCCTCGCATTTACAGAACATCACAGCATTCAACCCAAGTCGGAACGAACCTAGGAAGCCCAGAGCCGCACCCGCATTCCTCGCAGACGTCCTATAAATACGAAGTGATTGACAATACGAATTAACCGTCGTAGTCGAGTCCCATTTGACATTGGCAACACACAGCACCGTGACAGCAGTGTGCGCAGCACAGAGAGAGAACTGCTGACAAAGCCTTAATTGAGGCTTGGCACGCTTAAGCTTTTGACGTTTGACGATGACTACAGTGTTGGCTCATGGCGGAATTATCAACGTCCAGCCCCCGATCCATTGCCATCACGGCAGCTGACGGAAAACATATGTACTGGATTCACGGTACGGAGGAAGAAATCTGCCTCAAAACATCAAGCCCCCATTTTGGGGTAGCGGATCATATTGGAGTCGGGGTGCACTGGTGTTGACTCTCCACAGGCAACCCACACGTTCGGGACCTCCTTAGTCCGGAGGTCCCCACTCCGCTTTCAGGTTCCTCAGACGAAGCGGATCCACAGAATCGGAGGTAGGATATTAATTTTTCCGCAATATTGCTCGTACTGCCGACATGTGTCGTGTGTATCATTCGGAGGGAAGAAGTGAAGCAGTTTCACGCGGTGGTGGTTGTGGTTTTGGTGTATTTTTGGCCTTACCATTTGTCGCGGGCTCACGGATCCTGGGAGACCTAGAGTAGCGACATGCCCGTGCATCAAACACTGCATTCAGAATTACCCTAGGACATAGGAAGAAGATTCTTCCCGTTCATCAATGCGCTAAATATCGCGACAGGGGACCAAGGAATATCGGTAGGTGACGTAGGTCCTGCTATCGTTGGGAGAGCGAAACTCACGGGGAAATCTTTCGGGTCGGCTTCAAACCGAGAAACACGGGAACTTAAATGTGAGGCCGCCAAACTGAAAGCGACTATTGCACACTATGACCGCATAAGAGGAAGGAGGAAGGGGCTTCTCGCCCACGTCTAGCTTTGTGACTCATTACGTAGTTACTGCTTTAGAGGTACGACTGTAATATTGGAAAACACCTCACAGAAGCTAGAAGGAGGGACTGATGAATCATATTGGTCTTACAGGTTTGGAGAAAGATAAGGTTTGCCAACGAGCAGGTGCTGTTGCCCGGTCATCCGAGCCAACATCTAAAGGCCGATAATTTGGAGATTGCGTACTAAAACATAAGACGGGCACGCGAGGGATCTTGGTAGGGGCCGGGCAGATACCCTCGTAGGAGTGGTGGATATCACTGATCACATCTCCGCCATTCCGTAGCTATTAAGTGCAGCCCCAACAGTCATTCAGGGTCCTTGCCGATCTTGCTTTCCCCCAATGCTTATTTCCTGATGTTTGCCTGCCAACAAGCCCAGGCTCATCAGTATGGGGATAGAATAATGCGATGGGAACGGAGGCATCAGTCAAATTCTCACCAATACAAGATCGGTAGCCATTGGCACGTGGTGTTGAACGGGTCGAAGCCTAGTTTGACCAGGGCGATGGCAGACGTTCAACGTTCAACGTTCAACGTTCAGCGTTGCAAGGCCCGTTCTCCGGATAGATTGATCGCCTCCTGTAGTCCGAGTTTCCCGGATAACCATTAGCATTCAGTCGCGAAGCATTGATCAAGCGAGCCAGCAGATACAAGAGCCAAGAGATCGAATCCGCCATCTTCCAACTTATTCTTCCTAGCCATTCTAGTGGTAAAAATACGCCTTCATATGTGGTGTTTGGCGACAGGTCCCAAGTCGAGAGCTCAGCGAAAGGGGTGGCAACCTTATAGGCAGACGAAGTATTCCGAGCGCCTGCATACACGAACCACATCCCAGCACGGGTCAAGTAGCCCAAAACAACCTTTTACTTCTCACCGCCAGGACAACGCCACGTTTCACGGTACAGAGGTCAAGGGATGATACTTCTGAGGATCGACGGAAGACGGGCATGGCAGCTTCTCTTGGGATTCACTTTCCAACAGCTTGAGACCCTGGGACGATTAACCCACATAGAGAAGTATTCAGTGCTTCTTAATCGGTTGTTAGAAATCTAAAATACAATTTTTGAGACTCATCGTAGCTGCTGGGTACACTGGATCCATCTAGGCTCGGTAAAGGAAAGAAAGGCCATCGACAATGGCGGCTGAGAGCGTACCGCAAAGTATTTGCTGGCGAGAATCAAGCCACCCTTACTTAAGAAGCTCAAGGGGCGGGTGAGCTTGGCGGAAATCCCCCTCTGCACATTAGGAGCGAGTGCGCTTATGAGATGGAACGCATTTGCGGAGGGGAGTTGCAGTATCCCCGAATGGTCTCCCGACTGCAATAGCAAGAGAATGTATCATAGACCTTCTTTTGGGTTCCCTTCCAAGTCCCTGGCTGTCTTAACGCTCGCAGCATACAGTATATCAACAGCCGCAGATTCCTATCCTCCAAATGATTACGAAGGGACCTCCAGGTGTTCAAAGGGGCTGAAGGGCGATCTGAAGGAAACCCCGCTCTTCAAAGCTACCTCGTAGCTTTTCTGTTATGTGAAAGGGACTGCACTGCGAAAAGAGGGAACGACTGTCTGATGGGATATGTGATCTATGATAATAATAATGCGATGCAAACTAGTCCGTGCCCAGTCAACTGTTCACATACACAATCATGTAACCAGCCCCCCATCGAACATCTTACAATGTGATCGTATCCCAATTGCGCCTTCTTGAGTTTTATTTATGAGAATCCGACGTTCAAATAAGTCTCTCTACATACCCCCTCTAAGCCCATTGATATCCCCAAACCCCAGGCCTTGGAAAACCCACGTTCTTAAACCACGTATATTCTCAAGAAGCTACCGGGCCACCCTCATACGAGGCCGGCGTTTTAAGATAGACTGCTCAATATATTGTATACCTAACCCATCACTCTTCATCTGTCTCCGCAGCTAGACCTCCTAAACTTTGGAGTTGCCTTCTTCTCGTTTGACTTTCTTCACTGGGGAATTCAAGGATCTGAAACTGTCACTGTGCTTTGCCAAGTGTCATGCAATCTCTACGGGACCTGTCTAGAGTCCCTAAAATGGTTCCCAAGTTACACAAGTTATCACAGCCTCAACTAACAGATGTGATGGGCGTTAATGAGGCTCACCAGACCTTCCCTGGAACCCTATTCTAAATGCACGACCTTCAACGATGAATACCAATGGTGTGACCCATACTTATGCGACTTATCGGCGCAGCTTCTGAGCTTAATCGGGCTACCGCCCCTTGAGTGATACTTCCAATTCTCTAAGAAGAGTAGCTTGGTGATGAATGCTTACTAATCCTCCCCCTTCGGAGCCAAGGGAAGTGCGGCTAACCCCACACTCTATAATCAATGTCTCAATAAATTTTATCGGCGAATTTCAAGAATTATATTCCCGTGTTCAAGATAACCCGCTCAGCTCGATACTTTGTGCGCAAAAGAAATGTGCCTCGCGTAAAGCCTGCGCCTGGCCGGCCTGACGGGCGAGGTTCCACCGGCCGTCTGACAGCTCCTGATCCACTTCAGCGAATTGTGGAGGAGGAACACCTTTAAACACAACATCGCAACAGCTATGTATGTGCAGTCAATTCAAACAGCTTTGTTAATATGGAATGACTAATTCGATTGCCAGTTCCACGATCCAGTTACATCAGTTAGTTACTCCATGGGAATCGAAGTGATGGGTAGCTCTAATTCTTAGCCCTCAATACATATATCCCGATGCATCCGCAGGTCTCTTCTTCCCTCGCTGTCAGTCTCGTCACCCCAAGTCGCCTCTCGCTCTTCGCCTCGCACGTTCAGGATGACGGTGAAGGTTTTACCAAACACAGCCTTGGACAACGCAACAGATCCATTGGCGACGGTCCTTGCCCCTCCTCCATTTGAGACAGATGAAGAACGCAAGGAGAGACTGGAGCAGGAGCAGGAAGCTAAGCGCATTTCTGACGTGATAGATGAGGAGTTAGACAAAGAGAGAAAGGCGGAGAAACCTATGAAAATCCTCCTTCTTGGTGTGTCGCTCAGCGGATGCCTTAAAAATCGCTCTTTAACCGGACAGTGATGTAGGTCAGAGCGAATCCGGTGCGTCGAGCTTCGCAGCGCCATATTTTGAACTTCAGGGTTTGACGCAATTAATAGGCAAATCCACGACTCTCAAGAGTAAGTTCTTAACATGAGGTCATAACATCACTAACGACGGTACAATGATTAGATTTCCAGTTGATGCACGAACCTAAGGTAGGGATCAATATCGGGTTCCTGTCTCACCTTTGGTTCAAGGAAATGTGCAGGCGTTTCAAAGAGAGCGAGCGTCTTGGAGAGCCATCATTCAACTCAACGTCGTCCAGTCGTTTCATCTTATCATGGATGCAATGGCGCAAGCCCAGCGAAGCACAACCGAAGACGTGGAACTTGGCGGCTCTCCAAAACAAATGCCCCCACTAACAACGGAACATCTCAGAATCAAGCAGCGCTTATCCCCTCTTCTCGAGATAGAAAAAAACCTGATACGGCAACTCTCACCTGTCAGCTCAAGGCGGAAGTCCCAAGATCACCCACGGCTCGCGCTTAACGAGATCGCAGTCAATTCTGCTACGTCATGGAAGGAGTGCTTCCAGAAGCTCATGAGGAATGGGCGAGAGAGCTTTGACAGTGAAGCGGCGGTGGATTGGGATGACCCCAATGACCCTGGACGAGTGTTACACGCCTGCTCTGAAGATATGGTCCGGTTATGGAATGACCAAGTTATCCAAGAACTCCTAGTCAAACTAGGCCTTCACATGAGAGAACAAGGTGGCTTGTGCGTATCTGTGACAAAGATTCCTGCGTAATTTCGCTCACAATGTATGCTAGTTTCCTTGATGCTTTAGAGCGTGTCACGATGCCGCGATATCTGCCGAGTGACGGTAAGGTCACCCTGAGATGGCGTTACCGACGATCTAATAACTCTCAGATGACATCCTCCGAGCACGTCTAAAGACTATGGGTACGACCTCCCCTTGCTCAACCTTTTTAGGCGTTGACCACGCGTAGGTGTGACTGAACATCATTTCACCATGAGGCAAAGTGAGTGTAAACCTTTTGTTGATGGCCGCCCAAACTAATCTCTGGCTGAAAGACGCGGGGTTTGGAAAGGATTGGCGTATCTATGACGTAGGTGGACAGCGTTCGCAGGTGAGTCCTTATCATGCAAGCCGATTAGTCACAGTAGCTGATATTGATTCTTAAGAGAGGTTCGTAACTGACTAGCCTCTGTGTCATGGTTATTGATTCTACGTATCATTTCAACCAGCGGCATGGATTCCGTACTTTGATCATATGGATGCCATCATTTTCCTGGCTCCCATCAGGTCAGACAAATCTAGATTCTCCGTTGTTTCGGTGCAGAACTCACTGATGCTTAGTGCATTTGATCAAATGCTCGAGGAAGACTCGAAAATGAATCGCCTGGTTTGTCCTTTGGGCTCAGTGCCTCGGAATAAACATTGACCATCGCTCCAACAGCAAGACTCTGTTCAACTTTGGAAAGACATCGTTTCGAATGACCTGCTAAAAAATACCAACATTATTCTCTTCCTTAACAAGATAGATATCTTCCATGCAAAGTTGCGATCTGGTGTTCCGGTTCAGTGATTATGTCACTTCGTATGGTAGTCGCCCCAATAACTCTGAAGGCGTATCAACCTGTGAGTGAATAGTCCGTGATCCTATGGTTTCTGAACACGTCTGTCGTTTGCAGATATGAAAAAGAAGTTCGGTACGTTATACGTTCGCGCCATCCCGCCTTATTTAGATATTGATTCCCTCGCTAGAGAGGATCTTGAAGACACATTCCAAAACATCGAGGGTCTTTTACTGTCATCTCACCACAGTCACTGTGAGTCTTAATACGTAAGATGAGCGGTAATGTCACTGACTTTGACCCATACATAGGACACGAAGTCCACGGTATATGTTCTCAGCAATTGTACGTGCACCCCAAATCTCATGATATTGATCTGAGCTTTCGTTAGTGAAAGACATGTTGATACGCCAAAACCTTGCCAATTGCTATTTGACCTAATGATAACAATCTATCTATCACCTCATTCTTACGACACTTGCTTCACATTGTACTATAGCAAGACGTTATCGGGTCTACGCTGTTACGTGACCAGTCTTTGGAATGCCTGAAGAGAAAAGGATTCTACTGAAGTTTTGCTGTGCCTCCCGCGAGCCACCCCCACAAGGACCATGTAAGAGGGCAACAACCATGTTCTATTTCCCACACTGTCGGGCTAGACCACAGCTCCCAAACTTATGTTTATCTCGGAACCTCCACTCCCGCCGTCAGACTGATTGGAAAAACCATCGGGATATACCTAACCCGCGAAAATCTGACGGAAGGACGCATACCACGTCGTTGATGATCGTCGCAGCGCGTTGATGAAAATAGGTTTTAAGTTTAGGCAGTTTGGTTTGTTGCTTGTTTATCTATTTGGCCCCGCAGGTCATTACGTATCTTCCGCCTGCATTGTAAGGGAAATGGATGGATGTTGTAAAATTTGTCAATTGCTTCTTGAAATGCCAGGGCGAGTGTTTGTGTTGGGACATCAGTTCTCTGAGGCAACTTTGTGAAGAAATTTTCGGCAAAGGAGCTCCTCGATCACGGCACAAAACTAGCCATTGGGTGGCTGTGGAGAGCGGTTGTAATTTCTCCAGTGCACATATTTAACCAGAGCGTTAGGGCGGACCAATGAGAAGTCATCCAACTGCTTCTTTGCCCTGGACTCCGTATATATCGGGCTCATTGACCATATAATTGTGTTCCCGCTTACTGTTATTTCAAGAACGAAGAGTTGAACAGTGGGAAAGTTTCGCGGATTAATTTGAAAGGTTGATATGCCGCGACACACCGATAATCCGATAATCGGTTCTGAATAGGACCCCCGAAAATTGGGGGGGACCCCTGATCAAATCCGGATAAGAATTGGGAAATCTCCCCGCCTAAAAATTGAAAATTTTCGGCTGAAACCCTAGTAGAGTTTCCAGATAAAACATTGGGTTTACGAGGGGGGCTTGATCAAATCCGGATAAAAAACCTTGCAGACGGCAGTCGGGAGCGGTCCAGAGCGGTCCCACTTCCAGACTGCCGCATTAAGCGCAGAAACGCTTGACCCCTGGTGCAAAGTCCCGATAAAAAGGGGGGCCCGGAGGCCACTGATTTTTTTCCGGATAAGAATCGCAAAAAGCCCAAATCTCGAATCAGGGATCCCCCCTATATATTCGGGGGTCCTTTCCTAACCCGTGACGTTTTGGCGCAGCCTCCAGTGGTCCCGACAAACAGCGACAGATTGAAATGCGAACGATCCCCATCTGAGTGTTGGGATCTGGTTTGGAAAGTCCTATCGTATACACTTGGTATCATGTGATCTCTGACTTTATGGGGCGTTAGCCGCCGTTGCGCCGTTTCCCTGCTTGGTGGAGTGGTTATTCGGTGGACAACGCTCACAAGACTTTGTACCTGAGCTAGGGTGACAGTTTCCCCGGTTCTTCATCCCGGCAATGTATTTGAATGTATTGCATTCGGCGTTCAAATCAATGGTTGCCTGAATTAATTGAACGCCTTGGTCTTTCTAGACTACTCTGTGCACAAAATTCTCTTCGAGATTCCTCGTGTTTTGATACAATCTTTTCCGCTCGTTTCCAGTTTGCCACCCAATTTATTATAAGATCGCAGTGCACTTCTCCTCCCAAACCCGATTCAATCAATCCCTGTCGAAGTGTCAAACTTATTTGGCAAAATACTGATTGGACACACTTAATCTTCGTCCTACTCAAATACATATATCCGGCATTTTTCGGTAGGTACTTAGTTTCCTTCCTTCCCTCCCTCGTGTGCCAAGTAACTCCCTCGCCTTTGATTCACTTGGTGCTTAAAGCTTGCTAGTAAAGGTTTTCATGGCCCTTAGGTTACCGCAAGACCCTCTATCTGCGCTCACGGCACCTTCGGAGTCCGAGACACCAGAGGAACGCAGTAAAAGGCTGGAAAAAGAGGAAGAAGCTAAGCGCGTTTCGACCGCCATCGATGATGAGTTAAATAGAGAGAGGAAGGCTCCAAAGCCAGTCAAAATCCTCCTCCTCGGTAAGCACTGTTGACACAGAGCCTAAACGTGTTGAATAATTTCGTCGAACGTAGGTCAGAGCGAGTCCGGTACGTCTCCAGATAGCCCGCCAGTGATAATATTTGACGAAATGGAACAGGAAAATCTACAACGTTAAAAAGTGGGTTTGAACGTTACACTCAAGAACCGTAGGGTAACCTTTTTGAAGATTTCCAGCTTATGAATGATCCAAAGGTCCGTTCACCGACGCAACAGTCGCTGCGTCTTACGGCTATTTCTAAACAATAACCAAAAGGCATTCGCAAAGGAGCGCGTGTCGTGGAGGGCAGTCATCTACCTTAATATAGTCCGCTCCTTCCATCTCATCATGGATGTCATGGAACGGGTACAAAGAGGACTTCGGTCCATCGGAGAAGACGAAGGCGAGCTTCCAGAACTTCCAAACCTGACCGCGGAACACCTTAAGATTCAGCGACGCCTTAGCCCCCTACTTCACGTCGAAAACGCACTTATCAAGCAGCTTTCTCCGCCAAGCCCTACAGAGGCGGAGGACGCTTCATTGCAGGACCGTGATGGAAGGTCCTCACTGAAAGAGATAGCAGTAAACTCAGCCACGCAGTGGAAGGGTCGGTTCGGGCGTCTGGTCAAGGGTAGACGGTTACCCACCGACACAGAAGAAGAATTAGACTGGGACGATCTAGACGATACCAGCAGGCTTTTGCGTGCCTGTGCCGAGGACATGATTCAACTATGGAACGACCCCGTCATTCAGGAACTCCTGCACAAGCTCAAGATACGAATGGAGGACCACGCTGGCTTGTATGCCCTTCCCTCATTCTGCAAATTCTTGGCTCATTCAGGCGCCCCAGCTTCCTGGACTCGCTTGATCATGTTACCGCAGCTCGATATCTCCCCACTGATAGTAAGCGCGGTTCGCCGGGTCTGGTGCACTTCTGACTCCCGGCATATTTCCATAGATGATATTTTGAAAGCGCGACTTAAAACAATAGGTATAATCTGGTTTATGTACTGAAGGTGAAGGTTGATCTTTAACTGTTAGGGGTGTCCGAGCACCGGATTTGGGTGAAGACCAGTACGTCCTAATAGTGTCCTTGTTTCATTTTCTAATCCCCCTCCCCCCTGCGAAGGCACAGGGATTGGAAGGGACTGGCGGATATACGACGTAGGTGGTCACAGATCTCAGGTACGTTGTTCTTGCAACTTCGGTGGAGTTGAATGCTGAAACACCTCGTCGTTAGAGAGGCATGTCCTTTTGGTCAAACGGTTAGAAATAGCGCTAATTCTTCCTCTTTGCTCCTCTTTCTTCACAGCGGCATGGGTCCCGTACTTCGATGATGTGGATGCTATCATCTTCTTGGCACCCATTAGGTATAATTCGTGACATGTTTCCAAAGCACCCGATCGTATTTTGCTGACTGATACAACCTTATATATAGCGCTTTTGACCAAAAGTTGGAGGAAGATCCAAAAGTAAACAGGCTTGTTCGTAAATCAAAGGTATTCGGTACTAGACGGTTGAAACTGATGGCATACCACTTTCCACGATTGACAGTTAGATTCCTTCCAGCTGTGGGTGGGCCTCGTCTCGAACGAGCTCCTGAGTCGCACGAACATCATCCTCTTTCTCAACAAGTTCGACATTTTCCAAACTAAAATTCGAGCTGGTGTTCGTTTCGCGAGTTTTGTTACTTCGTACAAGGATCGCCCCAACAATGTTGACAGCACTTCGGATTGTATGCATTTTCCAGTAAATAGCGCGGCACAAGTTGACATTCCTTTTTTAGACATTCGGAAGAAATTTGGTGTGTTTGTTTCTTGGATGTCCCGAGATTCTTGTAACTTGGCTGATTGATCTCCGCAGCGGTATTGATGAAGGGTAATTCGAAATTACCAAGAATTTTTTATTGCCATTTTACGACCGTAACTGTAAGACCAACCCCGTATCCGAGACCGCGGAAGCTGACGTGGGCCTGCCCCGTAGGATACGAGGTCTACTAAGTACACCCTATCAAACTGTAGGTCTTCTCTCTCGTAACTCATACACAACGTACATGGTATAACTTGCTGCCACAGTACAGGATATGTTGATGCGCCAAAACCTTGCTGATTGCAATCTGACTTGACCTTTAACTATTTAGTACATATCTTTGTTTATTCCGCGGTGAAACGCCGCCATCGTTGTATCTTGCAACTTATTTATATACTCGGTATTCTATGTATCTGGACTGGATGCTATTTTGATCTGGAGGATTGATCCAGAATGTGATCAACGACAACAGTTCGTGTGAATGTTTTTTTCTGTAACCAACCCCATGATCATGGTCTCCAAGGAAAGCCGTGAAGCCGGTCGGGGCTTGTCTCTAGTGACACCTATGACACCCTGGAACATTGTGATGACATGAGTCCAGCTGAGTACATGGACGCGAGTGCGATCATTGTCCACGCAGCTGGTCTCCAAAGACCTATTCCCCGCGGAAACAGGAGTGAGAGTCGTTACGCCTCGGAGGGGATCCAACTAGATAACTTTGACTCCCGCCACCAGAGACCTGGTCGGTTGTGGCCCTTGATAGATCTCTCCCACCGGATTCCCATTTGCCCACCCAAAAGACCTTGGTCCCCAGCAAGCGCGGGATTCCATATCGCGGTGCCCAATTGGCCCTTTGTCGATGATAATGTATGAACCTCATCTTCTGGGGGTAGATAAAGCAAAAGTAGAGGGATAGAAGAGGATTGTGCGTGAAGAATGGTGGCTTTTGTAAAAGGGGATTCTGAGATGAAGAGACCGAGAGAGGAGATATGTTTGGGTTGGGCGATACGGGGACTCCCATGAGTAGATTCCTGTATATCAACGCTTCCCGAGTCAGTCCTTTCTTCTGGATTGGCCGAAATATGGAAACGGTGTAAGACGCCTTCGAGTTCGCGAATGTACTTTGGGCCGACTTTCTTTTTTTCCGCTTTACACTGAGCAATGACGCGAATCCGTCGACGTTGATGCGCCGGTGACCCGCCTTCTACATAGGGGATCCACCACCAGCCCACCATGTCTATTCCTCCATCTCCTTTGCCTCCGACGCGTCTTAGAGACATTGACAAATGTTGTTCGAGCAAAGTGATGGATCGATTTTCGAAATGGGTACCGCGGTGGACCGCCGAGCGGAGTGCATTGGGCGCGTTCGTAGAATTATGTCTTGTGAACTTAGTAGACTTCAGAGTCGAATTTGGGGACGGTTTAAGAAGAAACTGCGAACGCAACGAAAACATTGGACGTGCCAAGCGAAGCGAAGTTGATGGATATTTATTCCAGGGTTTCGATCCGATCAATTCTCACGAAATTTCCGACTATTTCTCTTTGTACTCGGTGACGAACTGGAAGCTTCTAACAAAAGCCTCACACAACTCCAGAACACTTAGCATTGCTCAGATGTTGGTTTTCTTGACGCCAAATTAGCAGGAAATGCGAAGATATTCCGTCATCGCTCTCCTGGCACGTGCGAAGTCGTTTGTCAGGACACGGGTATTGAAGATGCCGGGCTGAGAAGTTAAAAGCGCTTCGCTCAACTCTCCATCAGGTGAAATAACAATGGCCGCTAGTAAGTAAAGATACGAAGTTTCACTTCATCTGGTCTGACGTTCGCACAACAGACCTCTCTATCTCTTCTCTCTTCAAGGTCAAGGGCAAAACTGGTGTGTAAATTCCCGCAAGTTATTTGATACTCAAGTAATGGCTATGGCATTTAGTCCTCGTCACTGGGGGTGGTTCTGGTATTGGAAAGATGATGGCGACTGGCTTCGCTCAGAATGGTGCCAACGTGTACATTGCAGCGAGGAAAGAGAAACAACTTCAAGAGGTTCGCTCCTAGCCACCTTTGACCGAGCGAATAACTATACTGATGATAGTAAACAGGCTGTTGCAGACATCAAGAAGTTGGCTACCGGGAAGGTTGATTATATCGTAGCCAACGTCGGTGTACGTTGAATCAGACTCGATTATCACGAATCCGCCATTAAAAACCTGGTTATAGTCGAAGGCCGGGTGTGACGCCCTGATAAAGGAGTTCCGCACACGCGAATCGAAACTCCATGTCCTTGTCAATAACTCAGGTGTCACCTGGGGTGGACCTTACAATGATTTTCCTGAAGAGAAAGGTTGGGACAATATTTTCAATGTTAACGTCAAGTCCATCTTTTACAGTACGTGCTGCCTGAGCCGTCCTCTTATCATCTTCTGATTAAGACTCACTATAGTGACCGCTGGGTACATATTAGCATCGTCTCATCATTTAATTATTTCTGGTTGACGCAATACGCAGCTTGACCGACCTCCTCTCAGAAGATGCTACAAACGTTGATCCTGGTCGTGTGATCAATATCTCCTCCACCGCCTCAGTTGATCCTACATGTGAGGGCCCTCTTAGCGGTGCTGGTAACGGTACATGGAGTTGTATGTATCACCAAGTTTCTCACAACCGCTCTCCCTAACTGAACCTATCACCTTTAGATCAACCGAGCAAAGCAGCTGGTAGCGTCCCCTCTCCTGTACTGTTTTCTCTCTCTGCTCAATATTGACTTTTAAGTGAACCATCTCACTTCGGCCCTCGCACTTAAACTCGCACCACAGCAGATCACGTAAGTCTCCTTCCACCCCCATCCCCCATCACATTTCACGAGAGCTGACATTGGCGACAGTGTCAACGCCATTTTACCTGGGTATGCAACCACCATTTCCACGAGCGGCTTATTGACCACCACTATCCAGCGTTTTCCCTAGTAAAATGACCGCATTTGGTCTTCGCCAAGCAGGTGAAGAAGTCTTCAATGCTAACCAGCCCACTGGTCGCTTTGGCAAGCCAGAGGATATCGCTGGTTTAGCATTATTCTTGGCCTCGCCCGCATCCGCACACGTTACTGGTACACACACGATTATCGATGGTGGGTCTAGATACCGGAGTAGGCGCCCTACTACGGCTGCTGCCAAGTTGTAGCCTGTAGATATCGAGGAACACCACCCTGTTTCTTTTGAGTGTCACGTGAACTTCAGATTGCTGAAAAATAATATGCCTGGGAGACCCTGGACAGTCTGGGATGCCGGGAGTAATCAAAAGTGTCAAAAAGCTAGTAGCCGAACGCCCATCCACCTATCTATGGAATGCATTCCGCCAAACTAAATTTGAGTCATTCAAACCAGGGTGTTGATATCACGATCTGCGGTGGGCCCAGTGGGTGGGCTTTGGAATTGTCCTGATATCCGGTTACGGCGAGGACTACAATGTGTCCTTGTACGCGGCAACGGGCTTGCAGAACCCGAAGGGAATCATTCAGCGCACCCAGGTAAGACAGAATGCACCAGGGGATGAATAGAATTAAGGTGGTGATACACAAACGCCATAGATTAGGTATAATATTATTTTGAAGCACCCGTAGCCTTCTGGAGGGACGCAAGAATAGCATCGACTTCGGCAATATGCCTGTCTGTAAGTTTTTGGAACTGTAAAGACGTATGAGGCCAGATTATATTAAAGAGCGTTTCAAGACACCAACCTCCTCCTGCTCAACGGAGTGTTTCTCGTATTTTCCGCGTTTTAGACTCGTCTGGTGTTGTTTGCGGATCTGAACACGGATCTCTTCGGCTTTGCGTTTCGCAATATTGAACAGTTCTTTGCGGGCGTCTACTGTGGGTCTTCAGGCAGTTAGGTTAAAGTAAGCCCCACCCGAGAAATCACAAACTTGGGTATAGGAATCTTAATTGTTCGCTCATCTTGTCGATGCGGAACTACCCCTGGGATTCCCGAGTCATACAGCGCCTTTTCAACCAGCTTCATACTCTACTTAGAGTATGTCAATAACCCAATTACAATGAGAGAACAGATGCCACCCACCTTTTCGTCAAATAATGTCACCAGAAGGACGGATCCATCTCGCACACCAACAGTCGAAATTTCTTCCAGTCTGTGCTCCCCATCACTCAACTTGACGCGTACAGGCGACAGCAAAGCAGGAGTAACGCGTCCACTTGCGCGGGTCTCAAACCCTTGGCATTCTTTGCGGAACCATTCAGCTGCCATCTTCATGGCTGTCTCCGCCTTCTTATATTCTGCCAATGCAGCCTCATCAGTGATGGGTTGCTGAGATCCCGGGACGAGTTTAGCAGTCGACTTCGTCTTGCCCTTGGTTGCATATGGCCGTAGTGTTAATGTAGGTCGGGGAACAAAAAGACGGGCGGGCGTCGTCCTTGTAAGCAATGTTGTTGAAGATAGGAAGCGACTTCGAAGAGCAAGCCGGAGCAACGACATAACAATATGGGTTTTAACGGGAAGACACAGCCAGGATTCGGAGTCGGAGAATTGGCAGGACTCTGGACCGAAATTTCTTCGTTGATTGTTGGCGGCTCTGCCGCAATCACGTGTCTCCCAGTGATCTCCACAATCCATTGCAAATATATTGTATCGGTAACGACAGTAAGGCTCGGTAAGCTTACTTATAAAAGGCTAGGGGAACCCGAAAGCCGAGTCCCAACGAACCACAGTTGTCTACGAAAATCCGAAAGAATAGTGGAGTCGGCTGACCCACCGGCTAACTAAATATTCCAATACTTATATCCCCTGATTCGAGTCTTTGCCTCTCTCCTGTGAAGTCGGGGTTTACATTGTCATCTCGCTACCCACACCTATATTCACCCAGAGCCCGACATTATGTACGAGAAATTACAAGGCACAATTCCTCAATCCCGGGAAGAAGCCTTGAAGGCGATAAGGAAAATCATCGATCCAGCGGTGACCAGCACATGGGACGATGCCTGGCAAGTCCTTCATTTCAATGTTTCGTACCAATACGAACGTTTCTTTCAGGAAAGTAAATGTAACACCCTGGGATGCAGGAGCTGCCCAACCCGCGCTTAGGGAGGCCATCGAAAGCACTGTCGACGGCATTGAGTGGCCTAAAACTGGTCTTGTGCTCGTTCCAGGTTGCGGCAGTGTACGCCTCCTGGAGGACAGAGACGAGAATGAAGCTGATTTTGGACCAGGGTTATGATGTTGCGTACTTGTCATCCGCCTTAGGAATCAAGGTTATCGGTCTCGATTCATCCCAAACCGCAGTTGATAAGGCAACAATGTAGGTCCTCGTTCTTACCCATACAGCGACTTAATGTATTCATGGCTGTTGCAGTCCACGAGGGACAACCCCCCTCCCAAAGGTAAAGCCATTTTTGAGGTCGCTGATTTCTTCGCGTATAGGTCAGATGAACCCGTCAGCCTCATTTACGATTACACGTGAGTGCATGATGTCCCGCCTCCTTCATTATATACTGTTCCTCCTGGGCGAGTGCTGACGGCTATTTCGCACTCAGGTTCTTTGTCGCAATCCCACCCCAACGACGTACTGAATGGGGAAAGAAGATGGGCGAGTTGATCAATCCAGGTGGTTATCTCATAACATTCGTCTATCCAATTGACCCCTATTATGAGGGCGGTCCACCTTTCTATGTTCGCCCTGAACACTATGACGAACCCCTTTCTTCTGCGTTCGAGAAAGTGGTCGACAGAATTCCGGAGATGTCTCCACCATCACACGTGGGGCGCGAGAGACTATTGGTCTGGAGGAGAAAGGCCAATTAGTGATGCTATCTTTAGTAACTGGGATGGGTAGTTCGGAAGCCCGCTTGTACCCAGTCCTGGCCGAGACGCCCAAATTTTGTACACGCTATTTGACTCGGTATTTTCACCCGTTTAACGTGGGTAATGCCTCACGCGTGTCCGCAGAGAACCGCACAGGCCTGTCTCCACAGCTGCCCTCCTCGTCAGCCTTACTTTGGTGGGTTATATGGCGAAGTCATTTGAGCTGACTGCCAAGAAACAAGGTTGCTCTGTGTCAACCGGATCAAAGTTTCGATAATCCCCCGATCCTGATTAACCCTATCTTCACGGCCGTAATTAGTCTCATCGCAACTTCTAGGGGGGATCAGGCATAGGGCTTGTTGTGTCTCGTTTAGAAGGACGTCATTGCAGGGCCTCTGGTCCCTTTGGCCAAGTCATTCTCGGCGCGGAGGAATAACTTCTAATGCTGGAGAGGCAAGACCCTATCCAGTAAAAATCACTTCATTGTTATTCAGGCGAGCGGATTGGGTTGTGACAGACCCTGACCCGATGCTGAAGAAGGCATCAAAATAAAGAATCGTGGATGCGCCTACCACGGGAGGTACCTTGTCTTGAAGATAATTGAGGAACTGACTCCGCGGAATTTGCGGCCATATGTACCTTATGATCTTACACAGGCTATCCTGGGTGCCCTGTTGCCGCAGAAGCTGCAAATATTAACCCTGATCAAAGCTGCCGCACGCACGTTCCATGCCGCCAATGAGGAGAATGAAACCCGGAACCTGGGACGGATAGCTGAATGCGAAGATCACAAAGGAAGATGAGTACCGTGCCCCAGTTGTGCGGGAGCGATACGTGAGTTGGTTGCCTCATGCCCAAAGCCATTCCCACAGACACCAAAACTCGCCAAACTCCATCACACTTGGTTCTCTGTTCTCATATTGCGAGACCACCGGAGATATGTGCCGTATCTCTATCGGTATTCAGAACCTTCCGGCTATAAATGTCCTACATAACAAGATTTTGAAGCCTCTCCTACGATTTTACTCATGCGTGAATTTCATGAAGGAATTTGGATGAGATGGATTACTAATGTCTATCCCCCTCCCCTGGAAGTCGGTAAAAAAACCCCAGGGTCTTGCCCAGAGCTTGGACCACTAGGCATTATGGATCACGAGACACTCGTCCTGGCCTTAAGGCCACACGCCAATGCTCAGAAGGTCATGCAAGTCGTCCAGAAAGATGCGTTGAATTCTTTCGCACCCCGGAACTTCCTGAACAGCCATCTCGCGTGGTCGATGGATTTCATAAATCCACTCCAAAGTCATCTGATATGCACTTCTACCTAATATGTGGTTGACTGTGAGTATTTTGTGCCTTACTGCTTGCCCCCCCTTGCCACGCGAAGAGAAAAAGTCTGATATTCTAATGCGTCCAGTCTGTTCTTCTCATCTAGCAATTCCACTGTGATGACCCATTTTTGCCCAATCGAATGGGAACGGTGCCATTACGCTCATAAAACTTTGGAAATATTTCTCATACTGCCAGAGGTCTTCCCCAACTCCAGGAAAACACGGCCCATGTCCATCCAGAAGTCGTGAACTTGTCCGCCTCAGTTTTTAGCCGTGCGACAATGTGGTTTTCAGCTCAAGCAGGTTATCTCACGTTCGTAGGAACGCCCGCATTGCTGGGGATTACAGGAAGGATATAAAGCACGATGAAAGGGACTGGTAAACTTTGCCAAGAGACACAGGAAATGCTCTCCATACTCGCGGTCCTATTTTGGTTATCCTCTCTTGCTTCGTGTGCAATATATGAGGCCATTGGTGACATTCCGAAGCTTGACTGGGATTTTATCATAGTCGGAGGTATATCTGCGATTAGTTTTGATGGTATTTTGGAAGTCATCCTCACAAATCAAATGCAGGTGGCACAGCGGGTTCCGTCCTTGCAAATAGGTTGACAGAAAACCCTAAATTCAATGTACTTGTCATAGAAGCCGGACCAACGTACAGCGCTATCCTCTCTCCCATATCCATAAAACCCTTAATATCATCTTAGGAACGAAGGCGTTATAGACTCCATCGTGCCTGGCCTCGAATTCGGGACTGCAAGGTCTCCTTTTGATTGGAATTTTACTACAGTTCCACAGAGAGGCCTAAATGGACGCTCGTTTAACTATCAACGTGGACACATGCTTGGTGGAAGTAGCTCCGTCAGTAAGTGCCAATATGGTTCGTTCTGACGGTTTGTGGCTCACATTTCGGCGTCAAAGACGCGATGTTCTACACCAGAGGATCTTCTTCCGATTTTGATCGCTTTGCAGCTGTCACTGGGGATCCCGGTTGGAGTTGGAATAGACTCCAGTCGTACTTCAAGAAAGTGAGCTGTTCTAATTCGCTAGGTAGAGCAATGTAGATCTAACTCTAACCCACAAAGAGCGAAAAGTTCGAAAATCCAACTGACAACCATAACACTCAAGGGCAATTTGATCCAGGAGTGCACGGATTTTCTGGGAAAGTTGCCGTCACACTCCCAGGTTTACTCCATCCCCCCGTCGATTCGGCGACACTACAAGCAGCCAAGGAGTTGGGTAGGGATTTCAAGTTCAACCTTGATATGAACTCTGGTGCACCGCTTGGTATTGGTATGACTCTGGTCGCTCCATGATTCTGCATCTCAGCTTACTAACCTGAAGTTCCGGTAAAGGTTGGCTCCAGTCCACAATCGGCCATGATGGGACGCGTAGTAGCGCAGGCGACATCTTATCTAGACGAGAGGACCCAAATGCGTGAAAATCTGCACATCGTGACCAACACAAGGGTTACCCGTGTCCTAAAGACCGCGAACACCCAAACCCAAGGGCTGACTATTCGCACCATTGAGATCCGATCTCCGGGTTCGTCAGAGACTGTTCTTCTAACGGCTACGAAAGAAGTTATTCTGTCAGCTGGCTCAATTGGCACTCCCCATATCTTATTACATTCCGGTATTGGCGACAGAAACGATCTACAAGGCCTTGGAATACCGACGGTATTGCACAATCCGAGTGTCGGACGAAATCTCTCCGACCATCCATTTTTTGGAACAAGCTTTGGCTTAGTGCCGGGCTCAATTGATTTAGGGCCCTGGGCAAAGTAAGGACCGATTGAGTTGCAACCCATACTTGTATTCATTATTGTCCGAGATAGCGTGAGCCTGGACCGTACACTACAGGACGAGGCACTTGAGCTTTGGAACCTCAATAGGACCGGCCCTCTCGTTGCGTTGATTCCTGATGATCACATCGCCTGGACTCGTTTGCCGGACCACTCCCCCATTTTTAAGAAATTCTCGGATCCCTCTTCTGGCCCAGATTCCCCCCACATCGAGTTAGTCCTTGGAGTGAGTCGTGCACTCTCGAAGTCTTAGTCGATGGCTCACTTCCGCATATAGGCCTCAGCGGGAGCATATGGCATTGGTGTGAATATAGTCAGTCCTGCTTCTCGTGAGTCTTACCTCTCTTTGCAGATTTCCTGCGCTGAGAATAAATAAGGTGGCTCACTCAGGATTCAATCGAACAATCCTTTCGACAGCCCTTTGATCGACCTGGGCATTTTCAACTCCGATTTCGACCTTTTCACTGCTCGTGAAGCAGTCAAGACCACCCTGCGTTTCGTCCAAGCGCCGTTTTGGAAGGACATCATTACAAGCATCCAAGAACCGTTTGCCAGCGCAAGGACCGATACCGAAATTGAAAATGTCCTCAGAAATATAACCATGTCGGCGCTACATGGAGTAGCGACCGCGGCAATGTCGCCGAAAAATGCGCGGTGGGGTGTCGTTGACCCCGACTTGCTGGTGAAACAGGTTTCCGGGTTACGCATCGTTGATGCATCGGTCATGGCGAGTGATTCACATTCAGGATCTTCGCCCTAACTAATGATACTCCAGCCATTCGTCCCTTGTGCCCACACACAAACGCCTGTGTATGTTATCGCGGAACGTAGTGCGGATATGATCAAGCAGACTTGGGGCTAACTTTTAATACGTACTACTTGATAAGCCGCCAGTGCAATACCACTGTCGTATTAAATTTACTGCTGGTGTAGGTACTGTCAAACTAAATATATGCTTTTGGAGAAGAGCTCTATCAGTTTGAACCGCTGGACATAAGCTGAAATTTTTCGCATTCATGTCGTTGTTCTGTTTTTTCACTCTTGCCCTCTGCTTCTCTGCAACCGCCGCTTTGGGTCCCCTGCCTCGGCCCATCGACTTCTCGACCAACTAACCCCGCTCTTTTTTGCAACGATTCGTATTGATTGCCTAGTTGAAGTTTAGGAAGTCTCCGTGCAACTTTCCTCAGTTGGGCGTAAAATTTGAGCAACTTGCGTCGAGATAATTCCATCAACTTTCGAAATGATGGAATATGCGTGATATGGATTCAGTCTAGCGGTTTCAATTTCGGGATAAGATGCTTTTGCAACCTTATTTCCGACCTTTTCCCGTCCTGATACGGTTGGAAGGAGGGAGCGGAGAGATTCGAGCCAGTTACACGAATGTGAACTAAATCCTAGCACTTCTTGAAGTCCGAAGATCCCGACTGGGCAGGGGCGCATATTCGACCAGGGGTTGGGAGTTGAGGGGCCGGATCCGGAAAAACCTATGACGAGAAAGAAAATGTGGTGCCCTCAGAATTTCTTCCAGACCGTATTGCTCCATACTTGTTCGATAACTGACTGAATATGTCACTGATAGGGCCTCTCCCCTCCACGTTTACTTGAGGAGGAAAGCCCCTCCCGTGCCTTGCTGATCTGATGTCCTGCTTAGACACGTTTTCGAAGTTCTCGGTGAAATACGGTATAACGAATGGAAGCTGAACCTTTAACATGGCATGGTCGAGGGGCTGAATTCTCACGAGGGTGTGATGATTTCTTGCGCCGATGGTGAAGAGTCTCTAAAATAGGTGATTCTTTGCTTCCTCAACCCCGGTGACTCCTAAAACGCGGGCGATCACGGTGATGTAAACCCGCTCTATCCAACCTGAGTTGTACTGTTGTACCCATGCCAAGGACGCCACTAAAAGCAGCCGGTTTTATATTTCGACCACTTGTCTAGATGGCGTTGCTTTGACACATGTGGGGAGATACTGGGGGAAGACCGGAGAACTGTTTTCTGCGGAGACGATATAAGTTGCTCCCTCAGCCGAGTGTGTCAGAGAAACCTCGGAAAATGCTTTTCTATGGTGTGATTTTACTAGGAATGTCCTCTCTTGGGTTGTGCGCTACTTGGGGGTTCATCAATGACGTTCCAAAACTTAATTGGGATTTTATTATTGTTGGTGGTAAGAACTTACACTGGGGATGCCCGTTAAGCAGATTCTCACAAAAAATGTCGTCAGGAGGAACGGCAGGCTCTGTCCTGGCCGGGAGGTTAACGGAAAACCCGAAATTTAAGGTCTTGCTCATTGAAGCTGGCCCGACGTACGTGAGAGCTGAATACGACTATTATGACACAACTGACCTCGGAGCTTGCAGAAACGAGGGTGTCCTGGAATCAATTGTGCCTGGTCTGCAACCGAGGCTTGCTAATACACGATACGACTGGAATTTCACAACGATCCCGATCAAAGGTTTCAATAATCGGTCGGTTGGTTATCAACGCGGACATCTGCTCGGTGGAAGTAGTTCCGTCAGTACGTGTCTCAATACTTGGGGAGTATGGTTCCGATAGAGGTTCACATTCTGTGATAGATGGAATGGTCTATACGCGGGGAGCCTCGTCTGACTATGACCGTTGGGCAAAAGTTACGGGCGATCCTGGTTGGCGTTGGGATAGACTCCAACCATACATCAGGAGAGTAAGTGGTCTCTGTG
Source organism: Calvatia gigantea (assembly GCA_025093985.1). Taxonomy (NCBI): domain Eukaryota; kingdom Fungi; phylum Basidiomycota; class Agaricomycetes; order Agaricales; family Lycoperdaceae; genus Calvatia; species Calvatia gigantea. Next base: position 1,900,489 of record JACAAK010000011.1, read on the forward strand.
TGGGCAGTGAGGACCCGAACTAAGACACGTCATTCCGAATGCAGCAAGAGAAATTCCAGCTGCCAGCCGACAACCATAGCGTCGTGGGTCAAGTTAATCCAACCGTGCACAGCTTAACGGGTTCTGTTCCGGTTAGCATCTCAGGCTTCCTCCATCCAACTTCGGACAAAGTTACCCTTGAAGCTAGCAAACAACTGGGGGATGAGTTCAAATTCAACTTGGACTGGAACTCGGGGAATCCGCTCGGCGTAGGTATGTACTCCAAATCTGGCCTCTAGAATGCTTGACCGTCTATCGTGATAGGTTGGCTTCAAGCAACAATTGGACACGACGGTACACGGAGTAGCGCAGCGACATCATACCTCACCCAACAAGTGAGGGCCCGCAAAAACCTGCACGTTGTCACCGACACCCTTGTCACACGCGTTCTCCGAACGTCGGGCACCAAAGGCTTAACTATTCGTACAGTTGAAATCCGTTCCCCCGACTCGTCGGACACGATCCTCCTGACAGCCTCCAAAGAAGTAATCTTGTCGGCTGGGGCGGTTGGGACTCCGCACATTCTGTTGAATTCAGGTATTGGAGACCGGGATGACTTGGAGTCTTTAGGAATACCTTTGGTCCTGCATAACCCGAGTGTTGGTCGAAATCTCTCGGATCACACAGTGTTGGCTGTTTCGTTCGGTCTGAAGCCGGGCGCGATCGATTTGGGACCTTGGGCAAAGTGGGGAATACTTCTCGAGATTTTTCAGCGGCACCTGTGCTGACCTCGGATTATTGATAGTTTATTTTTCGACCCATCGCTACAAGAACAAGCGTTAGAACTCTGGAAGACGAACAGGACGGGTCCTTATGTTGCATTAGTTCCAGTTGACCATCTTGGCTGGGTTCGGATGCCCAATGGCTCGCCTATCTTTAAAACATTCCCAGATCCTTCTTCTGGTCCCAGCGCCGCTCATATCGAAGTGGTCATCGGCGTAAGTGTGTTCTAAGATCCTCTCCCTGAGAGTCTTATGTTACGTTGAATTAGGCGGTCGCTGGCATTTACGCGGTGGACTTGGCCTTCCTCAGTCCCGCTTCGCGTAAGTCGTTGAGCTTTCTAATGTTGCGACAAGCTGACGACGAGCTAGGCGGTTTCGTAAGGTTGAGGTCCAACAACCCCTTCGACGACCCTGTGATTGATCCCAACTTCTATGACTCTGAAGTCGACGTCCTCATTACGCGTGAAGGTGTGAAAGCGGCGATGCGGTTTGTTCAAGCACCTGCTTTAAAGAATTTGATAAATGGGACACTTGAACCATGGACAAACGCCACAACAGACGAGGAAATCGACGCTATTATCAGGGATACCTCGTCAACCGCATGGCACCCAATTGGCACCGCCTCCATGTCGCCCAGAAATGCAAGTTGGGGGGTGGTCGACCCTGACTTGTTGGTGAAAAAGGTTAGTGGATTAAGAGTTGTGGATGCATCCATTATGGTAAGATGTCCTGTTACTATAGACTGATTTGGCTTTGGTCTAACAAAAAAAAATAGCCGTACATACCCTGCGCACATACACAGACTCCGGTATATTTCATTGCTGAGCGAGCTGTTGACCTCATTAAAACAGTTTGGGAATAGCTTTTGGATATATTCCGTAGACTCCTTCGTCGCCTGAATAGATATCGAATGCCGTCGAGATCACGAGTAAAAAATGTTTGATGAATCGAAAAGTGTGAACGGGGATGAGAAGAACCTAAAGAACTGCCCACGACACGACAGCATCGAGAAAGCAAAAAAAGGTATTATGCGTCTATTCCGGCCCTATATCTAGGTTACACAAGCGCACGTGCTCCATGGCGGCCAGAGGCTCCACTAGCAGGGAGTCTGTCGAAGGTTTAAACGTTTAATGCTTGGCAGCGGCGCCTTCCTTCTCGGCCTCTTCGACGAATTTTCTAATGCTGGAAAGTTTTCGTGTCAGGGATCGAGGTATTCCTATGCACAGCGATTGTTAAGATACGCACAATTCCTCCTCCTCACTGTAAAAAATTCGTTAGCTGTCTTTCACCGTGTCAAGGAAGCAAGACGCGCCTAGAACCAGCCTTAACAGGAACCGAAGCCTTCGCCTGCTGCACTGTCTGGGGCATAGGGTTGCTCCCCGACCTCCGTGTCGCGAAATAACCACCGCTGAAGGCGGTGAGAAGGACACCGAGCGCGAGATGTTCGTTTTTGATGGCACGGCCAAGGATGGTGCTGTATGTACGTGTTAGTTGGTATCATTTTGGCGGGTTTTGAGGGTGGTAGGATCGTACTAGGTCATTTTATGGGTGTAGTGCAAGGAAGAGGTTGGCAATTGAGCACCGTGGGTTGTGACGGCAGAGTTCCCTCCCGGTAACTTCCGCGCAAACTGTCGGAATAAGAATGGTCACATTCGGTAAGTGTCACAGAGGCCTTCCCCTACAAAAATCCGTGGCTAAAATCCGACTACCATGAGCAGGGCTGTTCTCTCTCAGGAGGAATTAGACCTTTAAAAGCACTCGCAACGGTGTGGCAGCTTTGTACGGATTGTATATACCGTAGCTGAGCTGGCAGTGACTGTGCCCCCATTCCACGCACAGAAAATCGACCAGGCGAACGCAATACCGAGGGGCACAATACAACAAAAAATTTAAAGGTCCCACCTCGCAGGCCCTTTTGCTGTTGGCCCGTGAAAGATACGCTGCACTATCAAGGCGACCCCGATGTTGGACTTTGCGAGCGCTGGTCCAATCCTTTGTCCGAAATTATCATCTCACTCGTATGCAAACGAGTCAGGCCATTTTTATTAGAGCTTCGTAAACAAGGTATCTATGGCTCCACAATTATAATTCGGACTTCGTAGGCTTGTCGCATATAGAGGATCGCTATGTTTGACAAATGGCGCGAACTACACGGAAGACACTTCATCGCGCACCCATTATCTGAGCGAGGGCGTGGAATAGAGGATTAAGACTCGCTATAACCACACCAGCGGATCGATTTCCTTGCCTTCTGATTAATGAAATATATCTTCGTCGTAAATGACCAACTCACAAATTTAAGCGTCAGGATTAAAGTCGTTATTGAAGTCACTGTAGGGGTGGGTGGTTCAGTACTCATAACGACATACAATAAATGATAGAATGGTCCCTACTGATTTGAAAAACATAAAAGATTATGCCTGCAATTATTCCAATTAGACTACGTCCTTGAAAATTTTAGATTATCCTACCCTGGGTATATACTGCGTGAAATAGCCTGGTTTTCGTGAAAAAGGTATCACCTAGCTCTCGGCCTAAAGGGAGGAAGGAACAGCATATCAGTCGGTCAGAAGTGACCTAGATCCACGGGTTGTCCACTTACATTCCCCGGTAAAGAGGATGAGTATAAGCACCAAAAGTCCTGAAAAACTCCTCAGTCGTAGGTTCATGGGATAGCTAACAAATAGCTACCAATGTCATAGATACTAATCAGCGCATAGGCGATATATATGCTGATACCCCTGAAGTCTGCCAGACAGCCAGTCAGCGGTCGTACGTCAAAATCTGACATGAGAGGAGATCAGCAGGGTAATATTAATATAACAGACACTTACAATGGAGGGTACCAATCGCCCTTTCCCCCATCGCTGAGACGTAGAGAAAAGTTCCGACGGTGTATGCCAGTGTTCCAGCGATCACAAACTTATTTCTGCGCCAGATGAACCATGCACGAAGAGTGAACATAACTAAGAGTCCACGCCAGCATTACCTCCAACTATGCGTACACTCACACTCAACCGAATAAACTCCAATTATATAGACCCCTTCAGTTATATCAGCAGGACGAGACAAAGGCGGGACAACGGGCTCACAAAAGTCAGCTTGAACGGCAACCGAACAATGTTGTGCCATACCAGGCACATTGTTACGGAGGTAGTTCAGGATGAAGTCAATAATGGGGAAATATCCGTTGAAGAGGAATAGAATTTTGGCCGTTTTCTACTCCATTGCCCAGACCAGGGAGATCTCCATCGAGAGCGTTAAAAGATACTCGAAAACCCTATAGGGTTACTGGGTAAGATTTAGGGAGGCCACGGTTCAAGGTAAGTACGCATGTAAAGTGCGATCATCCCCACTGTCATGTCGGACGGGGAGGTAAAATACGGGTTTCAGACCTTGTATAATCACTTACTATCTAGATACTGTGCAGGCCCAGTTAATTTATGAAATATATTGAAAAGAAAAACGAACATGCTCAGCCAACGTATAGAAGCTTCACAAGCTCCAGCAATATGCCAGGTGCTAACTCGGGTGGCGCAGACATGGAAGCATTCATCTCCTCCCTTTCCTTCAATGGCGAAATGGGGGGCAATGATGGGCAGGCAAACAATCTCCAGCGCTGAAATATGGAAGCTAGTGATGACAGTCGTGCTCGTGCTTGACCGTTATCCAATCAACGCCATCTGCTTCGGGGATGCCCATTGAGTGATTTACATCTTATCACCACCCTACAGGTTAACAGCTAGCAGCCCAATGAAGAGATGAGGCGGCGGTTCAACGAAAAGTGGGTGTGACTGCGTCCGTCAGTCACGAGGCTTCGAAACCGGGTCCAGGAAAGGAGAGACAGAGGCCGGGAATAATGAGAGAACGAGGGGCGAGAGTGACGACGTCAGATACGTCGTCGAGAAGGAGTCTAGAACAAGAGAGACGAGAGACTGCGAGACGACGCGGGAACGAGAGGCAAGGCACTCAATTTCAGAAACTTCGAGAGAGAGGGAGAGTGGGTATCAATTATTAGGTGTCGAGCCTCTACTGGCTCGACTGTATTTATACTATAGACAACTTGTCCGGTGTTCAATTTCTACGGTTATCTACAAATGCTGAATCTGTATGGCAAGGGTACTAAGTCCGAAAAATGGAGGCTAGACTAGCCTGTGGTAAGATATTGGAATTTCTGAAATACAGTGAGTGAATGCACAACGACGGAGGCGAAGAAATTGAATTAAAAAAAAAAGTTAGTAACGAGAGAGGTGTATGGTGAAATTTTATTAAAATGGGCATTGGTCTGAAACACAACGTATGGCAGGTGAAACGGATGGTCTATAGAATGGGCAAGGAACGAGCGGATCGGCGACGGATCAATGAATGGTCGGGGTGACGAAATCTTCAGAGGGCAGACTGATTAGTGTGAGATGCTCGTTGGGTGCTGTTCTGAAGGCAGCCGATGTGCAGTCTCCACACCTACTGGGGAGTTTTAATACTGACCTCCCAGTCAGTTGGGTGTGTAGATGATGAAGCAGGAGCTGTGAATTGAGGTGACAGGATGGAGTGAGGGGTGGCAGTGGTTGATGACAAACCCAAGGGTTGGGGGACTACAGGCAGTTGAATACCATGTATGACTCAGAGGGTGTTACGACCCATAGGTTCTGAGCACTACCCCCAACTATCTACAGGTGGAAGGGTGCACCTTCAGGATACCTTGGTTTCCTGGTCTTTGAGTGTAGATAAGTGATGTGAGGAATGTCTGACATTGACAGATACCAAGTTGGAAGACTTGTTTTCAGGGAGGGGTGGCTTGACATTGTAGGTGTGGTCATTGAGTTGATCAGGGGATGCATCTGTGATCTTCATGAGAGGTATGGCTTGGAGGTCTCAAAGTCTCAAGAAATACAGGAAGAAGAAGTGGCCAGTCCTTTCTCAACAGGACAATGACCCCAAACACACAAGCAAAAAAGCAAAAAAGTGGCTTGAAAACAGTGGTTTAAAGGTTATGGAGTGGCCACCACAGTCCCCAGACCTTAATCCCATTGAACAGCTCTGGACTTATGTCAAAAACAGGCTAGAAGAGTATGAAAACTACCCTTCCAGCATAACTGAACTCAGAGAAAGGGTGGATATAGAATGGGGCAAAATTCCTGCATCAGTGTGTCAGAATTTGATAGAGAGTATGCCTAGGAGGGTTCAGGCTGTTTTACAGGCCAAAGGGGACTATACAAAGTACTAGAGAACTGATTTTGTGTAGTTTCAGACAGAGGGACAAAACCCTTCCAATGGACTCATAATGTTGATTAATTCATATCACCACAGGAACTTAATATTACATAATGCTGTTTATACCTATTTGTAGATAAGATACAAGACTACCTACATTTAAATTCTGAAGTGGATACCTTTACTGGTTGCTGAGTTATTTGAGATTTCATGAAAAAGTCAAAATCATTGGAAGGGTTTTGTCCCTTACTGTATATGCTGATACCCCTGAAGTCTGCCAGACAGCCAGTCAGCAGTCGTACGTCAAAATCTGACATGAGAGGAGATCAGGAGGGTAATATTAATATAACAGACACTTACAATGGAGGGTACCAATCGCCCTTTCCCCCATCACTGAGACATAGAGAAAAGTTCCGACAGTGTATGCCAGTGTTCCAGTGATCACAAACTTATTTCTGCACCAGATGAACCATGCACGAAGAGTGAACATAACTAAGAGTCCATGCCAGCATTACCTCCAACTATGTGTACACTCACACTCAACCGAATAAACTCCAATTATATAGACCCCTTCAGTTATATCAGCAGGACGAGACAAAGGCGGGACAACGGGCTCACAAAAGTCAGCTTGAACGGCAACCGAACAATGTTGTGCCATACCAGGCACATTGTTACGGAGGTAGTTCAGGATGAAGTCAATAATGGGGAAATATCCGTTGAAGAGGAATAGAATTTTGGCCGTTTTCTACTCCATTGCCCAGACCAGGGAGATCTCCATCGAGAGCGTTAAAAGATACTCGAAAACCCTATAGGGTTACTGGGTAAGATTTAGGGAGGCCACGGTTCAAGGTAAGTACGCACGTAAAGTGCGATCATTTCCACTGTCATGTCGGACGGGGAGGTAAAATACGGGTTTCAGACCTTGTATAATCACTTACTATCTAGATACTGTGCAGGCCCAGTTAATTTATGAAATATATTGAAAGGAAAAACGAACATGCTCAGCCAACGTATAGAAGCTTCACAAGCTCCAGCGATATGCCAGGTGCTAACTCCGGTGGCGCAGACATGGAAGCATTCATCTCCTCCCTTTCCTTCAATGGCGAAATGGGGGGCAATGATGGGCAGGCAAACAATCTCCAGCGCTGAAATATGGAAGCTAGTGATGACAGTCGTGCTTGTGCTTGACCGTTATCCAATCAACGCCATCTGCTTCGGGGATGCCCATTGAGCGATTTACATCTTATCACCACCCTACAGGTTAACAGCTAGCAGCCCAATGAAGAGATGAGGCGGCGGTTCAACGAAAAGTGGGTGTGACTGCGTCCGTCAGTCACGAGGCTTCGAAACCGGGTCCAGGAAAAGAGAGACAGAGGCCGGGAATAATGAGAGAACGAGGGGCGAGAGTGACGACGTCAGATATGTCGTCGAGAAGGAGTCTAGAACAAGAGAGACGAGAGACTGCGAGACGACGCGAGAACGAGAGGCAAGGCACTCAATTTCAGAAACTTCGAGAGAGAGGGAGAGTGGGTATCAATTATTAGGTGTCGAGCCTCTACTGGCTCGACTGTATTTATACTATAGACAACTTGTCCGGTGTTCAATTTCTACGGTTATCTACAAATGCTGAATCTGTATGGCAAGGGTACTAAGTCCGAAAAATGGAGGCTAGACTAGCTTGTGGTAAGATATTGGAATTTCTGAAACACAGTGAGTGAATGCACAACGACGGAGGCGAAGAAATTGAATTAAAAAAAGTTAGTAACGAGAGAGGTGTATGGTGAAATTTTATTAAAATGGGCATTGGTCTGAAACACAACGTATGGCAGGTGAAACGGATGGTCTATAGAATGGGCAAGGAACGAGCGGATCGGCGACGGATCGTTGAATGGTCGGGGTGACGGAATCTTCGGAGGGCGGACTAATTAGTGTGAGATGCTCGTTGGGTGCCGTTCCGAAGGCAGCCGACGTGCAGTCTCCACACCAAAATACTGCGAACATCAGGTGCCGGTCCGCCAATGGCCCACATGGCTCTGAAGTTGGGGTGCTTTACATGATTTCCTATAATAAACATAGTGATAAAATTTCCTGAGTGGTTTCACCCGCACCCTTACGTCGTTAGTTCTGAACTGTTGAAATTCTCGAGTTTGAGAGCCCAATAACGTCGTTCCTGCTGTCCCTGACGTTACGGCCACATCTATTCTTGGGCCTGCCACATTGGTTCAAATTCAGTTGCAATCCACGCGAATTCCAGGTTTGTCTTCGCATCTATCAAACATTTTAGAGAAATCCGGGCGTCTCGACACCCCGTGGTAAGTTCGACTGATCCTGGGTGATTGGATATACCTTTTAGGCATTGCACCATCCCGTGTCTCGCGACCCAAATTTGAATATCAGCGATAGTTGGTGAAGCCAGATTATCAACAACTTACTGGGGACTGTAATCGATGAACGAAATTCGAACCTCGCCTTTGGTCCCTTTCAGGGATGCACCACTAGCTTACCGACGTGATTGTACCATTGATAGGAACGAGTTACTGTAAGCGTGGGTAACGAGACTCAATGACAACAGGAAAAAGCCAGGTTACAAGGATGATGATTATCAAGATTAACAAACCCAGCACCCGACGCCATAACTTGGTAGTTGCTATCGCATCTTCCAAGTCGCTGCAACTCGCCCTTTGGTCATGAACCTGATCCTGTCACCGTCGTTGAACAAGAATACTAAGTACCTTCACATCTTGCTGACGTAGTCAGGCGTTGTTACAAGTATCGGGAATGCGTCAAAAAATACTCATCACGACATGCGTGTAGGACCACATTACTTACATGTTTGACCTTGATATGCGTGCTCCATTTATACCCTCAAAGTTTGGCCTGGGCGAAGTGGAAAAGCTGAACAACAGTTGGCGCTAACCACCGGCGTGACCCCACCCTCACGTTGAAGCATGTTCAGCTGACGGGTTATGGACTGATCATCGATCAACAATTTCTTTGTCCTCTACCTTTACAACACTCATTATCACAATCTCCTAACAGCTCCGCCCGCACTTTGTATATGTATGTACTACCGGGTGCGCATGATTTTGTGGTGAAAGTGGGTGGCGACCTCAATCTCACCGATAACGGACCAACATACAATATTGGTGCGACAGTTTGTTACACCTGGTCGTATAGATACTGAATCATCGGCTTTCGATCTCTAGGTTCAGGCCTTAAGGTCCTCCGAAAAGCATCGTACCTAGAAGCCGCCCATGATTCTTCTTCCCATCCCACAAGTTGTTTTCCTGGAACTCGTCTGCAATATATTGAAGATATTACAGGATGGGTCCTGGCTCCCGCTGCGGAGCGTCACTTCCATATGATGTGGATGAAGGGACCTGCTGGTGTGGGGAAATCTTCTCTGGCTCAGACTTGCGCCGACAAAGTGGGCGCAAAACTGGCTGCCGCGTTCTTCTTCTCCCGCTCGAACAGCCGCGATCTTTCCACACGTTTATTCACCTCCATCGCCTACCAACTCACCACAAATGCCCCTGCATATCGTGACAACTTGGACAAAAAAATGTCTCACGATCCTAGCCCCACTGATAAATCTATTGACGTACAATTTCGGGAGTTGATCGTCGCCCCTCTCCAGGAATTGCAGAAAAAGGGGCAGAGTGTAAAGGAAGGTATCATCTTCATCGATGGCTTAGACGAATGCCTCGGAGAAGATGCGCAATGCGCCATCATTGACATCATCTCCGCCTCTGTGCGCGACCGGACGACACCATTCACCTGGGCCTTCTTCAGTCGCCCTGAACCTCATATCGTCGCACAATTTGCTGCTCCGCACGTCCACGATCTTTGCTGGCAGCTAACAATGCCTGTATCTCACGATGCTGACGGAGATATCAAGCTGTATCTGGAGGATGCGTTCAAGAAGATACGAGCACAGTTCGGCATCCCTTCTGCTGTACTGTGGCCACAGAAGGTCGATATACAAGAATTAGTGGAAAGGTCTGTTGGATTGTTTATCTACCCGACAAGCGTCATTCGGTTCATTTCCGAGGGTGGTCCCCTGGGACCTGAAGGGCAACTCCGATTGGTTCTCCGGCTCACAAGTGAGTTATCGAGTAACCCGTGGTCACATTTAGACGTGTTTTACACCCTCATCATGGAACAAATTCCAAGGGATATGCTCCCCATTGCGCTAAAAATCCTTCTGTTCACACGCCTCCGAGTTATGGATAGCGGAAACTGCCTGGTTGCGGCTCGTGTCCTTGGCCTCCCGTTATCGACTTATTGTGCAGTACTGAGCAAACTCCATTCAGTAGTCAAGTTGACGTATACAAACACCGGACTACCGCAACATATTGGATTCTACCACGCCTCATTCCTGGACTTTTTGTTGGATCCCACACGCTCTGGGAAATTCTGTATCAAAACACCCGATATTTATGCGATTTCGTTCGTGGATGTTATCAGGCATCTCAAGAGTAGTATGTGTCTATTTCTCCGATTAAAATATGCTTTTTTTATTAACCAATTTCTTGGGGCAGGTTCTGGGGGATGGACTGCCCTCGAGGCGTTTTGGGAATATGGGTCGTACGCAAAGTTGGATGAAGATCTACTGCAACAACTCTCACAATTTGATTACCGAAACATGCCGATGGACTATCACGTTGATCGGGCAACCGTTGACAAGTTCTTCAATAATGCGAGTAACTTAGAACCGCCCACTCACCGACATGGTACTCATCGTGAGTGTTAGATACCGCCTGCGTGGCGACACCGGATTATGCAACCATATGCTTTGTCGCTCTACCAAAAACTGTTTGGAGGGGGTGACTCGCCTACAGTTGCTTACGTGTTGGGACAGGGCAGCAAGAGATGTAAACTGATCCTCGCCTCGCGGAGTCCACATTATCGGACATGCGGCTTTTCAGTAGGTTCTCTGTTGCGCCATAGCAAGCATGTTGACATCCGAGCCAGTGATCCAGCGTGGACATAATATCGGTAGCTAAAGGTTCACAGCGCAACGCATGGAGTCATTTCACCTTAAAGATCGACCCAAAACCACTGGTAGTAGACAGGTTCTGGGTTCAGGCAGATAGTAATCAAAAATTAAGTAGACAGTAGCTATATCCGTACATTACACGCCCAATTCGAATGGTTGGAGTGTCGGGCGGTTTCACCGGCGCCTGGGCCACTCAAAGGTTAATCGCCAGTCTTCAATTTCTAGGCTGAAGGCGTAGCTTCTTGCACGTTCGTTGGTAATCTAATCATGTTGTCAATCCCGCATATAGACGGATGGGTGGCATACAACCGTCAAAGTGGACTCTAACATGTGTAACTGATTGGCGCACCATGACGGGGACCATGAACAGAGTGGTTTTCACCTCTCCCTCCCTTATCAGCAGGCAAATTGAGGTGACAACTATCACCTCAAGATCCTCAGTCCACTGCAAACCGTGGCTGAGCTCCCACGTTCCCCGGATCAATCTATGAGTCTCTTGAGTGGCGTTGGCACCTCCGTTGCAATCCCCAGTCAATGAGTTGGCGCACTGGCCGTAACAGCGGCTATCCCGGTAATAATAGATGTAATCTTGAATAGTGTTGAGGAAGCAGCCACCGATGGAGGACACCCGGCGTATGGAATTGCTGGGAGGTGTTCAGTAAGGTATGGCACCGCAGACTCGTGCAAAGCGCACGGGCGATGGTGGTGGTATAAGCCCAACCGCCGGGCAGCCGGGCCGGTGACTTGACTTGACCATTCTTTTGAAGCGTCCCCGCGTGAAACTACCGTTAGAACCACTGCATTATCTCTACATATACCTTTACAAGGGTTGCGATATGTCACTACTAATGATCCGATTTTCAGACGCCTGCCGAATATGTAGGACAACCCTGTTCGACAAGATAGCCCGGATGATGTGGAATACGCTTAAGAATGAACCCATTATCTCAATGAAAGCACCGAAGAGAGAATTAAGACGTACTATTTTGCCATAAGTGGATTCTTTGACTGTGTTCGTCAGTTTGATGGAAATCTCTCTTCAGCGCTGATTTAGCTCATAAATCCGTATGCCAGAATTAAAATAGCTATTGAGGTTGCTTCAGGTGCTGGGGGCTCGATAAGTGACACACATCTCCGGGGTTAATTCTCCTACCAATTTGGAAGATGTAAAATATTATGCCTAAAGTGAAAGTATATGTATGTTAGAATTATCACCTGAATTTACTGATTACTTTACCCTCTGTATATACCACATGGAATAAGCTAGTTTTTGTGAGAGACGTACCATCCAGCTGTTGATCTAGAGTAAGGCAGTATTCAGGTTGATTAAGTGTTCGTTCAGCGGTGGGACCTATTTCGTGCCTTGGCACTTACACTCTTTAATGAAAGAAATGATCATGAGCACCATCAGTGTTAACATTGCTCAGAGTCAGCTTGGGAAGCATGAGATAGCAAGAAATAAACCAATATCGTAGATAATGATCGTCACTGAAGTTTTATAATTAGCGGAGTCACCGAAGTTTGTCAGACAACCGGTGAGCGGTTGTATGTCGTGAACCGTTATTGGACGGCGATCAAAATCCAGCAAGGATAAATTTCCAGAATGAACACCCACATTGGAGGGAGGGGAACGTCGCTTGGTACGTTGCCATGACAAAGACGAAGGATTCTATCGTGTAGGCGAGCGTTCCAGCAGTCACAAACTTGTTTCTACTCCAAACGAGCCATGCGCGAAAGGTGAACACGACTTGGGGTTTACTGTCAGGGTTACTCATGCTGAGACGAGGTTGCTCACGCTCGACAGAGTAAACTCCAATCATATAAACACCTGGACGGTGCCAAAAAATCAGTTAACAATAAACAACGCACAGACCTCACTCGAAGAAGCATATAAACGGACACCTCCCTTCTCGGGATCTCTCTCTTCTCTTTCCCCCTCTTGAGCTGCTATTATCTCTCTACACGCGTGTATTCCTCATACAACCAAAATCGTGACTTCGAGTCTGTTCATTTCCGAGGGAACGTAAGTCACATATTGTATCTGGTGAAGCCTAGCAGTCGTCACTGCAGGCTTACAGATGACAGGACAACCATTTCTCTCTCTATAAAACCTGTATACTACATGGTAGTCAGGTAGCTATGATTTAGCCAAGTTTTGTCCCAAAGTCTCTGTCTCTAGCTATTTCTCTAATCTATTTCTTGCTCTCTCTCTTCTTTCTCTCGTCTCGACACCCGAATCGCCATGCAAATCATAAACGCCACCTTCCAAACGTTCGGTAATCACTCATGACACCTTTCCGGATCCCTCTCTCATCATTCCGAGCCTTCGGAACAGACTTATCCTCTGTTCCGTTGCCTTGCAATTCTCCTGATCTCCACCTCAAACCCTTTCTTTTCCAACACATCCCCTCAGTTGAGAACAATGTCAGATGGACGCCGACATACTCGTGCACTTAGCTGTAGCCCCCCTCTTCACTTTGTTGTGTTTCGCCCAAGACTTCAACTTCTTTGAGTTATTCACAGCCCATTATGAACAGTTTTTTTCGCTGCCACACCACATGCGCAGGTCCCCCCCATTCAGCATGAACACATTGCTCTATTTTCCCGCTGATCTTGATATCATAGTAGCAAGTTATTCTTACCCGTTATTTGACAAGCACGGACAAAAAGGGGCCTGAGCCGATGTTGGGAATAGAGAGTTGACGAGTCAACTAGTCACGACCAGTGTAACGTCTTCCTAGTCAAATGGTTAACCCTTCACATATTCGTTAGTGATCTGGAGTATAATAAGTCTGCACATAGACATATTGGTGACGTTTCGCCGTCAAAATGTATTTCAAGACGCATTACTGATCAACGCACCGTTATCAGCTGGTTTCCTGAAATGGCGACCACCGCTTCAAGATACTCGGTTCGTTGCAAACTCTGACTGGGTGGTCTCGTTCCCCGAATCAATCTATTGGTACCTCCGGTGACGTTCATCCTTTTAAGCCCATGGCATGTTGTGAGGGTGATTTTTGCCTCTGGTAAACGTAGAGTGGTTCCCTGCCGTAGTCCAGATGCTGCGTAACCTCGACCCATATGAGATATCTCCTGCTCACGATAAACTTCCCAAAAAATGGGTGCGACTGCCTCCATGCCGACCCTTGGGAGGGTATTTTGGCTCACCATATCGTGAACGGTTTTGCTTTTTGATACAAGCTGCTACCTTGCACACGTAAATTCTCCTATGTACATTCACACTTTTTGCTGCGGATCTTAATATTGCAGTAGTACGTTTATCCGTTATTCGACAGAAGAAAAAGCCTGGGTGAATTTGCAGAAGTCTTTATCGAATGGTTAACATCTTGCACGTTCGTTGGTGATCTGAGCCATGTTAACGGTCATGTACATAGATAGGTAGGTAGCTGGCATTTTCCCATCAAAATGAATTGAAATGCGCGTGCACCGTGATGATGATGATGAACTCTGCATTTATATACCGCAACAAGCAAACCTACTGCTAAGCCGCGGTGGACGTAGACTAGGCTAGCTACGTAACTATGCCCCCTCGGCTGGGTAGAGTCTATATAATAAATGTAGTCCTGAGTAATGGTGTGGAGATGTCTAGTAGAGGTGTTTGCGTGTACCGTGATGAGGACCTTGGACGTCCCGCTATGCCGCAGGGGAGTGATTTTTACCGTCCCCAGTTTACCAACCGGCTGATTAAGATAACAACTATCGCTCAAGATCCTCGGCCTACTGCAAACCCTGGCTGGGTCATCATGTTCCCTGAATAAGTCTACCAGTATTTTTGGTGATGTTCACCTCACATTCCCAGGGCATTGATAGAATGACCGGTGTGCCTGGGGGTTGTGAAACGATTCCTTACCATGGTCTAAATACCGTGTGATTCTCGGTATGAGGCGCCCATATGAGATACAGCAGTAACTATTAATTACCGCTTCAATCAAGACAGACTCCTCGAATATTTCATACAAGAATGCTTGGGATTACAAGCTGTCAATGGAGTCCAGCCAGTGACAACAGGTAATTTGAAATGGCACGATAACGGGAAGGTTGGCAGCGGCGGCGGCCGTGTGACAGGAGTCAACCGACAGTTTTCCATTCCGCCCGTCATGATCACCAGCCCACGACTCCCACAAGAATTGCTTGATATAATCCTCCACAACCTCGAGGGCCATCCCACTACCCTCGGACGTTGCACCCTCGTCTCCTCCCATTTTCAACCCCTCGCTGAAAAACTTCTCTACCGCAAATTCACAATCGGGCCCCCCGTTCGATACACCAAAACCAAAAATAAAATCACTGGCACCAGACCAAACCTCCAATCGGCCCACCACCTCCTCACCATCCTCAACTCCAAACCCTACATTGCTCAGTATATTCATGAAATCACAATCACAAACCAGGGACCGCTCTTCACCTGGCTGAACCGTAAGGCCACAAATTGGCTAGATGACCGGGAGGACGACACGATCGGCAAGGTCCTCTTTGCGCTTACCCACCTCCGCTCTCTCTCCCTCATCGGTGTCGTCTCGCATGCGTCTGGTAGTGATGAAGGTTACCTTGACTGGTTCCGATTCTCTGGCGCGTTCCGGTTGACCATGTTTTGGGCTTTGACCAAGGTTCAAACGCTGGAAAAGATTAGGTTGGAGCATATTGATAATGTGCCCTTGGTGCTGTTCGGTCAGTTACCACGCGGTGTGAAGGAGTTGGTTTTGCAGGGCGTTACGTGGGCGCCTGATGGTTATGCTCCTCCCGAATGGATTTTGTTGGATGAGTTACTTGGGCAATCGGAAGCGGTTATTCTGTGGAATATGAGTCAGGAGTTGGGGAGGCCGGTTTTGCCAGAGGAGAAAAAACCGTGTCAGTTGGAGAAGTTGTGTTTATTCCTGCATGATGCTTGTTTCTGGTCGTTTGCGAGTTTCCTTGGGACATCGCAAATGGCACCATCAGTGGCGAACCTCAAATATTTGCATTGTGGGATGCTCGAATTGGAGGACCACGATCAACTTGGGCAGCTCGTAGCGAGGTGTCAAGGGAGCCTTGAAACTTTTGAGTTCTTTCCTGCTTGGCCTGGTGGATATCTTACTACTCTTAACTCAAAAGATGAGCTCATTGACAGTGATTCTTTTCTAATAGTTAGTCTCAATGATGTTATGGACCACCTCGACATCGCCGCGCTGCAGAAGCTAAATCACCTCTCCTTGAACTTTTTCGTTCAAGCAGATAGTTGGGGGGCAGACAACTGGGCACCTTGGGTCGCCGGGGCCCTGACTAAACTCGGATCACAGACGTCGTCTACTTCTACAACCTCCACAACCACGTCTCCATCGTCTTCAGCCTCACCCCCACCTCCATCGACAGCAGCTGGGGATGACTCCGACATAACGACCTCAAACTGCCTCCAGTTCCTCACCTTCCGCCTCGAATTCAGCTTCACAGAAGCTGACGATATATATGTCAACCTTTCCCCCTGGCGAGCCGTAGACAACGTCCTACACTCAGACTTTCCACAGTTGCGGGAGGTGAGGGTGGACGTGGTATGTCGTGATGAGAGTACGACCCCCTTCTTGGAAAGTTTGTTGGTCGATTTGAGGGCGCAGTTTCCGAAGGTGTCGAAGAGGGGAATTTTACGCGTGCAAGAGGGTACTGCGTGTTTTGTTTGATGTTTATTCCGGGTTAGTAGACGACGCGAAGGGTGTCGCCTTGGAGGGACCTGACAATTTAGGTTGTATCTCTATTACCACTATTTACGTTCGCTATTTGAGTTATTCGTCGCAAATATGTACTTGTCACAATATATACCCGGAATACAATACTCGATGAACCAAAAGAGCACTAGCGAAACAGTCACGCTCTCACTAGGCCTCACTGAGCGCACATCACCACCGTTTGGACTCAAATGGCATCACCCAGCTGGAGGCTGTACTCGAACCACCCCCCACCCCAGCGCTTCAGCCCTTGTTCCTATCGTCCTCTGCGCCACCACCATGCTTTCCGGAAACGACCAATGCAAATCTCCACCACGCCGACCCACATCCACAAAGGCATCAACACCTCTACTCCAACCCATGGCACGTCCAGGCGAACGACTAATGCAGAAACTGACACTATCCAACGTACTGGTGCCGTTGCCACTGCCGTTATCTCGACATGGACTCGATCCCTCAGTCATTGAGTATCTTAGGTCCTTTATGCCGCCCAAGGAATCCCTGCTAGAAGAAAATCGCCTCCGGAAATTCTCGTTGAAGGGTGCCCAGCTGCACTCCTCGGGGCGTTTCCCCCAACCCCGATGTCTCCCGGGAACACGCGTAGATCTTATGGCTCAGATCCATACTTGGTTGGTTGACGAAAGCCGGGAACAGGATATACTATGGTTACTTGGGCCTGCCGGAGTAGGAAAGTCGGCAATAGGGCAGACTGCTGGGGAACTCGCCGAGGAGCTTGGTCTCTTTGGTGCTGCTATTTTTTTTTCTCGAGGCCGGAAGGTCGATAATGCATCCCTTATCTTCACTTCGATCGCCTACCAACTTACAAAACGGCATCCATCGTATCAGGCGATGGTTGATAAAGTGGTCGGCGAGGACGGCAAGATCTTGATGAGTTTGGATAAGCGGGTTCAGTACGAGAAACTCCTCGTCGAACCTTTCTCTGCGCCGGCACGCAAAGGAGAGCGCTTTCCCAAGTTGCTGGTTGTTGTTGATGGACTGGACGAATGCCAGGGAGACCTGGAGCAAGTGGAGCTTGTTCGACTGATCGCGGAGGTTGTTAAGGTTCCCAATTCTCTCCCCCTTTTATGGATGATCTGCAGCCGTCCAGAGCACCATCTCAAGGAGCTCGCTCGAGGCAATGGCCTTTCCGATGTTTGCTTGCAACTTCAACTCCCGCCAACAGAGCCCTGCGCCCAAGAAGATATCAGAAGATATCTCGTAGACGGCCTTGTACACATTGCGGAACGGTATTATGGCCGATCCGACCCCAGCAGCAGAAACCAGTTTCTAACAAAGGGCGGAACAGAGTTGAGCAAACTCGTCAACGAAGCATCTGGCGTCTTCGTAGTCGCTTCGTCCATACTAGGCATTCATCGGTGATTCTGTTGCTGCTGACCCGGCTTCCCAACTCCAAATCATCTTGGATGGCACCTTCATCGACGGTGATGACAGCAAAAATTTCTTGGCGCCAATAGACAGGCTGTACCGAGGAGTGCTAGAAAAGACCAAGGGTAACCAGCTGCCGGCAACGCTGCAGCTTCTTGGGAGCTGTGCCATTTCCCCCCCGATACCTGCCCTCCACCTCGCCAATTTCCTTGGCCTCAGACAAGAAACGTTCGACAGTGCCCTCCAAACCTTACATCCCTTCCTTTCCGTGCTAGATCATCCAGCGGCAGCCCACGAATCCCTACACCTCTTTCATGCGTCGTTCCCCGACTTCATAACTCACATCGGTCGCTCACAGAATTACTTCCAAGATCCCGATTTGCATCGGACTAAGCTAGCAGCCGCATTTTTGCGTGCTGAAGAGGGAGATTACGGCTAGGTGCACGAGCACGTCGGCGTCCGTCCGACGTTGTTCTTGACCAAAGGGATTAGGTTGGAAAGAGCGGGTAGGAGTGGAGATCACGAAAATGATGAGACAACGGGACAGAGGATAAATTTGTTCCGAAGGCTCGGAACGATAAGAGAAGGGTTCGGAGAGGTGTCGAGAGCGATTACTGAACGTTCGGAAGGCGGCGTTTACGATTGCGTGGCGATTCGGTGTTGAGACGAGAGAGAGAA
Organism: Calvatia gigantea; assembly: GCA_025093985.1. NCBI lineage: Eukaryota > Fungi > Basidiomycota > Agaricomycetes > Agaricales > Lycoperdaceae > Calvatia > Calvatia gigantea. Next base: position 1,919,241 of record JACAAK010000011.1, read on the forward strand.
GAGAGAAAGAGAGATAGATTAGAGAAATAGGCTAGAGACAGAGACTTCGAGTCGAAACTTGGCTAATTCGTAGCTACCTGACTACAACAAAGTATACAGGTTTTTATAGAGGAGAATGGTGGGCTGTGCGCCCGAATTACAAAGAGTAGAATGTAAATTTTAGAGAGAGAACAAAGAAAAACGTACTAGCAGGGATGAAGACGGGCCGGAAGCTCATTCTATGAGGTTCTAAATTATGAGGAATGTAGAAAATGCTCTTGGTTCCACCAGCATCACCCTCTCCCAGAGTCTATCTTGGGTTCCCTCGGAATGCAACGAGGGTAAGGACGGAGTCTTTGATGTGACGCCACCTTCTCTCCCAGTGTTGTATGGTATGCTGGCGCTTTTGATGTATATTTGGCACATCTGGATACCGATATTGGAATTACAGTCTGAGCCTCTGCTCGGCGTGGTGGCCGAGGACGAGGCCGAGGCGATACCATCTGCCCTCTCAATATCGTACGACATGCTGAGCTCTGCCGCAACGCATTTTTGGGGCATTTGCACGCAGATATCGGATCCACAGCCAGAGCCTCTGCTCAACATGGCGACCCTGGACTTCAGGTGTCTCAGAGCCCTTCGGTGATGTCGTACCGGTTCAGGACTTTATCGCCTTCGTTCGGCGACTTTACAAGTTGGTGAGCAACCCTATATGTAATATATTCTATAATCACTATTTAAAAGGCCTAGGGGCAGACAGTCCCAAACCTAAAGGATCTTGTTCGCACAAACCAACTCTCAGACGTGGACATGGATTTGGTGATAAAGTGTAATTCGGTTTCGGAACCACTTGTGGGTCCATGTGCTTATAATTTAGATCAGCTCGCTAATTTTCGTACACATCAGAATTTAGAGGAGCTAACAGAAGTTGACGAACCTGAGAAGTCTCCCCTATATATTATGGCTGGTTTTGGGATGGAGGCTGTTGTTATCCTTTTCGTTCCGGAAACTGCGATGATATACTCCATAGATGATTTTGTCAATCTCTAATATTTATCTTCTAAAATTTCCTGTTTATGCAGATGTAACTGAAAGTTGTCCACGACTTTGCCCAGTACGTGGCGCGTGAACCATCGCAAGATATGAGAACACTGTCGTGTCCGCATCACAATAGATACATGGAGTACAATTTGAATACTCGACGAAATGAAGAGACCAAGCAAGGTAGCCATCCTCACTTCGACGGAGCTGTCCGGCTTCGTCGCTTTCTCCCTGGGCAACAACGGAAACATCCCTTCCTTCTCAAAAAAAACCCTCGAGGTATCCAACATCTCCATCGCCTTCTCCACTGTCACATTCGCCCCAACAGGTTTAAGCTTCCCAACAGGAACCAAAAACTTCCCATCATACTTCTCCCTTTCCTCCCGTATTTGTGGTGAAGCCGCAGCGAACAATGAATTATACGCGCCTACTTCGGGGGAATCGAAGAAGAGGTTGATGATAGGGCTGAGGATGCGCGTGATGAAGTACGTGTTGGAGAATGTGTTGACTGCACCTGGGTCGACGGCGATGAAGAAGAGGTTGGGGTGGGTGTTGCGAGCGTGGAGGGCGGTGTGGGTTAGTTGTTGGCAGAGTTTCGATACGGCTGTTTTTTCATTTTTATTAGGGTCATATGGTGTTGTCCTGGGGGAGCGGGGGGTTCGGAAGTAAGCTGACACGCACCGTAATATGCGAATGCGCCCATGAACCCCCCGCCTGGACCAAAGTCGCAGCGGAAGTCGTCAGGGGATTTGAACTGGATATTTGGATCTTTGGCACGGCTGGTTGTATGCGCCATTGAGGAGACCTTAATAGACATTTTTGTTAGTAAGGATGTTTGGCCAGAGTGGGGTGGAATGATAAGTCATACAGTCACGATTCGGGCTTCGCCATGCCTGTCGGATGTCTCTTCGATAAGGGGAAGGAGTGTTTGTAGAAGCATGAGATTGCCGAAATGACTGATGTTGAGTGTTAAGCGACAATTTATGTTGATGCGACAGAAACCTAACTTGGTTGCCAAGATATCTGAGTCGCGCTTTGAGTATGCATAACTACATGCAAGGAGGCGGACATACCATCCCTATGTTTAATCCGAGGGTCCGATAGCCTAAAAATCACAAATGAAAGCCCGCGAGCATGAGACGTAGTACCAGCAACTCACAGAGCGCCGCTCATCACTATTCCAGAAACCATAGTCGTAATTTCATACCGACAAAAAACCAAGACAATAGCAAAAAAACTCACCGAAGACATCCAATCTTCCAGCCTGTTTCAGGAACTTCTCTCCAGTCTCCTTCGCCTTCTCCGGCGTGCTGAAATCACACCATGTATAAATAACTTTACCCTTCCCGATGCCCTCCTTTTCGAGGTCAGCAACGGCAGTTTCACCAGCGCTTTCGGAACGCGAGCCGAGATAGACTGTCGCGCCTTTGCGCGCGAGATGTTTGACTGTGTGGTATCCTATCCCACGACTGCATAGGTAGTCAGTGAAGAAACTTAGGGCACAGGAAGGTCATAGGGAACTTACTTGCCACCAGTTACGAAGATAACTTTGCCAGTGAGGTCTTCTAGGTCTTTGTCGGGACTGAACGTTTTCTTGGTGACCATGTTTGCGTGTACACTGTGCAAGAAGCAACAGACACAAGCCGTTAGGCCGTTGTGTGTGTGTGAAAGCAGAAATGACCACATCAGGAAGCCCCTGATATACCGAAATGCCCGGCTGATGCCATTCATTATTCTGCCGTCATCCCCACAAGCATCGCCACCTTCAACCACTTCAATATTCAACGCCCATTGGGAGAGTGGTTGACCGGTTGATCTTATTAATACTCAATGAAATGCCGAGATAGATACCTATTAACCTATCACCGAACGACGGTTGTTCAGAGCAGCCTTGCCACGAATCCCATCCACCACATACACTCGTTAGCCGTCGACAAAACTAAAGCTAGGAGTTCAAGGGTCCTCAAGCCTCAAGGTCTCAGTTCGGAAATGGGTATGTTGGCATTTCTCCTGGGGCCGCAACTATTATGGGCCACGGCACCGTCGCCGTGTTCCGTAAGTGACCCAACGTGCACAAAACCCGGGATACGTTTCCCGTATTAAATTGCAGTTCGTGGTGTGGATTTACTTGCACTAGGCCTGCTTGTGACTCCACAAGCTCAAGCGCTCAAGAGTTTGTGGACGCAAAGATCCGTACATAATTATGAAACCCGCTGTGGGCAAGTACCCCATCTTCGTAGGGGAACAATCAACGATCTTTGTCCTCATCGCGAAACGGCAGCACCCCAGTTACCTCACTCACTTCGTCGGTCCCCCTTCCATGATGGTTCAATAAGCCCCTGGAACGTTATACCTGACCGCTTATCCTCTTCTGAAACGAATCAGAGGTGGGATGCGGAACAGGAGAAATTGGTTGGCAACCTACAAGCCTCATCTCATGGAGATTCTAAGCTCGTATCCAACGCACTGGCTGGTCGGGTATGAAGGCACGTTCGGTTACGACTATTAACCCTCAGTGCCAGGTGCATCCCTCGTAAGTGCGACAATCTTCTCTCTTCGGTCTCCAGGTTTGCTGATGATTCTCTCCTCTTATCACAGAGTTACTTCGGTCTCCAGGTTTGCTGATGATTCTCTCCTCTTATCACAGAGTTACTTCGGCTGGTCCTTGTAACTACTTCGACTTTTCTCTCATTGCAACGCTATTCGTTTTCATTCAACGCCAATGCCTAACACGACTATCATGAAGTTCTCCACCTCCTTCGTCGCCCTTGCCTTCATCCTTGCAAAGCTCTGCCCGTCGTATGTGACCGTTCGTTCACGCTATCCTCATCTGTTCACTGATATAAATTCCTCCACCAAGGATACAGATGTTTTTGACCTCGCTGAATGGGACTCTACCGACAGCTACGACCTTGAAGCTCGCAACTCATATGGCAATTTGTATGGGGAACGATCAACTGATGATAGCGAGCTGTCCGAGCGCGACTTGGCATAGGATGACTTCGAAGTGCGAGACTTGAATGCTCGATCCAAAACTCCTAGCGTAGGGTCACTCGTATCACCCTCACGAACGAAATTTCCTCCTGACAGTAATACTTACAACTTAACCTGCACCGAAGCCCGCACCTGCCCGTGTATCGAAGCCAGCACCCAAGTCCACCCCCAGCTCTCCCGCAAACCAACCCAAGCCACCAGCTAGTCAACCCAACAAGCCTCCAGCCGGCCAACCCAATAAACCACCCACTGGTCAACCCAACAAGCCTCCTGCCAATCAACCTAAGCCGAAGCCCAGTGGACAATGTAAGAGGCCTGGCCCCGCTCGGGGAGGCAAGAAGCGGTCGTTCGTTACGGGGACGACGACCGGACAGAGTAAGTGAGTTTTATATCTTCGGGAAAGTGCGACATCTGACCACGAATGTGATTTGTAGCAATTACTGTCAGTGGTAAGCAATACAAGCTAGGAGAAGATGCCTCCGGAAGCGGTGGGCAGGTGGTAAGTCCTTTATTTCCCCAGAGGAAACGCGAATACATATCCATTATTACACACTATGATATAGACACTCAAAGTTGAAGGCGGGAGAGCATTCGCTAAGCGACCCAAACGCACCGGGAAAGCTGACCAAGACTTCACCACCGAAATATCAAACACCAAGAAGGCATCTGACGCGCTTGAGAGCGTACTGTTCATTGCTGAGGGTACTGATGGCGGGATTCGAATGGCTTATCACAGGTGCAATGCCTGGAGGACAGGTGTCCGGGAGGTAGTTCAATGCCCCCGACCAAGTTCGCGACGAAGAAGGCGTGTGAGGACGATATGAAGGATGCAGTTGCCGCTATAAAGGCCGCACAGCATAAGCTGGTGTCGGGTGCCGGGTTCGTGCATGCAGATAGGCATCCTGGTAATGTGAGTCGTATGATGGATGTCTTTGTGAGATTGAGCCAAGACCGATTCTTTACGCCCATAGTGGTTCGTTCCTATTAGTGGTAGAGTCACATCGGCCATCCCGGTTGACTTGGGACGTACTACGCTGGCAGTACGTCGCTTAACATGATCAGAAGACAAGAACGTTCACTGACAGCAGCTACAGAACACCAACATCGACGGACTGTTGAGTAATCAGTACAAGTATCCTGTTGACCACTTGACTGCCTATGCCTCGTGTGGTATTTGCGTGTAAAGTGATTGAGCCGGGAGGGATTTGTCGACATGGCAAAATCCAGAACACAATAGTTTTATTTTGAGGTTTCTCCAAAACTTTTGGATGCGCAAGGATGCTGCCTGCTTGTGGATCTCCGCAAGACCAACAATTATCTCGGAAGAGGATGCGACTCACAAGACCTAAAACTTGAAAATAGTACACAAATAGAGTGTTGGGATAGCAAATGCGGTGTCAAGGCTTTGGTTTTCTGGGAGTCGAAAAGACCCGCACAGCCACATGTTTATTTAATTTTCATAATTGAAGCATCTCGGGCCGGCTCCGGCTCTTTGCAGTTAACCCATGAATTACGTTCACACACACCTTTTTACATTGGCTCCTGCGCGAAACAAGACGCTTATGAGAGAGGCTCACACTGAATGTGACCGCGAGCGCCTATCGTTGGTTCACGAAAATGCGACCTTGAATGTTTGAAGCCTGGCACCGGCAAGGTCGCCTTGCTCAGAAGCAGACGGCCATTGACTCCGCGATCGACCTTCTCCAGTACTTGGCGTACTGTATCCCTGTCATATTTGTCAATGTAGTCTCTGACTTTTCTCGCACAGGTGGTTTAGCTTTTTCTCAACTGATGCCCTATTTTCGTCAGTGATCGTTTACCTTGAATTCCCGCCTCTTTGTTATATTTACTTTCATTCTTAGCAAGGCTACCTTAGTCGTCACACCTGTCGTACGTCACTATTCCTATGACGCGTTTGTCGATCTCTTGATACGGATTCCTGACGCCTGATGTAGGGCACCCGTTCACATCACCATCCATTATGGTACGCCTGGACACCCAGGGCCGACGGTGGGACGATACCCAGTGCACATGCCCACATACCCTGGGAAGGCCCTAGGCCCCTCCACAACCCAATAACCGACACTCATGAAACCTCTAACGTGATAAAAATTGGGCTGTCGATTTCTGGGGCTATAAATAGCGGAAATAAATGTCCTGTCACAGGTGCCATTCCGGGAGGAGGACTTTCAAACAGGCGGCTTAATATCCCAAATAAGTTGGCGACAGGTGGTGCAAGGTCTCCGAAAAATGCGGCAGCGACTGCGAAAACTGCACCACAGGAGCTGAGCGTTGACTTCTCGTATTGAGCTCGTTCGCGAGGATGATCACCGGCGATATGAGTCCTTCATGTCTTTGTAGGATTGACAAAAATTTCACTTGCTGCCGCAGCCGTCCATGCTTACCACTGGCAAAATCCTCGGCTGTCTCCTGTGTATCATGATCATTGTGCTCATTGAACATGTGTCGTATAAGGCTGACACCATAGTTTTGTTAACTGACAGCTGACCGTCGAATGCGACTGTCAAGTAGCTCCTGAGTGACAAGCACACTGCCTTTGCAGAGTGCGCTGCGTGTAAGTAAGAACATCATCCCACTTCAACCTTGTCCGTGTCATATTGAAAAGTTCATCCCATCATTTCTGTCATTTGTCCCTCTGAGTTTCTGACACTTTGCTCCGACGACGGGCAACCAAATCGCGGGCCCCCATTTGTCAAACTCGCCACCTGTATCTATACAAAGGTGTGCTAGTTTACAATAGGCCACTCGTCCTGATGGATCCGTTGCACAACGTGTCCTCCTAGTGTGAGGATTTATTCAGATAGTTTCGCGGTACCCTGGGAACTGATGCCAATCAGCAGATAATGATGAGGTAGACGTCACCTGTCTCTTAAATTAGTTCACTAAACGTAGTCAACGAAGGATTGGCGCTGACGGACCACTAGTATTCGTATATCAACGACTAAGACTTTTTCACATTCTCCCCCCACCATAACTGTCATCATACGGTGGGCGCAAAGGGATGACCACTTCCTTACCTATATCTCCCGATGTCATACACAGCCTACCAGAGCTTGTGCAACTTCTTCACATCGGCTGGGTAAGTGTACTCTACCGTTGTGATCTCGCTCTTTGAAATAATACCACCCCCCACTTAGTACCTTGATAGTACGTGGTCACGCGTTTTGTCGTGGTATTTTTACCAATTTATGTTCGATGTGGTAGTGGCAATGATGGTACTCTATGTATGTACCCTTCTCTTCTTATCATAAGTTTACCAATGGACTCCATGAGGTTTTCGACTATTTCTTAACACTCTCGATGGAGGTTTCCCTGATCTGGCCATCGCAGTGGAAACCCACCAAAATCCTTTTTCTATTTAATCGGTATTCTCTTGTCGTCGACTTCATCCTAAACCATTTTCGTGACAATGTTCCGCACATGGCACGGCATTGTCCCACCACTATTCAAGCCATCATGTGTGAGTCTTATCAAAATCCACGGAAAATAGGCGTTTTTAACGCGCACTGATCGCCATTAAGGGGTTTATATAATTGGTTCCTATCTGGTCGAGTGTGAGTGAGCTTGTTGTACTTCCGACCTGGCATTTGACAGATTGATGCAAACATTTAGTTATATTTACCCTTCGTGCATGGCTCGTTTGGCGTAAAAACAAATTTGTGATCGCTGTGACACTTGCATACACAGTAGCGTCGCTTATCTTCACCTTGGTATTGGCGGAAAAGACAATAATCCCCCTGCAATGTACGTCCATATTACTCCCCATGTCTTTCTCGCTGACCGCCTTTGAATGACAGATTTTGATGTGCGGCCACTTACTGGCTGTCTGGCAAACTTCAGTGATCCCAATTTTTACATCGCTTACATGATGATTGGTATCTATGATATTGGTGTGTTCCTCCAGATACATTCCAGATCTAATCCCGACGAGCTTTGGTAGGACTTTTGGTCCTGATGCTCATTCCCTTTATCAAAGACTGTACGTACATGGGCCACGAAACACTCCCCCCTTGACAAATGGAACGATTGACTTTCTTTATATTTTAGATAAAGAATTAGGTGGCGCTCTTTTTAGTCGGGCCAGATTATTCCAGGTGGTGTATACTGAAGGTGAGTGTTTTGAAGATGGAAAGATCAGTGTGATCGAAACCAATTACAGGCATAATATTTTATGTCCTGCAAATCAGTAGGGATTAGCTCTTAGCTTAACGAAACCCATCATTCATTAGCACCCAGTGACTTCAGTAATCACTCTCATCCTGACGCTCAAATTTGTGAGTCGACCTCTCCCGCACGAGAATATTGCTGAATGGGGAGATACAGCCAAAAAATGTTCTTATGTCATTATAGTACGCCTTCATCTTCTGTTTTCTCTTCCGTCCTTTCACTAAGACAATGGGTTATGAATAAGTGTGTTCCGTGTCACTCGGGCCATCTTGTCAAACAGGGTCGTCCTCCACATTCGACAGGTGTATGAAGATCGGACCGCTGAATTGCCGCATTCCGTAAACATAGGTACTGTAGAATAGCTGTCGTGGCGATCTAAGGGCGAGTTCGATGTAGAGTACTTCTAATCATTTCTTTTATCCATGAACCATTTCTTTAAAAAGCGCTTTATCTTTTACTTTTACTCCTCTGTTCTTGGGCACAGCGCAGCAATTTGGTTCGAAAAGAGAAAGTTCTGTTAAGGACCTACAGTCCGTCCTTGCTGCAAATTGAATTTCTCCGCGGCGAGCGTGCTGCGTGGCAGAGTCTCCACACCCATTCTCTACTCGTCAAAGTGACCATTAGCCGGCAAACATGTCACGTTGGCACTTCGCTGTCGAGTTGCTGACCCACTCCCGAAGAAAGATGCCTGAGGCCTGGTCACTCGCTGGAAACGCACGGCAAGCAGCAAAAGCAGCTTGGAAGCAAGGGGCCGTCGGGCACTGACGATGGTTATCACACTCCGGATTGTACGTGAACTTTAATTTGTTTACGGTGCATTCTATTCAGATATCTACACTTTTTCATGCCCTACCAGCGCGGCACAAAGTAGTTATTATTTAAGGTACCTTATCAAAAGACGGTGAGAATGAGGGAATTAAGTAAAGAGTTGTTGGTAGGTAGGAACGGACAGAAGGGCTGGTTACTACCTATTGTAAAAACGTAGAAATCAAAGTAACGGGAGAGTGGTGATGAACGACATGGAGGGAGAGCGAATTGAATTGGCAAAAATCCCTGTGTACCCTTATGAGTCCACACATTCACACCCCACGGCACTCTGACTCCCTCTCAGTCTGTCATAGTCCCTCGGCTTTTGACTGGGATTGACCACCCGAAACAAGGTGCGTTACCCAACCACGCCCAAAACAACACTCGAGATGGCTTGTCCCCGGCCAAATCCTCGCCCACGCCCACATCAACATCCGCTCTCGCACCAGAACTAATGTTCTCAACCCCTCCGCAAATCAGCTTTGATCTCCAATTAGCCAGGCTAATGAGTCTTTCCCGGGCTGCGTCTTCGATTAAACGATGAAAGCGGCGGCGGCCACCGGCAAACGCTAAACCACGTCAAAGCCGGAGCCTGGTGCCTGCGCCGGAGCCAAAAGTCCGGGGTGCCTCTATTCTATGATGCGCGACTGGATAGAGACCAAAGGGTCCTGGTATTCGTGCTCCTAGTTACAAAAAAAAATACGGAAAAGTCTAGGTCATGTCTTTTAGAGCCCAATAGATCATCGTTGCCCGCCGAATGTGCAGGTAGAGTACACGCATCGGGAGTAAGCAAGGGGTGCAGGAGTGGTGGGGTTGCAACGGCAGACCATTGGGCATAATACTGAGCGTACATGCAACACGTCCGTCATCCGGGTAGCCTATCATATCTTCCTGTGGTAATTTACTGTGGATTTCGCTTGCTTTCCTCGCCTCAAGGTGCTTTCATCCACCGCTACACCACATTGGTGACCGTCCCCACATCATTTTTCCTCCTTGGCAAAATACTTTTTGGACACAGCTTCGGTATCTTGAGGCAGACTTCCAAAGGCCATTCACTTCGACAACTACAAATAAGGCGATTTTTTGGAGCCGTGCTGTTGTGAACAGTATACAATTGATTTGGTTGAGCAGGTCCGGGAAGTGGAGTAAAGGTTTCCGGCAAAGTGTGACGGAACGAGGTTCCGGTCGATGAATCCCACCCGAGTTACAAAACGGGGGAGTGTGGTTGTATCGGTTCAGCACGCGTGCATTACGTTGGTGTCTCTTCCAACGAGATGAGTGTGAAACCAGGATTATACCACATTCCGACTCTCTTGGCATGGCAATCATTCCTATTAGAAGCGGTGACGCAGCTATTGGTATCCAGGGGAATCTTGCAAAAGCACATTCTGAGCATGAAGGTTTGTGAGCTTCCGGGCTCTTTGTTGGGAACAAAATGTCCATGTGTCATCATCATACCCATGAGAGATGTCGAAAATTTGATGGTCAAATGTGGTTCTACTGGACGGACGCTGTCCGGTTACGGCTAACTTCCACAACTGGTGTATCTCCGCCCTCTGCCACGGGGAACCTCGGGGAGGTCCTATGTCCGCTGAGAAAGGGATTGTCCGCTTGTCCCCCGCGGGGCCCACCACCATACCCACGAGAGAGGAAGAGGGGGAAGAAGAGGGGGAAGAAGCTGAGGTGGGGGGTCGCTCCACTGCTATTTGCAGGAGTTGACCGTTGGCCGCCTTTACCCCGCGGTCCCAGTCTACCGTGTTACCCAAAGTATCTGAGTACCTTAGCCCAATAGCCTGGTTATGAAATGCAAGCCCACACCGATATCTTTGTAGTCTTGCTGTTGTAGCTTTTGTCCGCCCTGACCATGATGGGAACCACGTTTCAGAGGTAATGCCTACACTACCAACACTCAATGCCTTTTACCAAAGTTCTGAAACTCCGGAACTAACTACATTCTTGTTTTCGCATGCTCCTCGAATATGTAGAATAACCCTGTTTGCCAAAATAGCCCGAGTGGCACGAATAGGGCTTTTACCACAAATACTCTGGATTAGCAAAGGTTTTGAAAAGACAATCAAGACGCACTATAATGACAGAAGGATATTGTTTGGCTGCGACTGCCAGTCAATAAAAATCCCCACAGGGTGATTCAGCTCACAAATTTGACTGCAAGGACTAATCCAATAACTTGAGTTGCTGGATGTTGATGTGTTTGATGAGCGTTAATTGTCTAGTAGAGAGAACTCTTACTGATTTGTAATACATAAAATATTATGCCTGAAAGTTGCTCTTCAATTAGATATGATCTAACAGTTCTCAGGTGTTAGCCTACCCTCAGTGTATATCGCTTGAAACAATCTGGTTTTAGTGAAGAAGGCAGCACCCGACATTCGATCTAGGGCATAGGGTAGAAATTTAATAAGCCAATTTCATGGCTCCTTACTCACGCTCTCTAATGAAGGGAATGAGCACCAGAATCAAAAGCGCTGGTATTTCATTAACCCTCAATACACGAGATAAGTGGGGGAAACACATACCAACGTCATAGGTGCAAACCAGCACATTACTAAGATAAAACGAAGTGCCACTGTACACCGCCAGGCAGCCAGTAAGTGGTCGTACATCAATATCTGTGTTAAGGGGATCAGAGAGACAACGGGGAGGGCATGGGCAATAATCAGGCTTACAATGGATGCGGGAAGCTATCCTTTCCACCATTATGATAATGAAGATATATGATCCTAACAAGTATCCTAGTGTCCCGGCGACCGCGATCTTGTTTCTATGCCAGAGGAGCCATACACGGAGGGTGAATATGACTAATTTGACCAGTTAGTACTTCACATAATTATCTGTCCCAGCAAGATGGATTACTCGCTCTCTGTGGTAAGTACACCAAGAATATAAACCCCTTTTAATAGTGCCATCACCAAAAATCAGCTTTGTAAACTTGCAACGTCCAAATAAATCTCACAAATAGTGGCCTGAATAACGCTCGGACAATGTCGTGCCATATTGGGGACACTGTCACGGAAGTGATTTATAATGAAGTCGGCAATGAGGAAATACCGATTCAATAAAAACAAGTATTTTGCGGTTCTCCAAGGCATGGACCAGATAAGGGAGACCTCCATCGAGAATGTCAAGAGATACTCGAATATCTTACAGAGTCGATTGATGAACCCCAAGGTGATAAATAAGGAGGGAAAAAAACATACGTAGAGTGCCATCATCGCCACTGTCGTGTGGACCAGAAACCAGTAAAATCAAGATTACGAAACAGTTTGTACAGCTACTTACCGTCCAGATACTGTGTTATTGGTGTTACCCTAAGGAGCGCGGGCATGACAACAATATACATACCCAGTTGATGTGAAGCTGCTGCACAAGCCCCAGCAGTGGGGCGGTTGGCGTGACCTCAAAGGAGACAGGCAGGGAACCGCTCATCAGTTCCTTCTGAGTGGGCAGTAGTAGTGGCATAGATAAAAGGCTCTTCATCGTCGAAATATATACAGTACAATAGCAGAATTTTTAATTTTTGCTGTGCCTCCTGTTGAAAGTGGAATCTGATGAACTAACTTGATAAGAGCACGCGACCACCATCGCCTCGCTACCACATGCACAGGTTAGCAAGCTCCCTTTTCCCAGAATAGCGCAAGTCTAATAGCACTAGTCACCAAAAAATTGGCGTCGTAAATGAGATCAGTCAAGTTAGTTGGTTCCTCATCACCCAACACCCGCTCAATCCTCGACACTCAACATAAGCCGAGATATTCCTCAAGCTGAAGATCAGGTTGGGTGCCGTTGCTGTAGCTATTTTTAACTCACCTTTGATTAATTTCACGCACCCCAATGCTTTGCTTCGGATTATTCGTGGTTGATAATGAGCAATTTGATTTTTTTGGTTCAAGGCGTCGTGGTTACGTCCATCATTGAACCAGTCGATCACAACTGCCAAAGTAGTTACAGCAGTGAGTGAATCAATCAATACATCAATATAAATAAACATGAGTGTCCGCTCAATTCTATGTCGACACAGGAAACGACTTTCGCTGCGGTGCCTTCACAGCCGTCATCGCTTCCCGACGCCTCCGAATTTAAAGCAGTCATATGCTGAATACTCCTCACCATTGCCCTTGCAGTAACCCCAATCGTTTATTCGGGGGCTCATCTATGATTGTTGAGGACGCTAGAGACTCATCCGTAGAACTTAGAAAATCAGTTCAGATGTGCTGGGCGTCTTTGGAGAGAAGAGCAAGTTTGTGGGGATCATTCTGTAGGTACATCACCCCTCATAAATCCTCTCTCGATCAGCGGAAATCGTCTCACAAACCAGAAATGCAGTGAACTACGCACTGAGTCGCCGACCCAACCGACAACGAACTTTTAGGATGCGACCCCCCCACGAAGCGTTCATCAGTAGTCGAACGCACCGACAAAAATCTAGGGTACAAAGACCAGGAGCACAAGCCAATCGACCGCGGATCAAGAAGTTGTGGATCAGATATACGAAAGGGGGTGATTCAGAATAGACTCGACTACGAACAGAAAGACCTTGAAAATCTGGCAAATTGGGAGGTAACCTATAGGTGACAGAAGATGGTCGTTCAAGGACGTACAACTATCAGGTCCTTTCGCGTCATTTCAGCTTAAACCATCGACACTGGGATGTTGGTGGATTAGGGACAATTCCCATGGTCTCAGATATATACGTCTGGTATTTTCGGAAGATATCGAATCGAGATGTTATTTTTATAGCACTGGGATGAAGGAAGTACGTGCTGCACACTTGACTACAAGGTTTCCCCCAGGATCAATTGTGGTTCCTGAGGCTATGAAGGCATTCTTTCCCATGTCGGTTGCGGCCACCTCGGGGGTCGCAATGATTATATTTGTTTTTCTTCAGTTGTTGCGAACTCAAACCTTAGTATCCCATAAAACTAAGAATAGGTCACGGGAAATGGATGACCCACTGATCCATTGTAACCCAAATATCGGAGGTGGTCAATTAGGTTCTGTTCGGAAATATTTGGTGCTGTATTTCAGGCGCTAAGAGCTGTGCGTTAGCCTTGTGCTTTCTCATGAACAAAGGGGGTCAAACACTGACCACCAGATTTCCAAAACCAAAACCTGTCTCCATCAAACGAGATAAGCTTCGCTTGCAACGAAGATGCGGCGACAATTAAACCTGTACGGAATACATACCACACTTGATAGGCTTGACCTCGGGGGATGGGTTTGTGTGTATCCGTCAATACTGGCTGCAGTGAAGCCAAAACTGGGATTGAAAATGCCAATAACAATTTGGGTAGTGCCCTAATCTAACCTCTTAGATTGAGACCAGGAACGCATAGAAGCTCAAAGGGGTTCGCTCACCTCGAGTACTCCCTGAGGCCGAACTAACAACGGCAAGTGAGGTTTCCCTCCAGATACAGCCTACGGGATCCTTGGCGTGGCGGCGGCAGCGGGTGGCTTATTCTCAAAATGGCCCTCAAATAACCCATGAAGGAGCACTTGGCAAGTCGTCTCGAACTCTAAAATAACCACCAAAAACAGGGGGAGTCAACGCTCTCGAAGCCACCCAGACACTTAAAATGATGACCACACACCACGTTTCAATGGGACGTATCCTTCCTCTTAATTTTCCCTCCCACTGCCTCACCGATGAGCAACCCAATCCAATCATCTTCCCTCAAAATCAACATGAAGGGATGCAAGATACTACACATGTGTGGAGTTTGGGCCGTGGCATATTCCCGCCGTTGTCGCTGAACGGTCGGGTTCAAGGACGCGTGAAGCGTTGGTCACGACATGTAGAATAGCCGTTTGTTGGAAGAAGGATGTTGCACCGGTTGTGAGGCTTGGGGTATGCGTTGTAATCGAAGTATTGAGGCTCATCAAAAGCGCCATGACCTAGAAGACCCAAATAGGGGCGCTTTCAACAAAGGGATCACGTATTTTTTTGGGAGGGGGAAGAGCTTACTCGGGAGGAACCCAGAGCTGGGTTGATGTTTGTACTGTGGATGGGCGTATCATTATCTTGTCCTGAAAACAAGGGGTTTTCATTACGTTGTGGTTGAAACATTGACGCGTTGACGGATGGGGGAAAACCAGGTTCGACAAACACCGCTGAGGGGAATTGTAGCCTGCACCAGGGCAGGACTTCAACGCGATTTCCCATCGGCTTTGAGCTCTTTAGGGTAAACCGTCCTATCTTTAAGAATCAAAGTTGAGTACTCTTTTATCGTCAACCATGATGGAACGACAGCCTTACAACAGCGCTTGAGCAACCGTGATGCATTTCCTTCACTCAAAAGAGGATACGTCAATCACTAGCTCGCATAGTTCATCCATTCAGTAGACCGACATGCCGAGGGGATTGGTCGACGTAAATCACGGATTTGCTGGCGATAACGGCAACACCATCGTCGAACAAGCAAGTAGTGAGAATGCATTGCTGGGTAGACCTTGGACAACAGTTATGATGGTGGAGTTTGTGCCATGATGTCGAGTGTGGGGTGGTGAGCTTGCAGGTATCCTTAGATTTGCTCATTTGGGTAGAGATGGGGGTTACGGAATTTGAGATTGGGACTTGCGGCGGAAACGTTTGGGAATAACGTCATGGCGAGTGTCAGGAATGCATAAACAAATGCTCAGCATGGCATGCGCGTAAGACCCTGTTACTACGTTCGACCTTAGCTTGAGCGTTCCGGCGGTGTCTCCAGAGTTTGATTTGGGCGAGGCGAAGAAATTTAGCCGGGGCGCTCATCACTAGCATCACGCACCCTCAACGTGTAACACGCACAAGCCCAACCGATGGGCGCTCAGCTAGCTCTTGTGTTCCTTACCTTCACGACACCGAGCCCTCTGTCGCCGTTTTGCGAATATCTAAATGCCACCACTAGGAGGACACGATTTTGTGGTGAATGTGCAGGGCGATCTCATTCAAATCGATAATACCCGAACCCACGGAACTGGTAGGGTATTTTATCAAGATCCGAGCACCCGAATCCTAAATCGTTGGTTTCCGACGTTCAGGTCCAGGTATCAAAGCCCTCCTCGATGCCTCGTATCCAGAAGCGACCTATGACGACTCTTCTCACCCTATGAGCTGTTTTCCTGGAACGCGCCTGCAATTTATTGAAGATATTACTGGGTGGGCTCCAGCTCTCGCTCTGGAACGTGATTTCAATATTATGTGGATGGAGGGACCCACTGGTGTAGGGAAGTCTTGTTTAGTTCAAACTTGTGCTGAAAAAGTGGGCGGAAAACTTGCTGCAGCTTTCTTCTTTTCCCGTACAAATAGCCGGGATGACTTGACATGCCTCTTCCCTTCGATTTCTTATCAATTGGCAACAAAATGCCTCTTATACCGTAATAAACTGGAAGATAAAATACGGCTCAACCAGACCCTCGTCCACAAATCTGTCGCTGTCCAGTTCCGAGAGCTGATCGTCGTTCCTCTTCAGGAGTTATAGGAAGAGGGGCAGGGTGTAGGCGAAGGTGTTATCTTCATTGACGGCCTGGATGAATGTGCTGGAGAAGACACACAATGCACCATCATTGATACCATTTCTGCTTCTGTGCGTGATCGGACTACCCCATTCATCTGGGGGGTTTTCAGCCACCCTGAACCTCATATCGTCGCACAATTTTCCGCCCCGCACGTCCACGATCTTTCCTGGCATCTAACATTGCCTGTATCCCATGACGCTGATGGAGATGTTGAGTTATACCTGCAGGATGGGTTCAGGAAGATACGAGTCAAATACGGCATCCCTTTGGCAACATCACGGCCATTGAAGGTTGACGTACGGGAATTGGTTCGGAGGTCTGTTGGGTTATTCATCTACCCAACAAGTGTCACCCAATTTGTCGGCGAGGGTGGCCCGCTGGGACCCGAGGAGCAGCTCCGACTGTTCCTCCAGCTCCCAAGCAAGTTGTCGAGTAACCCATGGTCACACTTGGATGCATTTTACGCTCTCATTATGGAACAGATTTCCAAGGACATGCTCCCTAACACGTTGAAATTCCTTCTACTCACACGCCTTCGACATAACCGTGGTTGCAGATACGTGGTTGCCACTAACACCCTTGGTCTCTCGTTGTCGACTTACCGTGCAGCACTGAGCAAACTCCATTCAGTGGTCAGGCTGACGTATACCAGCACTGGGCTGCCCTCCTCCATTGAATTCTATCATGCTTCGTTCACGGACTTTTTGGGGAATCCCGAACGCTCTGGAAAATTTTGTGTTAAAGTACCCGAGATTTGTACAACTCTGCTCTAGGATGTCATTAAGAGTTTCAACCACGGGCCTTCCAATAGTACGTGTCAGTTGCCTGATTGCAGCATGCCAACAATTCACTAATATCTCAGCAAATCTGGCGAAACATGGTGCATCGGATGCATTTTGGGAATTTGGATCATATGCCAAGCTGGATGGAGGTCTACTTCGACAACTATCAGAGTGCGATTACCGGAACATGGCAAAGGGCGACTTCATTACTCAGGCGGATGTTTACAGATTCTTTAACAATGCGAGTAGTTTTTGTGTTGTCCACTCACTGAAGCCAGCAGAATACTCACGAGTGGTTTCAGATACATCCTCCATAACGAAGGAAGGTCATACGGCCATACTACTCGTCACTCTGGCGGAGACTATCTAGGAGGAGTGACCCAACAAAAATTACTTTTGTTTTGGGATGGGGCAGCAAGAAATGTGAAGTGGTCATTGGCGTGGAGGGTGCATACTGCCGGCCATGAAAACATACAGTAGGTGCTCTACTAATTCAAAACGAGCAGGCTAAACCCCGTGACAGTGATTTAAATGCGGTATGCATTGTTGGTAGTTGACGATGTGCAGTGTGACTAGGTGACGCAGTGCACGTTGTTGTGAGCATTTGCTCTCTTAACAGCCTCCGTCCGTTGGCATGTTCATCCCCTCCGCTCGCACTCATCACCTGCTTGGGTTGAGAACGGAGATTCCGTCCTCCTCAGACGCTCAACGCTAACGCCGCAGCATGCTGTTGACGCGCTAATGAACACCATCGTATGCCATTAGTGCTTCATCGCGAAAAGTGTGTTCACTCGAGCCCTGGACCCCGGGGTGTTTCCATACAGTTCTGGGCCTCCAATCGCCTGGAAGTAGGGAGAGGAACCCCCTTCACCATACTTAACACTATCCAGGCGGTTGATACACACACACACTCGGATCGGCAGCCCGAAAAACCCTTGGTGAATGAACAACAAGCTCTCAGTTGCTACGCTCAAGCACAAATTCCACCTTGCTCTCAGTTCGGCCAAAGTCTGCTTCATACCAACGGCCCTCGCTCCTTGCGTTTCAGTTGAATATTTTAAATTCTTTCAATATAGATATGTATTTAACACCTCTCTGGAGTCAAAAGGCAACATGGAACAAGACCATTAGGGAAATGAATGTCCTAGGCCACCAACTCGAGGCCCTTTACCAAGGTTCAGAGGTTCCGGAGCTAACTACATTCTGGTGTTCGTATGCTCCCCGGATATGGAGAATAACTCTGTTTGCCAAAATGGTCCGGATGACGCGAATAACACTTTTATCACAAATCTACTGTCTCAGTGAAAGTTTCGAATAGAGAATTAGGACGTACTATAATGACAGAAGGAGATTGTTTTGCTGTGACCGCCAGTTAATAAAAAAAAACCCAGGATAATTCAGCTCACAATTTTGACTGTAAGGATTAACCCAGTAACTGAAATTGCTGGATGGTTGATGTGCTTGATGAAAGGTTAATCATCTGGTAGAGAAAACTCTTACTGATTTGCAATATATAAAATATTATGCCTGAAAGTTGCTTTCGGTTAGATAGGATTTAGGATCTCACAGTTATCAGGCGCTAGCCTACCCTCAGTATATATCGCTCGAAACAATCTGGTTTTAGTGAAAAAGGTGGCGCCCGACGTTCGATCTAAGGCAGAGGGTAGAAATTCCAGCAAGCCATTTTCATCACTTGTTACTCACGCTCTCTGATGAAAGGAAGGAGTACCAGACTCAAAAGTGCTGATATTTCATTTAACCCTCGATACACAAGATAAGTAGGAGAAATACATACCAATGTCATAGATGCAAACCAGTACATTACTAACATAATATGAAGTGCCACTGTACACCGCCAGGCAGCCAGTAAGTGGTCGTACATCAATATCTGCCGTTGAAGGGGATCAGGAGACAATCAGGGAAGCATGGACAATAATTGGGCTTACAATGGATGGGGGAAACTGTCCTTTCCACCATTACGATGATGAAGACAAACGATCCTATCAAGAATCCTACTGTCCCAGCAACCACAAGCTTGTTTTTGTGCCAAAGGAGCCACACACGGAGGGTGAATATGACTAATTTGACCGGTTAATACTCCGCACAACCACCTGTCCCAGCCAGGCGAATCACTCACTCTCCGTAATAAGTACACCAATGACGTAAACCCCTTTTAATAGTGCCACCACCAAAATCAGCTCCGCAGACCTGCAAGGCCCAAACAAAATCTCACAAATAGTTGCCTGAAGAACGCCGGGACAACGTCGTGCCATATCGGGGACATTGTCACGGAAATGGTTTATCGTGAAGTCGGCAATGATGAGATACCGATTAAATAGAAACAAATACTTCGCAGCTCTCCATGGCATGGACCAGATCAGGGAAACCTCCATCGAGAACGTCAAGAGATACTCGAATATCTTACAGAGTCAATCAATAAACCCCAAGGCGACAAAGGAGAAAGGAAGAATACATACATAGAGTGACATCATCGCCACTATCGTGTGGACCAGAATCTAGTAAAATCAAAATTACAAGACAGTTTGTATGGCTACATACCGTCCAGATACTGTGCCGTTGGGGTTACCATAATAAGCACAAACGTGACAACAATGCACATACCCAGTTAACGTAAAGAAGCTGCACAAGCCCCAGCAGTGGAGTGCTTGGCATGACCTCAAAAGAAACAGGCAGGGAACCGCTCATATCAGCTCTGTCTGAGTAGTAGTAGTGGTGGTGGTGGTATAGATGAGAAATGCTTCGTCGTTGAGATCTATACAGCGTAACTGTCGAATTCATTAAATTTTTCGTGACCTTGCTGACGGTGGAACCTAATGAACTAACTTAATACATGAGCGCATGAGCACGCGACAACCATCACGTCACTACCACTTGCACATGTTAGCATTTGTTCCCATAATAGTGCGAGTCTGCAAGAGATAGAATCAGTCATTAAGCTTCAAGGTTGGCGTCGTAATTGAGGTCAGTCAAGATACCTGATTCCTCAAGGCCTCGTCACTCAACGCCCAATACTTAACGCTTGACACTCAACTTGTTCCCGGATATCCGTGAAGCTGAAGATCAAGTGGGGTGCTGTTACTGTAACTATGAGTCACCTTCTTTGACTTATTTCACGCACCTCTACGCTTCACTTTGGACTATTCATGGCTGATGGTGATGGCCCTGGGTGCCATGGTTGCGTCCATCATTATTGACCCAGTCATTTACAACTGCCAAAGTAGTCACAACAGTGAGCAAATAAATCAATACACCAATGAATGTGAGTGTCCGCTCAGCTCTATGCCGACATGGCACAGGAAATAATTTTCACTGCGGTACCTTCACGGCCGCTATCGCTTCCCAGTGCCTTCGAATTCAAAGCAGTCGTATGCTGGTTACTCCTCACTGACTGCCCCTGTAGTAACCTGTTGTGTATATACCCTCTTCGTAAGGACTTACTTCGGACTATTCTTCAGTTCCACTCATTACATCAGCCATTATGTAATCGCTCTATTTTCGAGCTCTACTGTACTTTCGTACACCTCAGTCTCGTTCTACGATTCTGAGGTGAGTTACATTATGCTTAACTGCATTATACCCTTACTTATATGACATATAGTGTATTATCTCACTCTAGATCCCTGCCGCTTGTTACAACAGGTTATGGGCCCCGCCTGCCTATAAATATCGATCAGACTCATTATTGCCACTCGTTCTCATTCACACTCATTCCCACACTCATTCCCACACTCATTCCTTAAGCCCCCAAAATGTCTAATCCTGCTGGATCTTCTCAGATCGGAGGATCAAACCGACTTTACGACATCCCATCACTTGAAAATGACGGCGCGAACTTCCAGACATGGAAATTTCGCATATCCACTGTCCTCCAGCTGCGAGGACTCAAGGGAATTGTAGATGGCACTGAAAAATGCCCAGACCCTGTCTCGGGTACTGACAGTACTGCCGTCGCTGCTGGTCAAACTCGAATTGATGCCTGGAAATATCGTGACATGGAGGCCAAGGCTCAGCTTACCCTGACCTTAAAGGATGAGCCCTTAAATGGTGTTATACATGCTGTGTCCGCCTTTGATGTCTGGGACAAGCTTCATCGTCGTTACGAAGGGAAGGGTCAGAACACGGTCGCATATCTCATTAAGGAGATTTTTCGTGGAACACTGTCCGACGAAACTCCTATGGAACCTCAGCTCAATGACATACGTCACAAAGCTTTCATCCTCAAAACACTTGGCGAGCCACTGTCCGATTCTGTTGTCGCTCACGCTATGCTCAATGCACTTCCTGATTCCTATTCCATGCTTCGCACAATCCTCAACTCTTCGTCCGCTGGCCCCGATGGGTCCAAACTCACCACCGACCTCGTTATCACTCAAGTCCTCACTGAGGAGAAGAGTCTCAAGCTCGGCACTTCGCAAGTTGCCTTCGTAGCTCAGATGAAGTCAAAGGGCAAGTTTATCAACAAGCCTGGTGATGGTGACAAGAAGGATAAGAAGTGCAAGTACTGCAAGAAGAAAGGTCACTTCAAGCACGAATGCCGCAAATTGAAGGCAGACCAAGCTGCGAAGGAAGGGAAGACTGGGGAGAAGAAGGATGGTGATATGTCGGCAAAGATGGTTGTGGTCAATGAAGACTCGAAGGAGGAGTCAATCCGACTCTTCATGGCCAAGGTACTCGCTACACAAAAGGAGATGTCATCAAAGTGGATTGTTGACTCTGGTGCCTTGTCGCACATGAGTTCTCATCGCGATTGGTTCGTGACCTATCGGGAGCTCAAGGAGCCACGTCGCGTTTGGTTGGGAGATGAGCGATTCATCCTCGCAACTGGGGTTGGACGTGTTCAGCTATTGATCTCGACAGGTAGTCGTGACACCGAGCACATCATCCCTGATGTTTACTATGTCCCCGAACTCAGTGGAAACCTTCTCTCAGTCTCAACACTCAGCCGACGTGGATACAAGCTCGAATTCACTAAATCAGGATGTCAGTTTATCAAGGCTGGTCAGGTCGCAGCGACAGCTCGCGAGGAGAACAGTCTCTACATCCCGAACGCATTGGCCAGAACCACTGAACACGCTTATATCGTCACATCTGACAATGTCAACACACTCCTGGACTCCATCGAAGTCACAGATCAAGCCTCCGAGGCCGATCTCCCTGATCATACTGCACTCATCGCGACGACGACTGCCTCCACTGGTTCCATCACCACATGGCATCGTCGACTTGGCCATATCATGCCTCGATCTGTCAAGAAACTGTTTCAGCAGAAAATGGTGAAGGGAATGCATCTCAACGATGACAAAGACTACGATCCGACAACGTGCAAGGCCTGTCTCGAAGGGAAACAGACTCGAGCCACCATTCCGAAGGAGTCGACTGTCCAAAACCCTTCTGTATTGCATCGGGTATTCTCAGATCTCGTCGGACCCATTGAACCACGAGGACGAGGAGGGGAACGTTATTTCATGACATTCCTCGATGGACACTCACACCACCTCAAGGTCGTATTGCTAAAATCAAAAGATGAAGCTGAGGAGCATCTCAAGCGGCTCATCGAACGTGCCGAAGTCGAGACAGGACAAAGGCTGAACCATTTTCGTACAGACGGAGGTGGGGAGTACGCCTCAGTATCACTTAAGCAGTATTTCGCGTCGCGAGGGATCCACCACGAGGTCACCAACCCGGACACTCCCCAGGAGAACGGAGCAGCCGAACGCGTGAACAGGACCATCCTTGACATGGCTCGGACTATGTTGAAGGAATCAGGACTCTCAGAGTCATGTTGGTCACACGCCGTCACATATGCAGCCTACATCCTCAACCGAGTTCCCACTAGAGCCCTCGACAACGACGTCACACCCGACCAGGCCTATACTGGCAACAAACCCTCCATCGCTCACCTTCGAGTATTCGGTTGTGATGCTCACGCACTCATTCCGAAGTCCAAGAGAGCCAAGTTCGGCTCGAAGTCCCTGCACTGTGTACACCTTGGATACTCTCAGCACAAGAAGGCCTATATCCTCCTCCATCGTCCCTCAGGTCGGATTTTTGAATCGCGGGATGTCCGTTTTGATGAAGGGAGTGAGGTGGAACATTCTAGGGTGGTTATCGATGTAAATCCGGACGTTCCGGGTGGTCCAGATGACGAAAACGCGTTTTTCCAGGTGAAAGGAGAAGAGGGGAAAGAAGGGCCAACTTCGGACGGCAATAACTTCGGTTCTAGCGCGGCTACGAACACGAAACAAGTTGCGGCGGATTCGGCAGCTTCAGGCGTCTCTAACGATACCAAAATCGCGCTGAGATTACGATCCGATGCCCCGGAAATCGCAAATCCTTCTCCCCCTACTCCAGATCGCTCAAATCGCTCCAACGTGAGAACGGCTGTACGCGCGGCCAAACCGACTTCAGATTCGGATTCGGCAGCCTCGAAAACGGGGGTACGCACCTCCGCCACGTCTGGAAACGTCGAGAAACCGGCCAATTCGTCAACTTCTACCTCTCCTTACCCAATTCCTGTGCCACCTCCCGAAGTCCGTCGTTCTCTGAGAAACCGGCGCGCACCTGTACGGGATGATGATTCAAGGTATCAACGAAGCTCCTACCAGCGAAATCCGGGCACTCCGAAGGGTACGACAGCTGTAGAGGAGGTTGAAGATGAGGACACTCCTGGGGCATCTCCCAGGTCTGCTCAGGCTTCAGTGGGCGATGAATCGGCCCAAACTGTGTCGCTTGAACGTGATCCGGTCACGTATGAGGAGGCGATGGCTCGCCCCGACGCGATATACTGGAAGCAAGCCATGGTAGAGGAATTAGAGGAGTTCGTGAGGAAGGGACTGTACACCGAAGTTGCGAAACCTAATGGCCGTCGTATCGTCGGCTGTAGATGGGTCTTCAGATGCAAAATTGGTGCCGACGGTCAGGTCGAACGCTACAAGGCTCGTTTGGTCGCCCAAGGCTTTTCACAAGTAGAAGGTGTTGACTACAACGAAACTTATGCTCCTGTGACCAAGCACTCCACGATCCGAACACTCCTCGCCCTCACCGCAAAGCATGGCTGGCACATTCACCAGATGGACGTGAAGTCTGCCTTCTTAAATGGAGATCTCGATGAGGAGATTTTCATGAAGGTCCCTCCCGGTGTTGACGCCCCCGATGGCTACGTTTGGCTGCTCAACCGAGCACTCTATGGCCTCAAGCAGGCCGGTCGTGAGTGGTACAAGAAGGTTCGGGCGGAATTAGAGTCCATGGGTTACACACGAAGTGCTTCCGATCACGGTGTTTTCACGAAGCTGGAAGATGGTACCCTTATCATCATCGCTGTCTATGTTGACGACTTCCTCGTTATCTCCGCTGATCTCGACATCATCAACAACACCAAGTCCAACCTTCAGTCACGTTTCGACATGAAGGATCTCGGTGAGGCGAAATGGATTCTTCAAATGGAGGTCACTCAGAGTGAAGATCGTAAACGGGTTACTCTTTCGCAGTCCCAATACATTGAAGACATTCTTGAACGTCACGGTATGGCTGACTGTCGCCCAGTCAAGACCCCTATGGAGTCCGGCCTTTCCCTTCCTGTGCTCTCTGTGCCCGAAGTCGACATCACTGAGTATCAACGCATGATTGGATCACTCATGTACGCCATGGTTTGCACTCGCCCCGACATTGCCTATGCAGTGGGCGCTGTATCTCGTCATGTGGCAGCCCCTGGTCATGTTCATGTCAAGGCTGTGAAGCATATTTTTCGCTACCTTTGAGGCACTAGTGACTACAAGCTTGTCTATCAAGCTGGTGAAGGTCCTGATGAACCCGTCCTCTATGCTGACTCTGATTGGGCTGGTGATCGTACTGATCACAAGTCTAATGAGCGCACCAAGCACATCGACACCAAGTACCGCTTCATTTGCGATCGCAATGACACTGGTCACATTGCAACTTCTTACATTCCCACTGATGAACAGCCTGCCGACATTCTTACCAAGGCTCTTCCTCATGCGAAGTTCTCTGTTTTCACTCGTGCTCTTGGCCTCATGTGAATGAATGTTCACTGAGTGGGCGTGTTGTGTATATACCCTCTTCGTAAGGACTTACTTCGGACTATTCTTCAGTTCCACTCATTACATCAGCCATTATGTAATCGCTCTATTTTCGAGCTCTACTGTACTTTCGTACACCTCAGTCTCGTTCTACGATTCTGAGGTGAGTTACATTATGCTTAACTGCACTGGCTATGTCTCTCGTCTCGCAGGTGGTGCTATCACTTGGGCTTCATGGAAGCAAAACTGTGTATCCACCTCAACTACTGAAGCTGAATTCATCGCAGCTAGCTCTGGATGTCAGGAAGCTCTCTGGCTTCGAAATCTCTTTGATTCTCTTCATCTTCCGATCACATCCCCCACTCCTCTTCGTAGCGACAATCAGTCTGCTATTCAACTTATTACCACTGGCAACATCAATGAGCGCACCAAGCACATCGACACCAAGTACCGCTTCATTTGCGATCGCAATGACACTGGTCACATTGCAACTTCTTACATTCCCACTGATGAACAGCCTGCCGACATTCTTACCAAGGCTCTTCCTCATGCGAAGTTCTCTGTTTTCACTCGTGCTCTTGGCCTCATGTGAATGAATGTTCACTGAGTGGGCGTGTTGTGTATATACCCTCTTCGTAAGGACTTACTTCGGACTATTCTTCAGTTCCACTCATTACATCAGCCATTATGTAATCGCTCTATTTTCGAGCTCTACTGTACTTTCGTACACCTCAGTCTCGTTCTACGATTCTGAGGTGAGTTACATTATGCTTAACTGCATTATACCCTTACTTATATGACCTATAGTGTATTATCTCACTCTAGGTATATCCTAATATATTTCTAGTCTCGTTCTACGATTCTGAGTGTATTATCTCACTCTAGATCCCTGCCGCTCGTTACAACATAACCCCAATCGTTTATTCGCGGGCTCGTCTGTGATTGTCAAGGACGCCAGAGGCCCGTAGGTAGAGCCTAGAAAATCTAGTCAACAAACCGCAGAACTACAGAGAGAAGACTCGCCAGTTAGCAATCGTACTTGCTCGCTCCGGTGAGCAAGATGTACGGTATTTACGTTCCATTTGAGCTTCAATTCCTAAGGGGAGGTATCGCCCATCCTTCAGTTGAGTCAGGATCTTGATATGTCCGGAAACCGGTCATCCAGATCCAAGGACCGAAAGTAACACTGCAATGGAGGAAGATTTATCTTGTGGGTCATGTTCAAATATGTGCACGATACTTTCCTCATCACCCGTCATGATTCTGAGGTCATTTTCTGTAAACACGAAGTCCGTCCTTGTAGTTCAGACACGCTGCGTGTCTTTCGAGAGAAGGGCGAGCTTTTCGAGATCCTCCTGTAGATACGTAACCACTCATGGATCCTTTCCCGGCCAAGCGGAAACCGCCTCACAAACCTGGAATGCAACGAACCACACACTGAGTCGCCAACTGACAACAAATTATTGAGGATCTGTAACGAGGTTACGCAGACTCTAACCATCAATAATGTGGTCCCCGTAAGGCTTTCATCAGAGCCAAACGCACGGAACAAAGTCTGGGGTACGAAGACCGGGAGCACAAGTCAGTCGACCGCGGATCAAGGAGTTGTAGAGCAGAAACGAAGTGAAGTGATTCAAATTAGACTCGACTACGAATAGAAAAATCTTAAAAGCGTGTGACAAATTGGGAGGTAACCCACCTTTTGGCCCGTGGATAACAAAAGATGGTCACCCAACCCACATCCAACTGTCACCGCGCCAACTCTCCACCACAACGTCAGCTTAAACCGTTGGCGCCGGGGTGCTGCCGGGTTAGGGACGACCCCCGTGACCTCAAATATATACGTTTAGGTTTTTCGGCAGCAATTGAGTCGAGATGTCGTTCTTATTACACTGAGATGAAGTGAAGTCGTGCTGCACCCCTGACCGCAAGGTCTTCCCCGCGATCAATTGTGGTTCCCGCAGCTATAAGGGCCTTCTTGCCTGTGTCAGTTGATCTCAGGAGTCGCAATGGCTATGTGTGTCTTTCATTTGTTACGAACTCGAGCGTTAGCGTTTCCATGGGTTAATACAGTCAAGAATAAGTCGCAGGAGATGGGTGACCCACCAACCCATTGTATCCCAAATATCGGAGGCGATGAATTCGGGCAACGAACAATCCATATTCTGTTTAAAAATATTTGGTGCTGGATTCCAGGCGGTACGAGCTGTGTGCTAGCCTTGTGATTTCCCATAAGCAAATGGGAAAAAACACTGTCCATCGGGTTCCCACAGCCAAATCCTGTCTCCATCAAACGAGGCAAATTCGCTTGCAACGAAGATGCAGCGACGATCAAACTTGTAGGAAGGACTGAATACCACGAGGCCTGAGTAATCGTCCTCGAGGGATAGACCCCGTCGGAAGCGGTCCATCGAATCGGAGGCCAGGTATCCATTCCAGTGCGGATGATCCCCAGTAAAGGACACTGTGAAATACGTGACCTCCGGTACGGGTGAAGCCACGAAAGGAATAAAGAGCTTATGGATCCCTTTCTGCTCTGCGAGGGTATTGCTTTTTTCGTTCTCCGCTGGATGTTGGATCTCGAATGCTTTCGATGCGGTTTTCACGAACCTAATCCCGAGGGGTTGTTGCCCGGAGTATTGGGGTTTTAACGTTTTGGACGAGTGGAAATACTTCGTAAACTGTGGGCTAGCCTGAGCGCAAGAAGGCCTGAAGCACAGTTTAATAGATGTGCACTTCTCATGGCTGGAGGAACTCACGCTCACTGGAGGAACTCACGCGAGGAAATAGTGCAAGCGATGTTTCGCCCACTGGAACAAGTAAAATCTGTTTGACATGCGGGTCCCGGGGTTTTTGAGGCATATCCTGTGGCACGAAATCGCCGGTGGGTTCATGTGTATCCATCAACATTGTCTGCAGTGAAGCCAGAGCCAGGATCGAAAATGCGAGTAATAATTTGGGTGATGTCCAGATCTGACCTCTTAAATTGAGACCGGGAGCACGTAGAAGCTCTAGAGGTGAGCTCACCTTGCGTATTCCCTGAGGCCGAACTAACAACGGCAAGTGAGATTTCGCTCCAGATACAGTCTGCAGAGTCGTCGATATCGCAACAACAGCAGGGGAATTATTCTCAAAATGAGCCTTGAATAGTCCCCGGTATCAATAAAGAAGTATCTGGCAAGGAGTCCCAAACTCTAGAATGGCCATCAGAGTCAACACTCTCGAAGCTACCCAAATGCTTAAAATAACAACCACACACATATTTCCAATGAGAGACGCATCTTTCCACTTGATTTTCCCTCTCTCCGCCTCGCCAATGGGCAACCCAATTGAATCGTCTTCTCTCGGAACCAGCGTGAAAGGATCCGCATTGGTCATAACATGTAGAATAGCCGTTTGTTGGAAGAAGGGTGCTGCACCGATTGTGGGGCATGGGGCACGTGTTATAATCGAAATATTGCGGCTCATCAAACACACTGCGACCTGAAACCCCAAATAGGGGCGCTTTCAACAAAGGGATCGCATATTTTGTGTTATTCGGGAGGGGGGGAGAGCTTACTCGAGAGGAACCCAGAGCTGGGCTGATGTTTGGACTGGAGGTGGGCGTATCATTATCTTGTCCTAAAAACAAGGTGGGGGTTTTGTTCCGATGTGGTTGATGCGTTGACGGACGGGGAAAAACCGGGTTCCACGAAAACCGCTGAGAATTGTAGTCCGCGCCAGGGCAGGAGCCATCAACAATCTCAACGCAATTTCTCATCGGTTAAAAGCTCTACAGGGTAAATTGTCCTATCTTTAAGAATCAAAGTTACTCTTTTATCATCAACCATGATGGAACGACACCCTAACAACAGCGCTTGAGCATCTGTGACGCATTTCCGTCATTCGGAAGGGGATGCGTCAAATCACTAGCCCATCCGTTCAGTAAACTGGCGTGCCGAGAGGATTAGTCGACATAGGTCAGAGTTGCTAGTGGTGGTCGCAACTCCATTAAATGTAGTCGAACATGCAAGTAGTGAGAATGCACCGTAGGGCAGACCCTGGGCGGAGGTTATGATAGTGGAGTTTGTGCCATGATGTCAAGTGTGGGGGTGGTGAGCCTGCAGGTATCCTTGGATTTGCCCATTCAGGTAGAGACGGACCAGGTTACGGAATTTAAGATTGGGACTTGCGGCGGGAACGTTTGGGAATAACGTCATGGTAAGTGTCGGGAATGCATAAACAAATCCGCGTGAGACCCTGTTACTTATGTCCGACCTTACTTAGCTTGAGCGTTCCGGGCGGCCTCCAGAGTTTGATTTGGGCGAGGTTAAGAAATTTAGCTGGGGTGCTCATCACTAGCATCACGCACCCTCAACGTGTAACACGCACAAGCCCAACCGATGGGCGTTCAGCTAGGTCTCGTGTTCCTTACCTTCGCGACACTAAGCCCTCTGTCGCCGTTTTGCGAATATCTAAATGCCACCACTAGGATACGATTTTGTGGTGGATATGCAGGGTGATCTCATTCAAATCGATAATACCCGAACCCACGGAACTGGTAGGGTATTTTATCAAGATCCGAGCACCCGAATCCTAAATCGTTGGTTTCCGACGTTCAGGTCCAGGTATCAAAGCCCTCCTCGATGCCTCGTATCCAGAAGCGACCTATGACGACTCTTCTCACCCTATGAGCTGTTTTCCTGGAACGCGCCTGCAATTTATTGAAGATATTACTGGGTGGGCTCTCGCTCTCGCTCTGGAACGTGATTTCAGTATTATGTGGATGGAGGGACCCGCTGGTGTAGGGAAGTCTTGTTTAGCTCAAACTTGTGCCGAAAAGGTGGGCGGAAAACTTGCTGCAGCTTTCTTCTTTTCCCGTACAAATAGCCGGGATGACTCGACACGCCTCTTCCCCTCAATTTCTTATCAATTGGCAACAAAATACTCTTTATACCGTAATCAACTGGAAGCTAAAATACGGCTCAACCAGACCCTCGTCCACAAATCTGTCGCTGTCCAGTTCCGAGAGCTGATCGTCGTTCCTCTTCAGGAGTTACAGGAAGAGGGGCAGAGTGTAGGCGAAGGTGATACCTTCATTGACGGCCTGGATGAATGTGCTGGAGAAGACACACAATGCACCATCATTGATACCATTTCTGCTTCTGTGCGTGATCGGACTACCCCATTCATCTGGGGGGTTTTCAGCCACCCTGAACCTCATATCGTCGCACAATTTTCCGCCCCGCACGTCCACGATCTTTCCTGGCATCTAACATTGCCCGTATCCCATGACGCTGATGGAGATGTTGAGTTATACCTGCAGGATGGGTTCAGGAAGATACGAGTCAAATACGGCATCCCTTTGGCAACATCATGGCCATTGAAGGTTGACGTATGAGAATTGGTTCGGAGGTCTGTTGGGTTATTCATCTACCCAACAAGTGTCATCCGATTTGTCGGCGAGGGTGGCCCGCTGGGACCCGAGGAGCAGCTCCGACTGTTCCTCCAGCCCCCAAGCAAGTTGTCGAGTAACCCATGGTCACACTTGGATGCATTTTACGCTCTCATTATGGAACAGATTTCCAAGGACATGCTCCCCAACACGTTGAAACTCCTACTCACACACCTTCGACACAACCGTAGTCGTAGATACGTGGTTGCCACTAACACCCTGTTGGTCTCCCGTTGTCGACTTACTGTGCAGCACTGAGCAAACTCCATTCAGTGGTCAAGCTGACGTATACCAGCACTGCGCCACCCTCCTCCATTGAATTCTATCATGCTTCGTTCACGGACTTTTTGGGGAATCCCGAACGCTCTGGAGAATTTTGTGTTAAAGTACCCGAGATTTGTACAACTCTGCTCTAGGATGTCATTAAGAGTTTCAACCGCGGGCCTTCCAATAGTACGTGTCAGTTGCCTGATTGCAGCATGCCAACAATTCACTAATATCTCAGCAAATCTGGCGAAACATGGTGCATCGGATGCATTTTGGGAATTTGGATCATATGCCAAGCTGGATGGAGGTCTACTTCGACAACTATCAGAGTGCGATTACCGGAACATGGCAAAGGGCGACTTCATTACTCAGGCGGATGTTTACAGATTCTTTAACAATGCGAGTAGTTTTTGTGTTGTCCACCCACTGAAACCAGCAGAATACTCACGAGTGGTTTCAGATATATCCTGCATAACGAAGGAAGGTCATGTGGCCATACTATTCGTCACTCTGGCGGAGACTATCTAGGAGGAGTGACCCAACAAAAATTACTTTTGTTTTGGGATGGGGCAGCAAGAAATGTGAAGTGGTCATTGGCGTGGAGGGTGCATACTGCCGGCCATGGAACCATACAGTAAGTGCTCTACTGATTTAAAACGAGCAGGCTAAACCCCATGATAGTGATTTAAATGCGGTATGCATTGTTGGTAGTTGACGATGTGCAGTGTGACTAGGTGACGCAGTGCACGCTGTTGTGAGCGTTTGCTCTCTTAACAGCCTCCGTCCTTTGGCATGTTCATCCCCTCCGCTCGCACTCATCACCTGCTTGGGTTAAACCGGAGATTCCGTCCTCCCTCAGACACTCAACGCTAACGCCGCAGCATGCTGTTGACACGCTAATGAACACCATCATATGCCATTAGTGCTTCATCGCGAAAAGTTTGTTCATTCAAACCTTGGACCCCGGGGTGTTTCCATACAGTTCTGGGCCTCCAATCGCCTGGAAGTAGGGAGAGGAACCCCTTCACCATACTTAACACTATCCAGGTGGCTGATACACACACACATACTCGGATCGACAGCCCGAAAAACCCTTGGTGAATGAACAACAAGCTCCCAGTCGCTACGCTCAAGCACAAATTCCGCCTCGCTCTCAGTTCGGCCAAAGTCTGCTTCATATCAACGGCCCGGGCTTCTTACATTTGGGTCGAATATTTTAAATCCTTTCAATATAGATATGTATTTAACACCTTTACAGAATCAAAAGGCAACATGGAACGAGACCATTAGGGAAATGAATGTCCTAGGCCACCAACTCGAGGCCCTTTACCAAGGTTCTGAGCTTCTGGAGCTAACTACATCCTGGTTCCCGTACGCTCCTCGAATATGGAGAATAATCCTGTTTGCCAGAATGGTCCGAATGACACGAATAGTACTTTTACCACAAATCCATTGTCTTAGTAGAAGCTTTGGATGGCAAATCAGGACGCACTATAACGGTAAAAGGAGATTGTTTTTCTGTGACTACCAGTTAATAAAAACCCCCACATGATAATTCGGCTCACAATTTTGACTGCAAGGATTAATCCAGTAATTGAAATTGCTGCAGTGGGTAGTTGGTTTACTTGGTGAGGTGTTAATCATCTGGTAGTAAAAACCCTTACTGATCTGCAAAACAAAAAATATTATGCCTAAAAGTTACTTTTCAGTTAGACGTGATCCAACAGTTCTCGGGTGGTTTCTACCCACCCTCGGTATATATCACGTGAAACGATCTAGTTTTGGTGAAAAATGTGGTGCCCAACGTTCGATCTAAGGCATGAGATGGAAATTTGGCAAGTTGATTTCATCAATTATTACTCACGCTCTCTGATAAAGGGAACGAGCACCAGACCCAAAAGTGCTGATGAAGTTCCATGACCCCCGATAAACAAGATAAGCGAGAGAAATACATACCGACGTCATAGATGCAAGTTAGCACACTACTAATATAATACGAAGTGCCACTGTACACCGCCAGGCAGCCAGTAAGTGGCCGTACATCAAAATCTGCCGTTGAAGGGGATCAGGGAGACAATCAGGAGGGCATGGGCAGTAATCGAACTTACAATGGATGGGAGAAACTGTCCTTTCCACCATTACGATAACAAAGGCAAATGATCCTATTAAGTATCCTAGTGTCCCGGCAACCACAAGCTTGTTTCTGCGCCAGACGACCCACACACGGATGGCGAATATGACTAATTTTACCGATAAGTACTCCACACAACCACTCATGTCCCAGCAAGGTGAATCACTCACCCTCTGTGGTAATTAAAGGAAAGATATGACGCGCAGGGCTAGGATAGACCTCAGTCGACGTGGAACGAGACTATATTAGATTGTGTAATTACCTAGGATAGACCTCAGTCGAATGAGTGTGATGTCACGTGATAGCGAAGTGATTATCTACTGTAAGAAAAAGATAACGGAAGTCTACCTATATTCCAACAGTAATTACACCAATAATATTAAGCCCTTTAATGGCGCCACCACCAAAAATCAGCTCTGCAAACTTGCAAGATCCACATAAACCTCACAAAGAGTTGCCTGAATAACACCAGGACAGTGACGTGCCATATTGGGGACATTGTCACGGAAATGGTTGAGCGTGAAGTCGGCGATGAGGAGATACCGATTAAATAAAAATAAAAATTTTGCGGCTCTCCATGGCATGGACCAGATGAGGGAGACCTCCATCGAGAATGTCAAGAGATACTCGAACACCTTACAGAGTCGATTGATAAACCCCAAGGTGACAAGTAAGAAGGGGAAAACATACATAAAGCGCTAGCATCCCCACTGTCATGTGGACCAGAAGCCAGTAAAATCGAAATTGTAGGACAATTTGTGTGGCTACTTACCATCCAGATACTGTGTTGTTGGGGTTACTCTAATGAGCACGAACGCGACAGCAATGCACATACCCAGTTGACGTAGAGGAGCTGCACAAGCCCCAGCAGTGGGGTGCTTGGCATGGTCACAAAAGAAACAGGCAGGGAACCGCTCATTCTTTCTGAGTGGCGGTAGCAATGGTATACATAGAAAGTGCTTCGTCGCCGAAATATATACAGTGTAGTGGTCGAATTTTGAATTCTTTGACAGTGGAATCAGATGAACTAGCCTGGGTACATGGATACCATCACCTCGCTGCCACATGCACAGTTTGGCAGGCTCCCCACTCCAGGAATAGTGCGAGGCTGCAAGAGATATAATCAGTCACCATGATTAACGTCACAAGTAAGGTCAGTCAAATTAGTTGATTCTTCACACCCAATGCCCAATGCTCAACACTCGACACTCAACTTGGGCTGGGATACTGGTCAAGCTGAAGGTCAAGTTGGGTGCCGTCGCTGTAACTATTATTAACCCACCTTTGAATAAGTTCACGCGCCTCCACGCTTCGCTTCGGACTATTCATGACTGATGGTGAGTGATCCATTTTTTGGCTCTAGCTGTCATGGTTGCGTCCATCATTGGACCTGTCCTTCACAACTACCAAAGTAGTCACAGAAGCGAGTGAACGAACCACTACACTAACAAGCATGATTGCCCGCTCAATTCCATGTCGACACAGGAGACGGTTTTTACTGTGGTGCCTTCCCAGCCGCTATTGCTTCCCAATGCCTTCGAATTTAAAGTAGTCGTATGCTGTATACTCCTGCCGTTACCCCAACCGTTCGCTTGTGTCCTCGCCTATGGTCGTCAAGGACGCCAGTGATCCATCCGTGGAGCCTAGAAAACCTATCAACAAACTGCGGAATTACTGAGCGAAAGGCTCAACAGCTAGCGATCGCGATCATGGCACCTGCTTGCTCCGGTGAGCAAGAAGTAAGCTGTGCGAATTCACGTTTAATATGAACCTCAATCCAAGAGAAAGTATCGCCCATCCTTCGAATCAGAATCTCCACATGTCCGAAAATCAGTCATCCAGACCCAAAAATAACACCGAAATTAGGGAAGATTTGCCTTTCGGATTATGCTCATATAAGTGCACGATAGCTTCCTCATCACCCGTCGCGATTATGAGGTCATTTTCTGTAAAAAAGAGGTCCGCCCTTGTAGTTCCGACGCACTGAGCGTCTTTCGAGAGAAGGGCGAGCTTGTGGAGATCCTCCCGTAAATGCATAACCACTCATGAGTCCTCCCCCGATCAAGCGGCAATCGTCTCGCAAACCCGGAGTGCAACGGGCTGAGCACTGGGTCGCCGACCAACGACGAATTCTTGGGGATCCGTGATGAGGTCACATAGACTCAACACCCAGGAATGTGACTACCATGGCCCGTCCATCAGAGTCAGATGCACGGACAAAAATCTGGGTTCGAAGATCAGGAGCACAACCAGTCGACCGTGGGTCAAGGAGACGTGGAGCCGATACGAAATGAAGTGATTCAAATTATACTCGACTACGAACAAAAAGACCTTGAATGCGTGTGACAAGTTGGGAGGTAACCCATCTTTTGGCCCATCGTCATCCGATTGACGGATGACAGAAGATAGTCATTCAACCCACGTACAGTTGTCATAGGTCCTTTCCGGTCACCTCTCCACAACCTCGGCTTAAACCGCTGGCGCCGGGGTGCCACCGGGTCAAAGGGCGACCTCCGTGACCTCAAATATATACGTCTGGAGCTTTCGGTAGCAATTGAGTCGAGATGTCATTCTTATAACACCGGGGTGAAGGAAGTACGCACTGCACCCTTGACTGCAAGGTTTTTCCCCCGATCAATTGTGGTTCCCGCGGTTATGAAGGCATTCTTTCCCGTGTCAGTTGCGGCCACCTCGGGAGTCGCAATGGCTATATTGGTTTCTCTTCATTTGTTGCAAACCCGAACGTTAGCATCCCCGTGGGGTCATAGAACTAAGAATAGGTCGTGGGAGATAGACGACCCAGCCATCCTTTGTAACCCAAGTATCAGAGGCGATTAATTCGAGCGCCGAACAATCTATATTCCGTTCAGGAATATTCAGCGCTGTATTTCAGGCGTCACGAGCTGTGTGTTAGCCTCGCGCTCTCTCATGAACCAAAGGGTGTAAACACATATTAGTGGGTTCCCACAACTAAACCCCTGTCTCCATCCAATGAGGCAAGCTTCGCTTGCAACGACGATGTGGCGACAATCAAACTTGTAAGGATCAGATGCCACACTTGATAAGCTCGACCTGTGATCCCGTCAAAGGTGATTTATCGAAGTTGAGTTAGAAGTTAGGTATCCTCGGCCAAGACTGGACCCTGTGATTGCAGGCAAAACTCGACGTGTTTGATGAGCACCAACAGTGGGGGAAAATCCAAAATAACAACCTTTGCTGATGAGGCCGAACTAACATCAGCAATTGAGGGTTCCCTCCAGATACAGCCTGCGGAGTCGTCGATATCGCAGCAACAGCAAGTGACTTATTCTCAGAATAAGCCTCGAATAATCACTGGTATCAATAAAGAAGCACCTGGGAGGAGTCCCAAACTCTCGAACGGCCACCAGAATCAACACTCCCGAAACTACCCAAACGCCGAAAATAATAACCACGCATTGTATTTCCAATGAGAGATGCATCCTTCCACCCAATTTTCCCTCTCTCCGCCTCGCCAATGAGCAACCCAATCGAACCGTCTTCCCTCTGTGTGGAGCCCGGGTCAATACATTCCCATCCTTGTCGCTGAACAGCCGGGCTCGAGGACGCACATAGCGATGGTCATGTCATGTAGAATAGTGGTTCGTTGGAAGAAGGGTGTTGCACCAATTGTGAGGCCTGTGGTACGTATTGTAGTCGAAATTTTGAGGCTCATAAAACGCACCACAACCTGAAAACCCAAATGGAAGTACTTTCAACAAAGGGATCGCGTGTTTTGTTTGAGAGGGGGAAGAGCTTACTCGAGAGGAACCCGGAGCCAGGTTGGTGTTTGTACTGAGGATGAGCGTATCATTATCTTGTTTTGAAAACGAAGGGTTTGTGTTCCGTTGTGGTTGACGCGTTGATAGATGGGGAAAAAGCGGTTCCACGAAAACCGCTAAGGGGATTGTAGTCTGCGCCAGGGCGGGAGTCATCAACAATCTCAACGCGATTTCTTATCGGTTATAAGCTCTACAGGGTAAACCGTCCTATCTTTAAGAATCAAAGCTACTCTTTCATCAACCATGATGGAGCGACACCCATACAACAGCGCTTGAGCATCCGTGACGCATTTCCTTCACTCGGAGGGGGATACTTCAAATCACTAGCCCATTTGTTCAGTAAACCGGCGTGCCGAGAGGATTAGTCGACATAGGTCACAGAGTTGCTAGTGGTGGTGGCAATGCCATCAAACGTAGCGAACAAGCAAGTAGTGAAAATGCGTCGTAGGGTAGACCACGGACGGAAGTTGCGATGGAGTTTGTACCATGGTGTCGAGTGTAGGGGTGTGGTGGGCCTGCAGGTATTCTTGAATCTGCACACTCATATGGAGACAGATCAAGTTACGGGATTTGGGATTAGGACTTGTGGAGACGCGGAAACAAATGCCCAGCATGGCGTGCGTATAGGACCCTGTTACTTACCTACATTCGACAGACGACTCGCGTAACAATGGGGGTAGTAACTTGAATTTGATTTCAATGTTTTATCTTCGGCAGGTGTGTCACATGACAGTACCTTCTGGTGGCTCTCTGCGATCCTCAAGGTAACGTTCAACAACGTTCAACGATGCTTCCCTCTCGCCCACCCGCTGAACCTCGTGAATACCGATCTTACATTCTACTATGTAAAGCACTAATACCTTTCTATCTCACACAAGGACTATCTACCCAGATGCTAGGAGTGTGGCATAGGTACTTCAAAGCCACGCAGATCTGGCGACTCGAGTCCGCTTATTTTCGAGCTCGGGTCTCCGTGTCCAGACACCCTCTTCTGAATTGCTGGCACCGCTATCCGCCTTAACACCCGTCACACCCCCTCACAAACCCGTATTTCTCAGCACAATGACATTCACTCAGCGCCCCTCATGTATCGGGGAAGCCTTATTCGCCACCCAAAGCGCTCAGGAGCGAGTTGTTTATATTTATCGAGCTCTTTTGAAGGCGTGGTCGGCGGATATGAATAGCTTGTCACTTGAGGAGATAAGACTGACATGAGAATATGAACGAAGCGGAAATTTTCACAGGAGTAGGGCGCTTATCACCAGTGGCTCAACCGACAGGCACTCAACAAGCTGTTCTGTCCTTTACTTTCACGAGACTCACCAATAAGACTTCTAATAACTCCGCCTATACCTGGTGATTATTCCGATGCCCATACTCGAGGGGGCGCGTGGTGTTGTAGTAAACGGCGATCTTTTTGACAACGGCCAAACGTACAAGATTGGTAAGGATACTTCATCAATGCGTGGATAGGACCCAAACACTAAATCGCTGGTCTTCAATTTCTAGGGTCGGGTCTCAAGGTCCTCCGGAACGCGTCCTACCCGGAAGCCAGCCACGATTCCTCTTCTCACCCCACAAGGTGTTTTCCTGGCACACGTCTGCAATATATCGAAGATATTACCGGGTGGGCTCTGGCTCCCGCCACGGCACGCCACTTCCGTATGATGTGGATGAATGGACCTGCTGGTGTCGGGAAATCTGCTTTGGCACAGAGTTGCGCCGAGAAAGTGGACGAAAAACTTGCCGCAGCATTCTTCTTTTCCCGCCCGAATAGCCGGGATGATCCCAAACGTTTGTTCCCCTCAGTCGCCTACCAACTGACGACGAGGTGCTCTGCGTACCGCGACAAGTTGGACAAAAAGATCTTCTATGATCCGAGCCTTGTCAACAAATCTATCGACGTACAGTTCCGGGAGTTGATCGTTGTTCCTCTTCAGGAGTTGGAGAAAGAGGGTCATGGTGTGGAAGAGCGCGCGATCTTCATTGATGGTCTAGATGAGTGCGCAGGAGAAGATGCGCAATGCACCATCATTGACACTATTTCCGCCTCTGTACGCGACCGGACCACACCGTTCATTTGGGGGCTTTTCAACCGCCCCGAACCTCGTGTCGTCGCACAATTCACTGCCCCCCATGTCCACAATCTTCGTTGGGGACTAACACTTCCTGTATCTCACGATGCTGATGATGATGTCAGGCTATATTTGGTGGATGGGTTTGAGAAGATACGTGCGCAATACGGTATCCCTTCTGCTGTGGTGTGGCCTTTGGGGGATGAGATAGAAATTTTGGTGGAAAGGTCTGAAGGATTGTTCATCTACTCGACGAGTGTAATGCGGTTTGTTGGCGAGGGTGGTCCCCTGGGACCTGAGGAGCAACTTCGATTGGTTCTCCAGCTCCCGAGCAGTCTGAACAGCAACCCATGGTCACATTTGGATACATTTTACACTCTCATCGTGGAGCGGATCCCAAACGACGTGCTCACCATTGCGTTGAAACTCCTCCTACTCACACGCCTTGAACGCGCCCTAGGTCGCGATTTTAGGGTTGCCACTGACATCCTCGGTCTCTCCTTGGCGACCTACTGTACAGCGTTGAGCAAGCTCCATTCGGTAGTCAGGTTGACGTATACGAACACTGGACTACCCGAACATCTCAATTTTTATCATGTCTCATTCACGGACTTTTTGTGCGATCCCAAGCGCTCGGGGAGATTTTGCGTCAAAACGCCTGAGATTTATGCGATTTTGTTTGCGGACGTCATCAGGCTCATCAACAAGGGGCTCAACGACGGTGTGTGCCTATTTATTTGTTTGAAATGTGCTGGCATTTGATCAATATTTTGGTAGCGTACAGCCAATATGCTGTGTTTAATACGTTTTGGGAATTGGGATCATACGTAACTTGGGACAAGGATCTGGTTCAGCAGCTCTCACAATGTGATTTCCGGAACATGCCAAGCAGTGAAATCGTTGTACAGACACATGTTCACAGCTTCTTCAACAATGCGAGTACTCTCGAGTTGCCCATCCAACACACCACTCATAATTGGCCCTTCAGATACCTCGTGAATGGCGAAAAAAGATCATGCGACCATATCGCCCATTGTTGGGGCAAATATCATTTGGAAAAGTGGGCGCGAAGAGAAGCGGTTTTGTTTTTGGGCAGGGTGAAAAGGAGCGTCGACTGGCCTGTATCTCTGCTGGATACGAGTTCAACTGGGGATTTTTGGTAGGTGCTTCGCTGAGTCACAACGAGCATACTAACACCCATGAAAGTGATTGAAACGCGGGATGCATTGAAAGCTGGTAGTGAATAATACAACGGAGCCGTCAGAGTTCATGCACATCCATGAGTGGCCCAGCGCTAAAACAACGAACGTAAAAACTAAAGTTATGTGATTGAATAGGAGAAAAAAAGGAAACATTGCGTGACTGTTTGTCAGTCCGGGCCTGCGGTCGTGTGCGGATGAAGGCCCGGAGGCTCACTAGAAGATTATTTGAGGGGATTTAACTCACAGGTCACACCAGACGAACGAGTGTTCTCGGGAGTCTATAGGAAAAAGATCCGCGTATCGTACGAGGGTGATTATAAAAGGAAGGTGGGGATCGGAAGATAAGATGTAAGTCTGTTCTTCCTTCGTATATACGAGCTGTATTTGTTTATTTATGTTAGTATCTAATATCGGACAGACTTACAGCGGATCAATTCGATTCGTTCATTCCAGCACTGGCGGTTAGCCCTTAAGTAGCGCTTAGCCCACTCAGCATGATCGTCGAAGCTCCTCCAATCACAAACCAGGAAGTCGGCGAGCACCGTGGACAGGACAGGTTCCTCCCCGTAAGCAATCACCACACACCACACGACTCACGACTCACGAGCGTTGACCGGCCATATATTACCAATATGTCACGTATAATGAAGTCGGCGATGCCCCCGATAGCCAGGATTACCAAGGACACAAAGGAGTGTGTGCAGGAGTGTGTGTCCGAGTTTATCTCGTTCATCACCTCCGAGGCCGTGGAGAAGAGTCAGTTAACTAGTTGAAGAAGACCAAGACGATGAATGTGGCATCCTCTAAGGGTGCTGTGCATCATACGTCGCCATTGATCACGCTCACTCCAAATTTGTCTTATTGATAGGCCACGACCCAACAATCTACCTCGGGGGACTACGACCTAGTCCAGACTGTACGTCTAGACTGCCACTCACGACTTCGCTTGCCTCATTTTAACTTGTTCCTCAACCAACAGGCCCACCTCGTAGAAGCGGGGGCCAAAAACTCACCCGACTCTACGCCACCATCGTTGCCGAAAGTCCCTCTGGTGGAGCACCTACCACACCGGACAACGCTCGTATTAGTTCCCTCCATCCTCCCCAACCCTATCCACCTCGGCTCGTCCCTTCATACCCTCCCCTCACCTCCAATTCGCCTGTCATCCCCCGCTCTGCCTGTTACACTTTCTGTACTGAAAAGCGCGGGGGGAAAATACGCTGATATGCATGAAAATGGAGGGAAGTGTATTTTGAGGATCTGGGAGGGGAGTGTAACCACTCGCGTAGAATCATTATCGGTTGTTACTAAAGTACGTTGCGCATTGAAATACTTCGACTCAAGGCGCTGACCCCCCATCCCCAAAAGGTGAATACAACCCCGCCCCCGCCCTATCAGCTTATGACACGCCTTTGCGACCACAACCTGCTTAGGAGGGTGTTCTTCTCGAAGAAGATTACCACCATCTGAGGGGGCGTTGTTGGAAAACGGGCTCAAGAAAGCGTTGCGGCAGGTCTGTTTGAGAAAATTTCCAGACTTTCTTATGGATACATCAAGAGGCGGAGACGGCTTTAACTGCTTTCACTATTGTACGTCCAATGACCTGTGACTCTCTTTCTTATCCATTAACTCAAAATAGGGCCCTGGTGGTAGACTGTCCAGTATGTCTCGATGATCCCGCAGGTGCGAGCCGCAATCCATTCTGCTCTGTTAGTTCCTGGAGACGGGAGCTGGAGAATGATCGAGGGTGTTCGAACTGGTCGGAGTTCAAAGGTGGGAGACATCCCCGATACTATCATGCTCCGCTCCCCTTCGTCAGTAATAGCTACGCAGTGTTTACTCGCGAATTGAATCTCTCCCTCGTAGACGACGCGATCACGACAGCTATGAATACTACGCCTAGTTTTCAATCCCACTTTCCCATCGAACTACCCCTGACAGATTTTCGCCTCCACTTCGTGCCTCACCCTCCTAAGCCCACTCCAAATTCAATCTCCAAGATATCAGCCATATCCCTGAATTAAATTCTGGCCTAAACCCATTTACACACATTTCGTGAATGCCATCTGGAAAGCTCTTCGCTCACGCAAACATATCGTCTGGTAAGCCAGCTTTTTTCTTCGGTGCAGGTAGGTACTGACACGACCTTAGTACTATGAAAGTACAATACCAGCGTCTCTACGCCTTTACCGGGTGTATCGCATAGTGTTGCCCGCGTATACCTAGCGTCTGGTACAACTGCCACGTCGCCTTTGACGCCCTCCAATAACTTTACCCCGGCAATCATCTTCTGCGGGATTCCGACGCGCCTGAATCCACATGCGGTGACTACGTTTCCCCTGTTATCAATACATGAAAATACCCTGCTTCGAAGGACTGTCAGCATACCGCTCCCGGGCCCCGGGATGGCAGTCAGCCGGCCTATGTTCGAGGCGGCGACGTGCTCAAAAGGTCGGACAATAAGCCGGTTTATATGTCTTCCCGATGACAAGCTGCTCGTTATCAGCGGCGGTTGGGTGGAACTGCAGGATACTCAAGATCGACAAGTCAGATGCCCTCGTTTGACTTCATGCCGCTTGGAGAGTTGCTGGCGTCTGGTCAAGTTGGAACACCTGCGAGTTATGATCTCGAGGCTCCCCCCATTCAACGATGGACTAACAAAGGTCTTGCCTCG
Organism: Calvatia gigantea; assembly: GCA_025093985.1. NCBI lineage: Eukaryota > Fungi > Basidiomycota > Agaricomycetes > Agaricales > Lycoperdaceae > Calvatia > Calvatia gigantea. The sequence goes on from JACAAK010000011.1 coordinate 1,962,187, forward strand.
TCAAACGTTCCCCGAGTATATAATGTACTAGTATTGATTGCGTTTCCAACCCTCATATCGACGTCAATCTCACGACCATCTTCCCGACCACCTACAAAGCTGGGATATTACACTCACCCTACTTTGCCGCAACGACCCGCCTTACATCTTCCTGCCTGCCAAAAACAATCTCATATAGAGAAAAGCCATTTGACATCACTAATCCCCCGTCCTCCTATTCCGATCCGGTAAACGACGCAGCGGATAAGACCATCGCGCTCCTGCGTAGCAGGTTCACGACCCACGCCATGAACGTGGGACAGCGGTACCTCCAGCTCAACAATACCTACACTGTGAATGAAGGCCAGAGCATCATTTTGCACGTCGTGCAGGCTCCAACGAACCTACTCATCTTCCAGCCTGGACCTGCAATCACCTTCGCCGTGATAGGTGGCATCCCAAGCAATGGTTCTTGTGTCATCATTGGCAACGGACAGCTAGGCCCTCAATTTATCTAAGCCCCCAGCGTACTTTCTGACAACTTTACTTGGATGATGCGAAGGGTTGGCATTACTGGTTTTGAGGGCGGTGGTGGTGTTGCGATCGGGGGCCTGGAGAAGCTCTCTTCGATTGAATGAGCTAACCCTGAATGGCTACCTTCACAGGACCCAAATCTTTGTAAATTTATGGGGGTAAAAGTCATATCACCCTTCGAGCTTCAATCTGTGTCCAACAGTCGGAAAGTTGGCTGTTCGAGGCTTCAAACGTCCGAGGAGCAGACAACTAATCTAAGCTCGAACACCAATTCCCACGAGCCTTGACTAGTTGACTGATTGATTCCTACCCCCTTTCCGGCACCACATCTCACTCGGCCGTATACATGGTCAGTCCGCATACGTCTATCGAAGACAGCTGAACTCAACGCACTATAGATGAAATCATGAAACAAAATGGAAAAATCGTGGTCCGAGTGTACCCGACTTACGGCCTACCCTTCGAGTCAGTGTAGCGTCAATCGGGATCACCAACTAGCCTCAAACATCTGCCTCGAGAAGAAGATATTCCAATCTTAGCCCCAATCCATCATTTCGTTTCAGTGTCTCTGTCGATTTGTGCCAAAAGTCAAAGCAACAATCACTGTCAAGTATATGTGGCGGACCTCTCCTTCGAAGGCAGTTGATGATGTTGTCTTTTTTTCGCGCCCAACAAGGACCAACAAATGTGGTATAAAGTATTTGCGGGTTTATCCTAACCTTTGTGCACAGACGCGTCTCGCACTCTCTCAGAACTGATATCCCTCGTCCAACGACATGCGAACTGCTTTGTTGATTTCTGCCATCATGATGGGCTCGATCCCAGTCGCACTTGCGGTCCCAGCTGTGGGGGTCCCGAGGGCGAATGATATAACTGAGCTTGGCAAGGTTTTAACGGCAGACAACCACTACGGTTCGCCCAATCCTCCTTGGCACCCCAGTGGCAAGCCTGGCTGGTATTATGGGCCCTATCCTGAAAAGGCCCCTGGAATTCCGTGCTTGACTCCTGTAAGTTTCTCTCGCATATATTGGACGCATCGGACTTATATCTTCTGCTGGACAAATAGGATACGTGCAAGGCCCTTGACAGCTATCCGCACGCTATCCACTGTCCTCATTCATACCCGCCTCCACGACCTCCGCACCACCCTCCCCCGTCCCCTCCTCATTATCCTCCCCCTCCCCCTCTTCCTCATTATCCCCGCCCTCCCCCTCCTCCTCATTATCCCCGCCCTCCCCCTCCTCCTCATTATCCTCCTCCACCCCCTCCTCATCATTCTCCTCCTCCACCCCCTCCCCCGCATTCCCCTCCCCCGCATTCCTCTCACCCTCCGCCACCGCCATATACAACTCAGCCACACACATCCAAGACAACGGAGGTGCCATATACGACTGAACCGACATCTGCGACGACTATTTATACTTCGCCAACTCCGACATATACCCCACCGCCACCACCACCGTCAGACGGGTATCAACCGACGTTCTACAATATTACTGCGGCTGTTCAAGCAGACGACTATATGACGTTCGGTCTCGTTGAGACTGTCGACGGTAAGTATTCGGTACATTAACATAAAATATCGTCTATAGTACCTTAACCCGCATAGACTGCAAGGCCATGTGTGACAAAGTCGAAGGTTGTGGCTTTGTAAACAGTAAGGCCCTTGTAACTTTCCGTCGGTTCAGTGGCTTATACACCATTTTTAGCGTACCACGACGTAAATGGCAAGGTAATTCTCGAACAACTACACCATAACCATAACGGGAAATTTTCTAACCAAAAATGTGACCTAGGATGGAAGCCCGCTCTTATCTTGCGCTCTCTTTAAACTCTGCCATGGGGCCGAGGACGCCGACAACAGGGGTGGTCAGTCCCAACCTGATGGAACCATTAACTTCATCACGGATAGTAACGGTTGGTGCAAGGAGTGATGTATTTACAATTTTCCTTGAGGTGTAGCTCCGTGCTGTCTTTCGTGATTTGATACTGAATTTGAATAATGTTGTTGAGAAAATACGCAGTGAACCGCTCTGTAAATGCCGCTCAGTAATTTGTTAGCTGTCCCGTGTGTTCTGCAAGCAATCCAAGTCAGAAGCAAACGGGATTTCAAACCCTGATATTATCAGGTTGATGTGACCCTATACAAATCTACGTCTTGCCAAACTACTAAGGGGTGGATGGCCTGTCCTATCACATAGACAGATATCCGCAGAATGCGTAAGTGTTTTTGGGAGTGATGAGCAAGCAAAGTCCACAACAAATGATACGATTTTGATGTCGAACGGCCTTTTGATTACTATAAACCTGGCGGAGTACTTACTTATCTCCGCGTAAGCATGTCAATTCACCTTGAGTAGACTACCGCCGTATCTCCTGCGCCAAAGAGAAACACGGGGTTAATATTCTTAAATATGTACTGCACCCCCTACTTAGAATACAGCAAGCCTTCTTTGGCCGAATATACCTGTCAATGCAATCGCACACGTAGGTTATTGAGCACAGATTGGTGGCCTCATGACATCCCAGATATCAGTCAGATCCGCTGTCATCCAGAAAAAATTTGCTTTTGACGTTCTAAAGACATCCAACAAATGATCGAGGAATATCGTTCTGTCAAGGACTGTCTCTGCTGTCACTGCCTTGGCGCTGTGGCTTACCGCCGCAGCATGTTGACTGCACAACGCTACCTATTATTGGCGAGAACCAAAACCGGTTTCAGGAGTGATCAAACCCATAATGCCTGTGCGCTACATGGCCTCGCTGGTTACACGACGCCAACTACGCAGATCCCATAGACCAAGATCACATATGGCCCGTCCTGGAAAACTGGACCTCTCCGAATATTACCATGGTGCCACCCTCTCTCTTGTCCCCACCTTGGGTCAGCCCGCACCTAGGCAGGGATGGGGCGACAGAGAGCATGTCATAAAGCTCAAAATTGTGTTCCCGAAGGGCACCCACCATTTTCCTACCTCGTGTTATATACGATTCACGTACTGATGTCCGACTGGGTACCAAGTTCAACTCTTCGGATCGCTGGGGGCGGAATGATACTGATAAGTATATGGGAATCAAAGCTGATTGAGTGACGGGAGTGGGCCCGAATGCCGTTTTGTTTTTGTACTCTTCGTTTACGGACTATCTGGTGAATCCTCAGTACTCTGGGAGGCTTCGTGTCAAAACGCCTGAGGCTTTGTGTTTGCAGACCTCGCTAGGTGCCCCAGCTGCGGGTTCTGGGAAGATAATTGTATGTGCCTATGCATTCCTCTGACTGAAGTGTGTATATGCGCGCAATTGACCGATGCGTTGGCAGATTTGATAGGGCATAGTGTCACCACTACGTTTAGGAATTCGGGTCGTACGCCAAGTTGGATGGGGACTCGTTACAACAACTCTCACAGTGCGTTTACCGGAACATGATGATGAGGTATCATATCATGCGGGAAGATGTTGTAAGATCCTTCAATAATGCGAGTAATTACCAAATCCACTCACTGTGACGTTGCCCCCTGTGATACTCATACTCATTGGCTTCAGATATCTCGCGCATAGAGAAGGGAGATCGTGCAGCTCAATTCTCTTGCCTCTCTGGCGGAAGCTGTTTCGAACATGCGCCCCAATCAACACCGTTTTTGTTCTGGGACAGGGCAGTAAGAAATGCGAAGTTAGTCTTTGACCTGCAGGATGCATGGTGCCGGTCTTGCAATTTTCCAGGTGAGGGACTTATTTCCGTCTGATTGGGTCTGCTAACACCCATAGGGTGGTTCAAGCACAGGATGCGATACTAATAGTGGGAAATGTGGACGCCGGTAGCTACAATGGCACGAATCAGCGCACGTTAGGGGAGGGGAAATATTTCCTCTGAGGTGTATAGCACTCCAGTTATGACCCGGTTGACAAAACTTGTTTGTGGATTGCGGCGACACTTACAAGCATCCTTGTTTTGATGACACACGTCACGCATACAACCAACCGCCGGATATGTTAATCCCAACTTGGCAACCCAACGATGAATTTTAAGCAAAAAAAAACCTGACTGCAGTTTCAAGGATGGCAATTTTCATGAAGGCTCAATAACCGAGATTCAATTGATGCTGTCCGTGAACAATGACGAACAGTACATACCCTTCGAAGCTTGATTTGGATGAAAGGGAGAAACTGCGTGGTTGTAGGTGCCAATCACGAGTCGTTCAGGCTGTGGCATGCGCGTCTGACTGATAGGCGCTCAACAAGCTCTTCTGTCCTTTACCTTCACAGGGCTTGCGCATAAGACTTCTAACAACTCCTCCCGTACCTTGCGATTATTCCGATGCCCGTACTCGAGAGAGCACGCAATGTCGTAGTCAACGTGAATGGTGATCTTGTTGACAACAGCCAAAAGACTGGCAGTAAGGCAATCTTATCGATGTCTGAGCATATAGATCCTAAGCCGCCAATCTTCATTTTCTAGATTCAGGCCTGAAGGATCTCCTAGGACGCCCTCATACACGGAGGCCGCCCATGATTCCTCGTCTCATCCCACAAGCACTTTCCCTGGAACACGTGTCCAGTATATTCAAGATATTACTGGGTGGGCCCTGGCCCTTGCTACCGAACGCCACTTTTGGATGATGTGGATGGAAGGACCTGCTGGTGTCGGGAAATCTGCTGTGGCTCAGAGTTGCGCCGAGAGGGCGGATGAAAAACTCGCAGCTGGCGTTTTTCTTTTCCCGTCCGAACTAACCGGGATGATCCTAAACGTTTGTTCCCCTCAATCGCCTACCAACTGACAACGAGGTGCCCTGCGTACCGCAACAAATTGAACAAGAAAATCTCTGATGATCCAAGCCTTGTCAACAAATCGATCGATGTACAGTTCCAGAAATTAATCGTCCTTCCTCTTCAGGAATTAGAAAAAGAGGGTCGCGGTGTGGAGGAGCGCGTAGTCTTCATTGATGGCCTCGACGAATGTGCTGGAGAAGATGCGCAATGCACTATCATTGACATTATTTCTGCCTCTGTGCACGACCGGACTACACCACTCATTTGGGCATTTTTTAGTCGCCCCGAACCCCGTATTGTCGCACAATTTGCTGCTCCCCACGTCCACGACCTTTGCTGGCGGCTAATACTTCCTATATCTCGTGATGCAGATAAGGATGTCAGGCTGTATCTCGAAGATGGGTTCAAGAAGATACGGGCGCGATACAGCATCCCTTCCGCTATGGTGTGGCCTTCGGAGGATGATCTACAAACGTTGGTGGAAAGGTCTGAAGGATTATTCATCTACCCGACGAGTGTCATCCGGTTTGTTGGCGAGGGTGGTCCCCTGGGACCTGAGGAGCAATTTCGATTGGTTCTCCGGCTCCCAAGCAAGTTGTCGAGTAACCCGTGGTCACATTTGGATACATTTTACACCCTCATCATGGAGCAGATTCCAAATGACATGCTCATCATTGTGCTGAAGCTCCTCCTACTCACACGCCTTCAACGCGTTGGAGGTAGCTCTTCTGGTGTTGCCACTCGCGTCCTCGGTCTCTCGTTACACACTTACTGCGCAGCATTGAGCAAGCTCCACTCTGTGGTCAAGTTTAAGTATACCTCCACCGGACAACCCGAATATCTCAGCTTTTATCATGCCTCATTCATGGAGTTTTTCGGTCGATCCCAAGCGCTCTGGGAGATTCTACGTCGAAGCGCCCGAGACACGTGCTAAGTTGTTTGTGGATGTTATCAGGCGCATCAACAACTTGGGGATCAACAGTACGTGCCTACTTCTCTGATTGAAATGTGTTGGTAATTGAGCAATACCTCGGTAGTATCAAGGAGAGGTGAGGCTTTTCATGCACTTTGGAGTTCCGGACGACACGTAAAGTGGGATGAGGATCTGCTTCAACAATTCTCACAGTGTGATTTCCGGAACGTGCCAAAGGGCGAAATTTTTTGCCAGAGTGAAATTGACGATTTCCTCAACAATGTGAGTACTTCTTGCATTGCCCATCCATTGACGTCAGCATAACACTCACAATTGGCCCTTCAGTTACCCCGTGAATGGCACAAGAAGATCAAGCAACCATTTCGTACGTTGCTCCGGCAGAAATTACTTGGAGGGAGGAACCCATTGAAAGGTGGTTTCGTGTTTGGAAGGGGCGAAAAGAAGGGTATACTGGTTCCTCGCCCCACTGGACAATATGAGTTCATATAAAGTTTCTCGATAGGTGGCTAATTGAGTCACAACGAGTATACTAACGCCCATGAAAGCCATTGAAACGCAGCATACATTGAAAGTTGATAGTGTGTGGTACAACAGTCCATAAGCGCACGGCGGGTGTCTGTGAGCCTTTGTTTTGACGATGTATGCAATAAACCACTAGACATATTAAACCTACCTTGGGCAAAGGACAAACCGACCACAGTTCCAGGTGCTTATCGCGAAGACTCTCAAAGCATGAGATTCAATTGACGTTGTTTAAGAAAATGACAAACAGTACCTCTACAAACCCGATTCTTGCGAAGTGCGAAACCGTACAGTAGTCGTCGCTAATCACCAGTGACAGTGTGTGAATGGTAATGCGCATTCAATCGACAGGCGCTAAGGGAGCTCCCCCTGCTTTCGTCCTTGACCTTCACGAGACTCAGCAGGAAGACTTCTAACAAATCCACCCATACCCTGTGGTATTCCGATGGGCCATACTCGAAGGAGCACGCAACATTGTATTGAACGTGAATGGTGATCTTGTTGACAACGGCCAAACGTACAAAATTGGTTCGGGTGTTTTATCAACATGTGGATGGGGCCCGAACAGTAAATCGCCGGGCTTCAATTTCTGGGCTCGGGTCTCAAGGTCCTTCGGAAAAGCGTCTTACCCAGAAGCCAGCCATGATTCCTCTTCTCACCCGGCGAAGTGCTTCCCTGGTACGCGTCTACAATACATTGAAGACATTACTGAGTGGGCTGTGGTTCTTGCTACAGTACGTCAATTCCGGATGATGTAGATGAAGGGACCTGCCAGTGTTGGGAGATCTGCTTTGACCCAGAGTTAGGCTGAGATGGTGGGCAAAAAGCTCGCAGTAGTGTTCTTCTTTTCCCGCCTGAATAGTCGGGAGTTTTCTACACGCCTCTTCCCCTCAATCGCCTACCCACTCACAACCAAGTACCCTGGGTACCGCGACAAAAAGCTCTTCTACGATCTGACCCTTGTCAATTGATGTACGGTTGTGGGAGCTGATCGCCGCTCCCCTTCGGGAGTTGAAGGGGGGGGGGGTTACTATGGAGGAGTGTGTGATCTTCATTGAGGGCCTCGACGAATGTGCTGGGGGAGATGCACATACAATGCGTCATCATCGACACTGTTTCTGCCTCTGTGCACGATCAGACTAACCCTTCACCCGGGCGTTTTTCAGCTGTCCAGAACCTCATCGCCGTACAGTTTGCCGCCACTCATGTCCACGGCCTTTGCTGGAAGCTTACATTATCCGTATCCCGTTATGCTAACGGAGACATCGAGCTGTACCTGCAAGATTAGAATACAGGCAAAATACGGCAGTCCGTTCGGACAACACCAGTGGCCATCGAAGGATAGTTTACGAGGTTTGGCTTGGAGGTGTAACGGATTGTTCATTTATCCATTGAGGGTTGTCCGGTTTGTCGAGGAGGAAGGGCCCTTGGGACCTGAGGCCTGAGGAGCAGCTTCGGCTGGTCCTCCAGCTCCCAAGCCGATTGGACAACAATCCGTAGTCGCAATTGGATGCGTTTTACTCTCTTCATTATGGAACAAATTCCGAAGGATATGCTCCCCATTGTGTTGAAACTCCTCCTCCTTGCGTGTGGAGGGGAGTAGTTTCGTTTTTGGGTAGGGTGAAGGGGAGAGTAGACTGGTCCGTAACGCTGATGGACAAGATGTGTTTAAATGAAGCATTTTTTTCGGTATGTGCTCCGCCGAGTCACAACAAACGCACTAACACCCATGAAAGCAATGAGTTAAGAGGCAACAAGTGTATGAAGAAGAAAAGCTCGAAAGTGCTACGAAGGAGACCGGCCGTGTATTTACGCACTGCGCCAACGAGTCAATGTGACAAAGGTCATATTAAAATCATATTGACTTCAAAAAGTGTAGAGTATGTCATATTGAAGACTACACTTTTTGGAATTAATATGATATTGATATGATGAGTGTCACATCAACTCGTCAGCGCAGTGTACGAAAAAAAGACAGATTATTTGACAGAATTCTGCTAAAGAAGGTGCCTACAACCACGGGTTGTGCGATTGGGAACGTCAACATGTATGGGGGGGTACATGTTTGCGGCTTGGCGCTCAAGCGCCAAGGGTTCGAGTGCCAAGAACGTGACAAATAAATTAATGTGATCGAATGTGAGAAAAAAAGGAAACATTGCGTGACTTGGCTGTTGTTGTGTGGTGGACATGCGGTCGTGCGCGGACCAATTCGATTGGTTGGAATGTCGGAGCTGCAGCCTATCATTCCAGCACGGGACGAGAGCAATCCTGGCGGCTTAGCCCCCGCCACTCAACATGATGCAATCGAGGCTCCTCCAATCACAGACCAGGAAGTCGGCGAGTACCGTGAACAGGACAGATTCCTCCCCGTAAGCAAGCATCATCACCCCCATTCCACACGAGTGCTGACTCGCCCATAGATCGCCAATGTGTCACGCATTATGAAGTCGGCGGTACCTCCGACAGCGAAGATTGCCAAGGACGCAAAGGAATGTGTGCAGGAGTGTGTGTCAGAGTTTATCTCGTTCATTACTTCTGAGGCCGCGGAGAAGTGTCAGTTGGAGAAGCGCAAAACGATTGGTGGAGAGGATATCTTGTATGCTATGGGCACGCTGGGCTTCGAGAACTATGCAGAGACACTTAAAATCCACTTGGCAAAGCTTAGGCAGGTGAGTGGTCGAGGTTTCTTGGTGTTTGTGTGGCCAGGGTTGGTTGACAGTTTAGTCTCAGAATGGCGGTGCTGCTGGTGCTGCTGCGTCGAGTAGGGACCAGAATGAGGTGCGAGACGACGAGCAATAGCTAGAGGTTCTTTGTACAAGAGTGTATCTTATTATTCATTATCTCTTTTTTCTTCCTTCCTTGTTACATCCATGCCACATCCTCTGTGTGCTAGCCCTGTGGGAGATTTTCTAGGGCTATGCCAGGAATGTACTTTACGCGATGGGAAATATTGACACTGATATTTCAGTCCATGACGACGCAACAAACAATAGACAAATCAAGCTATTTCGTCTTCTTCCCATCATCTCACCATGGACGACGAGACTGCAGAAATCGAGCTGGTATACTCTATTCTCTGTGCTTCAGTAGCCAGCTCGTGTAAATGACCACCACCCACAGCTCGAGCAGAACCTTAATAGAACGCGCCAGATCTCAAAGAGAATGACATGTAGGCATCAACGCCTTGTCGGAACGTAGCTTTTCGTTGACCTGGTTAGCCATACTCGACAGCTTTGATACTCGCCTGGCCAAGCTCGAAAAGTCCATCCTGCCTTTGTACAATGCTGCCCAGATTCTGAACAAACGGTCGCATAGTGAGCACGATGCTTATCAGGCTTGCGATGACGACGACAAGGCTAGACTAACCTCTCCTGCTCAGATATCGACCAGGCACTATCCAAGATCGATGAAATGGCCAGCACGCAGGAAGATCTTGTTGCTGAAGAGGCTCTCATCCTCCGAGGGTGCGCATATAGCCCACCGCTCATGATATATCACACTCATGCTTGCATTACTAGACCACAACCCAACAATCTCAAGGCGTATCGAGAAGCCTTGGAACGGCTCAATGCCAGCATCGCATTCAAATCGCCCGACCGCGACCTAGCCGAGACCGTACGTCCTCATCATGCACACATAGTTTTCCTCATTTAAAATTCCTTCCTCACTTTTCAGGCCCACCTCGTCGAAACGGGAGCCAAAAAACTCACTCAGCTCTACACGACCATCGTCGCCGAAGGTTCCTCCGGCATAACACCCACCACACCGGGTACAGCACTCGTATCCACCTCCTTCCCCTCCTCCCTTCTCTCCAACCTCACACCCCTGGTCTCCTTCCTCCGTACCCTCCCTCTACCCTCCACGCACCCCTCTCACCCCGCTGCGCCTGTTATACTCTCCACACTAAAGGATGCGCAGAGGGGTTATGCGGATATGCGCGGAAATTGGAGTGTAAAGTGTTTGGAGGGGCAGGGAAAGAGGTTGGTTACGCGTGCGGATAGTGTCGATCCTGTTAGTACCGGTATGGAGTTTGGAGCGTGGGTTGAGACGTTATTGGCTGTTACTGAGGTATCCTGCTCATCGTCATTGTCGCATATATTCGGATTGCGCTGATAAGCTCCGCATATAGGATGAATATAAGCTGTTACAAGAACTTTCCCCACTAACATTCCCCTCCCTTATTGCATCCGCCTACGGGACACTCTTGAATCCCATATTAAAGCTCTTCAGCGCCGTCCTCAACCAGCTCATATCCCTCATCAAAAAGTCACTCCAGAAATATAACTTCCTCGCTTTATCAGCTTACGACGCGTTGTTACAGCAACAACCCGCTTGGGAAGACGTGCTTTCTCGACGAGGATCAGGATGGCCCAGATGGGAAGGACGAGTTGAAAGAGGGCTTACAAGCCCTAAGGCAGGTCTGCTTAAGGAGTTTCCCAGAGTTTCTTGTGGATTTGAAGCTGGGCGTGAATAATCGGGAGGTGGATACGAGTGTCAAGTTGGTTGATTTGACGGTTGACGTGTGTTCCTCTTTGGGTTTCCTTCTTATATGAGCTCATCCTAGCCTACGCTTGTTTTTGAACAGACCTGTCAAGTACATTTCGAGGATCCCGCAAGTGCAAGCTGCGGTTTGTTCTGCTTTGCTAGCTCTCGGAGACGGGAATTGGAAAATGGGTGAGGGCGTGCAAGTTGGTAAGAGTTCCAAAACGGGTGGAGACGTCTCCGGGACTATCATCCTCGAACACTTCCTCCGTGAGTCAGCATCAGCCAAAACTTGCCAGTATCGTATCTCCACATCTTCTAACCGAAATGTAATTTCCTCCTCTTCCCATAGACGACGTTATAACAACAGCCATCAACAGTCTAACCGCCATCTCCAAAACCCGTCGCCCAGCATTCGGCTCCATCTTTTTACTTAACAACATCTCCTACCTCCGCCAAAACGTCCTCGTTAGCCCTTCGCACCCCTCCCTCCCCAGTCTCCTCTCCCAATCTACCACATCCACCCTCGATTCCAACTACCGTACAGCCAAAGCAGCCTATTACGACACCAACTTCACTCCACTCATGCAAGCTATCACAGACGACGCTCGCGGGGACAAATCCTCGGGAGGGGGAGGGGGGAAGATGGGTGCGAAAGAGAAATTCACAAGATTTTACGATTTACTGGAAGAGGTAGTGGAGAGGCATCGGATGGCGAAGGTGTTGGAGGAAGATAGGGATAGCAGGGAGGTCGTTGCGGATGAGATTGTGTTGCTTGTTGTGCCGAGTTTGAAGAGGTTTACGCAGAAGCAGAAGGAGAAAGAGTTTAGTCGGAGTGAGTGTTGTCTCTTTCTTTCTTTTTGAACTCTTGCTGATGGGACTTGATGAATAGATCCGCAAAAATGTGAGTTTCCTGTGTATTTTTGGAGTCGTTATGACTTATTGGGTAATATAGATATTAAGCAGAGTCCAGAGGACGTTGAGGCTCAGCTCCGGAGTTTATATAAATAGACACTTGGGGTTTGTTTCGTTTGTTTGATCCCGAAATCGAGCATTTCACTCACGCTGATCTCTTTCTTTTGGTTAGATATTACGCACAGTGCTCGGGAACCTGTATAATAACTTATCTTCTTTAGATCTTCTAATACCACACACGCGAGTTTTTCTGCGGAATGTTTATTCAAGCCCTATGCGTTGCTGATATAGTTTAAATGGGTTGGGTCCGGATCCGCGAAAATGTGGGTTTCTGTTTTGCATTTCGTGGTCGTGATTCTTACGATGACGATGTAATAGATATTAGGAGTGCCCAGAGAATTTTCAAGTCCAATTTCGAAGATTGCATGAATAGACCTCAAATACCCAACTCAGGCGATTTCCGAATGTGCGGTTCGTAACATCAGTTTCTCCCCATTTGGTTTCTTCGGGCTGGCGACTCACGACAAATTTTTCCTTTTAGTTAGAAATTACACACTACTCTCGGAAGCTTGCATACTCGCTTCTTTTCTAAGAATTCTAATACCGCACGTGCCACCCTTTTTTGTGCAAAGCTCATCCAGCCCCTCGTGATTCCTATGGTTATCGCATGGAAAGAAAAGGCTGCGCGCACTCGACCCTCAAGGATGATACATGTTGGATAAGAAGCAACGTGGAAGATATAGGCATGAGGGCCCTTCTTGTATTCCTCTCTGAAAGGAAGCTAAAACTGGTCATCCCATTATTAGACGATTGCTCTAAGCTTAATTTGTGCGTGCGGCCCTACTTACCTCCGTTCCTCCGAAATCTAAGAGGTGTTTATATCCTAGTTCTATCTTTGTGCCCAAGATATGCCGGCCGTAGCATTATCGAGGTCGGTCTCTTTTTGGCTTATCTCCAGGTTTTTGTTTTTCTGGCTTTGCAAGGGCTTTCCGGCGTATGTGTGCGGTGCTCTCTTACATGGGATTGTGGTTGGGCACCTGTGTGCCGGCTGCGGTTCCGGCTCATTCTTCTTTGCGTGCAAGTTCCCTGGTTTCACAAGTTCGGTATGGTATTATGGGAATTCGGTATGGGATTGAGTTGGACCCGCTGGTCAGCTGCGACTTCCCACCCATATCACTCGGGTGCATATCGCATCTCGGCTTGATTAGAAAACCTCCTATCTGTGTTCAGAAGACGCGCTCACCACATGGTATGGCACCTTTCTCCTTACCTGGGTAAAACCGCTGATTAACTTTCAATTAGACTCGATAATAGTCCAGGAAAGTAAATCCCATGTCCCATGTCAAATAAATGGTTATATAACCACATACGGCGAGTGAAAATGGGCAAAGCCCGAGCATATGACAGAAGACGGATGTTATCTTCACGACTTGACTTTCCGAATTTGGTGAGCGATATGGCGGACGTCTTCGCCCTTTCTCATACAGCGCTTCGCTAGAGAGTCATCAGACCATGGCTTCATATCCGGGCCACTTACCTGCATCTCACACTTGGGGGGGCCGGTAACGGGTGCCGGATTATTGCACCGTTTCTCAGCTCCTTTTGCTAATTGGCTGAGACTAGCACTTCTGGAAAAGGTACGAGGGAATATCGGACTATAATGGTTGCAATCTAAGCGACGTTGCCCCGTCCTATGCCGCCAACCCGAGTACAGGTGGAGCGAGGAGGTGGTTGCAATATTTAGCTCGATATCGACGTGAGGTGCGCACAGGTGTTCCCAGGGCTATCTATGTTCTTTAATGACCCCGTCTTGCCTTGCAGAACCGAGACCAAAATCGCCTCTTGGCTAAAAATAGGTCATCACATACGTATGGACTCGTCGCCACGCGAGTTATTCTGGGTTCTCTTTAGAGCAGTGTTTTCGTGAGTATCACTGAGATCTTGGAGCTTCGCTGCTGGGATTCTTGACTATTTCATACTGGCTTCCATTAAATTTAATATTCTAGCCATCCCATGACACGTTTTGAGCACTGAATATGCTGATGATGAGTGCCTTTGACTCACGTTTTTCTTTCTGATTGATTTTCCGTGAGCAGAAACATCCCTTTTCGGACATAGTACGACAAATCTCTGCATGATTATCTTTCTTCTTGAGGCTCGAAAACATAAATTCCCTCGGGTCCAAAAATAGCACAGCTATCCATGCTGAACGCTGATTGCGGCTCGTCACATCCATAGACTCCATCAAATATGTTGTTCCATCCGTCACATTCTTTGAATTCCCCGGCTCCGCCGTACGCTGTAGCACGCAGTCAATCATGCATCATGCGACGATACGCCATGTTGAACATCAGGGTGTGTTTCCGTCTTATCACGATACTTGTGCCTAACTGACGCGTCTGTTCCCAAGGCCTGATTTTCTATCACTCATCCCAAAAACCGTACATGGTCCCAGGGATATAAGAGCTCTTGTTGGGCTAATCAGAGGTTTTCCAGGGCCCTGCCTCTCTCTTACCCTCTCGTACACTTCCCAAGTTTTTGCCTGCAATAGCACTGTGGTTACCAACAATGGTCGCATTCAACAAGTTCTTCACCTCTGTTCTTCTTGCGATCGCCTACGCATCCACCGCCTCTGCTGCACCGCTTGCCCCTGATGCGAAACACACTACTCACCATCTTAGGAATGTCGCTCGTGGTTTGCAAATCGAAACGTTCCACCCGGCGAGCACTTTCGAGGTGTGCATTCACCATTTATCTGTGATTCACGAGTGCTGATTTGGCGCTGCCGTCAGACCTTTGGTGCTGGTATCGACCACCCATTGCAGGCCCGGGCAGATGAGGATTTGAGGCAGTCGGCTATCTCCTTTGTCAGCCACCGTCTCTCGGTCGACCCATCTACCGTCAACCTGAGGACCCAAGCTGAAACCGAGACTGTCACCCATGCCTTCTTGGTCCAACAGCACGTGAGTTCACGTATCCCCTGTTACTTATCGTCATGTGCTGATGTGACCCTTTGGGCAGGATGGTATCCCCTTCGCCAACGCCGTCGCCAATGTTGCCTTCAAAGACAACAAAGTCGTCTCCTTTGGCTCCTCCTTCATTAAGCCGGGTGAGTTATCGCTCTTAACACTTCATGTGCAACTTCATTGACACTAGGCTCGCAGCATCAATCGCACCCTCGAAACCTACTATTAGCCTCGAGCAAGCCATCGCCTCCGCTGAGAAGACCCTCGATGGCAAGTTCAACGACCATCCCCCCACCCTCGAATTCTTGGTCAAGGACGACAACTCCGTTGTTTTGACCCACGTCATTCAAATCCAGAATGATAAGACTGGTGCTTGGGTTGAGGCTTTCGTCGACGCCCACTCCGGCCAAGTTGTATCGATCACCGACTTCGTTACCAAAGCTTCGGTGGGCCTTCTTCATACCCGCGAAAAAGACTTGTTGTATTGACGACCCGGGTAGTACCGTGTTCTCCCTGTTCCAGAAGAAATCCTTACTCAAGGATTTGCAACTGTTACTGATCCCCAGGATTTGGCTGCTTCGCCCAACGGATGGCACAATACCGGCACTACCTCTACGACGTGAGTAGCTGATTACCCCACCGTACTGGTACAGCATTGACACAAGTCCCTTTCAGTGACACTTCGTGAGTGAACATAAGAGAAAATGGGGCAGGGACTGAAATGGCGTTCTTCAGTGGAAACAATGCTATTTCTGCTAAGTCAGGCGTTACTACACAACAGTCATCAAGTGGACTTGTGTTCAACTACGTCCAAAACCCAAGTCAAGCCCCCACTGTTCAGGCTAATCTTGATGCTGCACGTGTTAACGCCTTCTTCCTCGTCAACTCTGTTCACGATTGGACATATCGGTGAGCATAAGGCTGTACATCATACTGTGGGGAAACGTCTGAGGCTATATTTTGCAGCTATGGCTTTACCGAGGTACGGAATGCTCCCCACAACCCGGATAGAAGGGGATGTTGACCTCCCTTTAGAGGACCTTCAACTTCCAACAAAACAATTTTGGCCTCGGTGGTGCTCAGAATGACCGTGTGACTATCTCCGTTCAAGACAGTGCTGGCGTCAATAACGCTGACTTTTCTACACCCCCCGAGTACGTTAGCCTCAATGATCCTCATTCATTAGTGACTGATTTGAGTGGTAGCGGTCAATCCGGACGTATGAGGATGTTCTTGTGGGATATCACGAACGTGAGTCTACTGTGTTGCTTTTGTTGTCGTCATGTTGAGATGGTTCTGGGTAGCCTGACCGCGATGGCGCCCTCGAGAATGATATCGTCGTCCACGAGAATACCCATGGTGTTACCAACAGGATGACCGGCGGTGGAACTGGTCGTTGCTTGGGAACCCGTGAGTCTGGTGGTATGGGTGAAGGTGAAAATTTCCAAGATCCATGCACCGACTACCGCTCACAACGGCTTCCGTAGGTTGGTCCGACGCCATGGCTGATTGGTCGGAGAAGACTTCTTCTGCTGTTCCCGACTATGTTATGGGACAATATGTCATTAACGATCCCGCTGGTATCCGCAGCCACCCCTACTCTACATCATCGTGAGTTCCCAACCCGGTCACAAAGCAGACGGCTGGACTCATCATCTACGTAATATAGCTCTGTCAATCCTTTGACATATAGCAGCCTCCAAAGCTTAAACGAGGTTCACGGTGAGCAGACCTTGGCGGTCCTATACTGAATAGAGGGCTGATACCCAAGGTTAATAGACATCGGCGAAGTTTGGGCAAACATCCTTCACAATGTCTATGCCGCACTCGTCGCCGCCCATGGCTGGTCGGCGACAGCACGCACCACCCCAACTTGTACTCAGGGTAACTGTGTCCACTTGCACCTATTCCTCGATGCCCTCCTCCTTCAACCATGTAACCCTACCTGTGAGCGGCGCGTGTATAACTCAAAAAGGGACTAGAGGGCTGATATATTTATATTACCTTAGTCCTCAGCGCTCGTGATGCTTGGATTCAAGCCGATGCCAACAGATTCGGAGGTGCTAACAAGTGCACACTATGGAGAGCCTTTGCTAGCCGTGGCTTGGGTGTTAATGCTGCGAGCCATCGCAATGATGCTACTGTCCCTGCAGGATGTTAAATGTCGGTTCCCGCCTGTTTGGAATAACATAATCTTTTCAGTACTAAATGTACTCTGCTCGGTATACAAGAAAGATAGGAGATCATTTTGCGTCTGAATTGTATAACGCCTCAACACCCCCGATGTCTGTTTGACTTTGTTTACCTCCCGAAATCACAACTCGGAAGCTAGGACCGGTGATCTTCTACTGGAGATCGATAACGAAGGGGGTTAACTCGCCATGGACACGGGCGTTTCTTGGTTGCTTCGTACCCCCATCACCTTTCGCTGCGCGATGTCCGCGCGACGCATTATTCCACTCCCACCACGGGCGGCTTCGGTCCAATCTCAGTGGGAAGCAATTGACCAAGGAAGGGAGCGGGATATTCTCGCATCCCGAACTTATAGAGGTGTCTGGGACGAATTTTACCGCTGGAAAAGTGAGAACGATCGACAAAGTTTGCGGGCACTTTGTGTATCTTCTCCGGAAGTTCACTGGGGAAAGGATTGTGACCTTAACAATTCAGACGACTACGACTGGGTGTCGGAACATGGCTATCCTTCGTCATATGCTTCCTCCACTGCTGATCCTAACGACGTTGAGCTTGACGAAGAGCTCTCATTCCTGACATTTAAGGACTCTCCTTCCTCCCATCCTCGCTTTGTAGTCACTACGTACGCCTACCTCCCCGACGAACTCTTGGATGACGGTGATGAAGAATCGAGTTTTGACACTGGGTGCCATGCCCTCTCCATCGGACTTGCTATTGCGGATACTGCGGGGACATTTGGCGTCGACCCAATCTTCCGTCCCCACCCGTTCTATTCCTCATGCACATCAACTTCGCGTAACTTGGCCCACAATAGCCAGGGTAGCATTCTGGCGTTCTCTCCCTTCGAGGACGACCCCGGATTTGATTTGGATCACTACCTCTCGCCATTTGCGGGGTTCCAATGGCAAGTTGATTTCATTGACCCTGATAGTGAGTTTTTGATATCCCAATAACCTGTTTTGTTTTCTGATGTTTTCTTTGAAGTTGAAATGATTCAGCTCGAGGCTGTCCGTCGATTAATCTACCAATCAGGTCTCTCAATTATGGAAATTGATGCCCTTCATTTTTTCACCCCTCTTCGAAAATCTCATGCAAGTGGCTTGCTCTGGGACACCTCTCAGCGTGATCCACTTTTGTGGCCTGGAATGCAACTTTCGGAGCTTGCTGAACTTCATGTGTCTGATGTGGGGGCAATGCCCGCCAGTGGGGATCTCTACGGGAATCTGAAGATTGGTTTGAAGGGATTTTGTCCAAATCTTAATTGCATTCAGACGTTCTGTGGAATTCACAGTAAGTAATTAGCTTTTGATGCTTGATAATTGTTCTGATTAATACTAGGTCATACCAAGTATCCTGAACTACAGCCAGTTAGACCTCTTTTCACATCACAGAACCTGCAGTTGAAGAAAGGAAATCCTTGTGGTGATTACTGCTTCAAGCATATTGACCTTTCAAGTGACTTTCAGCTTGTATGTGTCAAATACACTTTCACTTCATTTCTACTGAGGCAAGGAAGCAGAAAGCAGTTCATTGGGGGGATGAAAATGATATCAAGACTCTTGAGGGTATACTTCACATTTCACCTGACATTCTTCCCTGTGATCTTGCAGCTATTATGCATGCAAAGTGTCAAGATGTAAGGTATAACTTGTAGTTCAGCTTTGGATTCTAACAGTTTATCAAGGTTTTTATCCATCGCACCAGAATGCTTCCAGATCACACTATTGATAATGCCTCTAATTTCAACTACAGACAGAATGAGCTAATGATATACAGTGATTTCTTTTTAGGAAGATCTATTTACAAACTAATGGTGTTTTAGATGATGAACCACTATCACAAGAGAATCTAATTGGAAGGGCTGAATTTTCTTCGTATGTATTTATATCACTATTATATTGTCATGGAAATCTTATATATAATTTTTAGTTTGTCTCCTTGCCAACATAAAGGACCATGTAATAGAGATTCTGGTTGTGAGTGTTTTCTTAAGGCACACCATTGCCAAAGAAATTGCTGGTGTGGCCCTAAATGTGAGTATTATAATTTTTATATTTCAATAAAGTACTTAATTGATTTATGAGGCACAATTCAATGGAGAGGATGCCAGTGTGCAATTGAGCCAGGTATAAGAAAAAAACTGTGTTCATCATCTGAATGTCCTTGTTGGGCATCTGCCAGAGAATGTGATCCTGAACTGTGCAAGAAATGTGATACAAGGTAAGTAAATGTGAATGCATGCTACACGAAAAGTATTAAAGAAGTATTTTTTCAAAATCAAACAGAGGTATAACTAATTGACTTGAAAGAGACATAAATGCTCATCTTATATTAGGAAGAAAATATAACAAAATAATTTGTAACAACATTGACTCTCAAAGGGCAAGATATCCAGTATTTAAATTCATATATCAAATTTAAAGCTGTTATACTAATTAATTGATAAACAGTTGATTGAGGTCAAAAGAGGCTCTTGGGGGCTTGGTGCTTTTACTACACAGAGATTAAGTGCTAAACAACCCATTGGAGGTATGTAGTTGCTGAATTGTATTTATAATTATTCTCATCCAAATAGAGTATACAGGGGAAATTCTTCTTCTTGATGATGATATAGAGGCTAAGACTACACTGTAAGGATCTTTATTATATCGATATTTGGTTTGACCTTTGGTTAGTATTGATGATCACACTGGGCTTAACTATAAATTTGACCTCAACAAAACCACTCTCCTTGATTCAATGTATGTTGGAAATGAAATGCGCTACCTCAATCATGAGGGCCCAACAACAATAGATGGGGATCATAATATCCTACACCAGAAACCAAAGGCAAACTGTAGTGGAAAAGGCAAGGGTGATTTACAGTGTTGACAGTCTATGACTGATGACATGCCAGTTACATATGTAAATAATGTCCACAGGATTTTGTTTCATACAGGCAAGTCCAACCATCATTTTCGAGTTGTAGTGCAATAGTAAATACTTATTCCAGAACACTACATTGAAGCTGGTTCTGAGTTGTTCATTGATTATGGAGCAGTATACTGGACAAAGCATGCAGGGGACACTGAAGGAAAGGGTGGGATCTGTTGGAGATAAAAGACTTAACCAATGTAAGATAAACATTTCGGAAAATCAACTATGTACAACCTATTCAATGATTTCTGGGACAAAACCAACATCAACCTCCACACAAGCATTTAATGCCCTCTGCCACAGCATATCTGTAGTCAATGTACGCCTATCACCAACGATAATTAGCGCCAATCTCGCCCTTGTCCACATTACATTTAATCTTCTTCTATCCGACAAGAATCCAATGTCTCCATCCGCATTACTCCGAACAGTGGAGAAAATAATGATGTCGCTTTCACGACCCTGGAAAGAATCGATGGTGGAAACGGTGATTGACCCTGGTAGGCGCTGACGAAGGTTCTGAACTTGTCTTGTGTACGGAGTCAGGACAGTAAGGGAGACGTCTGACTGGGGCCTCTCTTCGTGCTCCTCGACATGAATAGTCGTCAAGAGGGAAACAATGTGTTCGACAAGATCGACTTGAGTCGCGTTGCTCTTCGACATCCGACCCATATCTTCTTCGGCAGAGCATTGAATAAACACGGAAGGAACGATGCCATTATCCCGCGGCCAGGGGAAAGCTGTTCCTGTAAGTGTCTCGAGAAATTGCACTTCAAAAACGCCGGATTGTAATCGACCCTCGTAGAATTCGTTGCTTGGGAAGCGGTTGAGCCTTTCAGGGGAGCGATATTGAATATCGAGCATCGTTTTCACAATGCCTCGGGTATCTTGCTTGGTATATAGTCGTTCGAGAAGCGAGACATCGTATTCGAGTGCTTCAGCCATCCTGCGCACCATTGGTCGCAGTTGAACACTAAAGGGCCGTAGGTTGACATTTTCTTAGAATAGTATAACGAGCTTACTGATCTCCGACCATTATTCCCCTTCTCACACCCTTCACGAAGGGGATGAGTGCACACGGCTCAGTGATCTGGGAAGCTTCATCAATCAAGGCAATGTCGAAATCAACTTTTCTCAGGATTCCCAAACCTGCGCCTTTATGGGTGTCAGTTCAGGCGTTCATGTACCACAAGTCGGATGCACACCTGCACAAGTTGTGAAGATGATCTTCGCAGTTTCAACACGTTGTTGTGCCTTCTTCAGCAACCTATTGTTTTCATTGACGTCCCCGCCAACCCTCTCATCAATGGTATACCCCTGCAGGTCCTTATTTACTCTCGACTGATCTGTCGCTACTCTGAGAATTTCTTCCTCTCGGACGAGATTAAACTGCTGGTTCAACCGTATGAAACGTTCAAGTACGTTATCAACAGCTTGGGGGGTGGGAAGTTAGGATAGGGGGTTAACATGTTCAACGAACGATTTACCATTGTGAGTCGACGCCGTCATTAAAATCTTCTTCTCACCCCCTTCGGAGAACAGTAGCCTCAGAATTTCAACCACAACTGTCGTCTTTCCAGTACCTGTCGTTATCGTCAGAAAATAGAAGTCAGGTGATGAAGTGACGGTCACCTGGAGGCCCCCATATCAAGCTAAGCGGCCCTTGGGTTGGCGACAACACGGCCGCCTTTTGGCTCTCGTTTAAGTGGTCGCCGGGCTGAAACTCTATCTCAGAAGGTTCCATTTGTTCATTAACATAGTCCGGATCGATGTCGCTGGTGATGAGGGAGTAGAATGCGCAGCATTCCTCTCTCTCGGTTAGGAATCTCAATAACGCGTCCATCATCGCCCTTGAGGTAGCTATATAAACGAGCGAATCAGGAAAAACTACGGGCCCGGGAGCAAACAATGAGCATTACCAATGCTCCCCGCCGTATACAAGTTCCAGTCCATCTTTTCCGTCTCCGGAGGGGGTGGGTGGAGCAATTGAATCCTAAGCTCACCCTTGCCAGCTTGGATGACCAAACCGTCGAGAACCGGTATCGAAACCCACCTGTTCTCTGGTTTGCTCGAAGCTTCCAAGCGGACATGAGAATGCAACCTGGCAGTTGTCCTCGCATCAACGCGAATCGCAGCCTTGACCGTTGTTGACTCGGCTGAGACTAGAGTGAGGCGAGTCTGCGTCGGGGGCGTTTTTTGTCGTCGCGGTCGGCCGTCCTCGTTGCAGGGACATTCATCGGCCGCTTCCTCTGCCGTATCAAAAGCAACTGCCAAAGCGTGCTTGTACCCATATTTCAGAGCTGTGTCAGTCTCCCCTTCCAACCGACTGTCGTTGAGGACGAGAAGCACTTCTTGGACGAGTTGCTGAGAGCGAACGGATAACACTGCCAATGTCAATAGGTCGAAGTAGTCTGATATCCCCATGTGACGTATGGACCCCGCCACCTTTTCTAATCCCGCAAGGACGGCGACTTTGAGTTCGTTAGCTGAACGTACTAGAGCGCGGATAATGGGATATCCAAGGTCTTGGATAACCCCTTGGAGGGAGTTGGTGTCAGGATGGGGAGGGAAAGTTTTGAGGAGGACGAAGACAAGTGGGGGGTGTCGATCTATCCAAGTCGTCGCGATACCTTCGGGAAAAGGTTCTCTCGAGATGAGATGATGAAACACGAAAAAGAGTTCGTCCTCGGCGTGGTACTCCAGAGCGATACTCAGAATCAGCTCCACGTCCTCCGTAGGACGGTCGCGCAGAGACGTGGTGATGGTCGCTTGGGTCGGTTTAGAAGGGGCAGAAGGATCGTATTCCCGGGGGAAGAAGAGAGGGTACACCCAATCAGGTTGCTGATCCCAGTCAACTTCTCGGATGTCGTTTAAGCGATAAGGAGTTGCTTGTCGTTTGAAACGAGGAATGAACTCTTCTGTTTGGACACTAGATACAAGGTTAGACTAGTCCGGATCGGAGGCCGGCAGTACGTACTGTTCAAACCACAAGTCGAAAAGTTGGTGGGCCACACGATCCCGGTTCGACACGACATGGATCTCGATGGCTTGAACCGCATTTCGGTTGACTCGTCCCACTTGCTGTTGTCATGTTAGTTACAGCTCCTAACCACGGTCAAAAACACGAGCAGGGATGCTCACCCTTTGAACAATGCTCGATATTTTCTGCAAGGCAATACTTATAGACACCTCAGCTCCGACGCTCGGGCGGTTGACAAACACGAAGGTATCTCCACGATGCTTGTTATATAGCTGAAATACGTAGTCGCTGCAATGCAGACGATAACCAGAAGTGCAGGGACGAAGTGTGGCAATGGTGGCCGATGACTGAGGTAAAAACGAACAGATGACAACGTTTTCGTTTACTTCTGGGTCCTCGTCCCAAGGAATTTCACCACGCATGAATATTCCAACGGCAAACCGATTTTCGATCTAATGCACGAGTCAGCTCGTGGGTATCGGAACTAATACATGAGTAAAAGTACCTGGATAACGATCAACTTTCTCGTATATTCCTGCACTCCCCGTCGAAGGTATTCGAAGAAAGTTGACATGCTGTTGATGCGAGACGAGAAGAGTCGTTGGATGCTGAAAGGACGGTCAAGTGCGCGTTGATACAGGTCATTCCGCGTCAGAATATCCGAACGGAATAATGAATTCCAGATATATGCGTTCTCTTGAGCGTTGAGCTCCAAAGTGCCACTGATGGCGTACTTTTCTTGAGTAGTGAGCGCGGAAACATCAATGTGCGACAAGAGGGTTTGGGGGTTTGAAAGAGAGTGCTTCTGCCACAGCCGAAATGCGAGGTTAAACAGCTCGTATTCTGAGATGGTATGCTGTTGACTGCGCAAGAGATTGATGGTGAGGGCCTCGGCCATCTCCTGATCCACTGTCGCCATGGCCCCGGCTACATTTGCCCGCTCTTCGAAGGCCTCTGCAAAATTGATAGCGTGTTCTTCCAGAAGGTCGATGATAAATGGCTCTGTCGACTCGGGCGGGGTGGTGAGTCTATCTGGTATTTTGATCCTTGCACCGTCGACAGATTGGGAATGCAACGCATTAAGCTCCTGACATTCTGCACATAAAGCCCCTTGAGGACTGCTGCGAACCCATTTCGCGTGAAGAGCGGATACACGAGCAACACCAGATCTACAAATTAATGAACATTAAAGAAAATTAGAGAAAAAACACGGAACTCACGAATTGTATGTCGCGAAATGAGTCGCGAGATCAAGTCTGCTGATGTGCTTGCTGGTTCGCTCCTTGTTCCCAGGGTAATCATATGACTAGCACCCCAGAGTTAGGGTCTCCCAAAATGATTGATGTTCGACTACTCACCTCAGCTACTCGAGTTGGCACGAGATCAGGATCCCAGCATACGAAATATTCATCCCCTATCCAATTTTGTAAATAAAAACATTTCATCGCACAAGAGCCAAGACTCACCATCGAGGTCACCACCACTGCTCATAGATGGGGCGGCTTTATGACCGGGCTTCGCAACCGAGGCAAAAACAATACAGTCAACCAAATGTGAAAGCTTCTCGTGGTGAACCGCTCGCAGCTTGAGGATATCGCCTGGAAGTCCGTGATCAGGCCGAATAGAACCAACAACACATACTGGCAACACCCACCTGGGTGGAGACATGGATTCCGTACGACAATGACATCACCATGGATTGGCGTTGCCTCCCCTTTCCGTCCCGTCATGATACGAATGTATACTTGCCCTTCCTTCAGGACCTGGAAAGGATCGCACACCCCAAATAATCTGCGCGACTTATGGATCATCATCCTCGACTTAAACTTCCCATTCTCCTGATTGCGCAGGCCGGAGATTTCGGACGACTGAAGGCGTCGGATGTTGTTCTGGACATCTACATCATCCAATCCCTTCAGCAAAACTCCCTCAGCTTGCGCAAAATCACCCAGGCAGCTGAGTAAATCGACAGCGGTAAGGTAGTCCTCTGAGGCCCGTCGAATCCAATCGAAATATTCTTGCTGTTTAGCAAGGATCTTTTCGTTGGATATCCCAAGACTGGAGAGGAGAGTGATGATGTCGTTATTCAACCGCCCAAAGGTATAAGGTTTGGAGTAATTCACGACCGAGAATGTGATGTCGCTCGTGGTAGTGAATTTCTTCATGCTCTTGCGGAATGCGGCAAGGTATTCCTTTTCTGCGTCAAGCTGAGGATGGAGCATCAATACACCCTTGTAGCCGAGGTATCTGTTTAATATACGTCAAGAAGTGTCAGGCCGAGGTCACCATTGATACGAACCGAATTTGAAATACACAAGGGGTATAGCGGACGTTCCTGAAAATTATGCGCTTCGACTTGCTCAGTTGGATGGCCAAACGACGGGATATCAAGCCACAACCATCGGAAAACAATTCATCACCAGAGCGAAGGTCCGAGATGTCAGTGATATACTTCGGGTCAAGTCTCCAATCAATTTGAGCCTCAGAGAAAAGAAGCCCAATACGTTTGGCACCTATATTTGTGTTAGCAAGCAAGTTTGGACTACAAATTGGGGTAAGCATTATCCTACGTTTCGCAGCATTCATGATTTTTCCAAAGTCACCCATAACATAAATCCTCTCGTCAAGGTCTTCGTCGCGGCGTGCTTCGCGAAGGAAACAAGACCGTCCTCGCTAAAGGATGTTAGTACAACGTCTTCCGATAGAAGCGACACCCACTAATTGACTGTTACTATGATGATAGAAGCGATACTGGACACCGTTCAAGAACAGACCCTTCGTCAGGAACCGGAGAATGTATTCTGAGCTCTCTCTCAGAGTGGTCTCAGGAAGTCTAAAACCTCCAAAGGAGACCAAAACAAATTTGGACGGATCATCAGCGCGCAATACACGATTGGGAGGAAAGCGTTGCATTGTTAAAGAAATAGCATCTTTATTAAAGATGATTAACTTCCCCATGATAACGTCGGCAGCACTAGTTCTAGGAGGTCTCAGAACTTGCTCTGGGACTTCAAAGACCCAACTATCCTCAGTTTTCGTGGGGTTTTGGCGTAGAATGTAGGACCTCATGATGGTGATAATCGAAGAGGGTAAGTCCGCTACAAGCGCCGGGAAGTGGACTTTAAGAGCTGGGAGAGACTGCGGAATTTCTCGGAGATCGGCGATCAGGAGATATAAATATGGCGAAGGAGAAGCCCATAACATACTTTCTCCTCTACCATAACAATGCTTAAGAAGTCTGTCTACATTGTTGGGCCTTCGGTGAGTGGAGTGCCGCGCTAGGTGTCTCATATATTCAACACCTCGACAGTCAACGGGCAAGACTACACTTTGCAAGGCCTTTGCCAAACGTGTGGGCGTTGACGAAGGTCGAATAGTGTCCGAGATCGCAAGAGATGTCATGAAAACTCGTGGATTCACCAGAATAGACGTGGGTCGCCTTGAAATGCAAGAGGCGATACTAGATGCTATTCTGAAGAAGCACGAGGAGGGGTCGACGCAAGTTCCCATGGTTTGCGACAGATCGGCGTTTGACCCCGTCGTATATGCCGTCCTCATGGCAAAAGACGCCAAAGAAGCGGCACGACGCAAAAACCATCTCGTAGGCACGAGAAGGTTCCAGTCAATTTTGGAACGGTATCGTCAGTCCATATTCATTCTCCTGAAGCCCGTGAGAGAGTGGATCATGGATGATGGTGTTCGGTCCATTGAAGATTTGGACAAGTGCTACGAGGTGTTCCGCTTAATTCTAGCGGAGCATGGGATCCAATTTCGTGAGATAGGAACAGAGATGCAGCTTTTAGAAGAGCGTGTCACGTGGTTGATGGGAGTTTGCATGGTCGGATGAAGTGAAATATACCATAGGTACGAATGATTGTGAAAGGAGTATAAGTAGGTGAACTTCCGGTGAGGACGTTACTGGACGAAAATCCAAGCCAGTTCAGGGTACTGAGTGAGACCCCGTGGTCGCTGGAACGCCCGATGGCGTCGGAAGCATCATGTGCATTGAAATTTAAAGCGCCGGAAGACTCTTGAGAGCGCCCAAAAAGCATCCAAGCCCAACAATAACCCATGAGTTTGAACAAGAAGGTGGAGGATCAAACTGGAATCGGCAAAGGCCACTGGTCATCTAACAATATCCGAGCCGAGTGATCTCCGCCTAGGAAGTCGGGCATGCGGTTGAACGTTGAAATGACAGCCACAGCTGTCGCAAAACGGCAGCAAGGATAAACAGAGGCTGTTTAAGGTTGCTCCCTACCTAGGGAGATACAAATATTTCGACTGAAGGATACAACATCGTGGAAGTCTGGAAGACGACGCACCTGACAACGCCTCACCGTCGCTTTCCGTTTCACGTCACACACAACCCCCCTTGACTAAATTCTGAATACGGTCCTCGATATTCTCAAATTCTCAACGAGTACAAGTTAGACGCATAAACCCGTAAAATCATTCGTCTTACGGCCCGACGGCACTATGGACTAGATTTGCCTATGCCTTACTTTCCAATCGCTTAGCTCGCACTTTAGGAATTACGGCTTTGAAGTAGTTTAGGATATATTCCTAACCGGTGGCGTCAAAATGCGTTGAATACAAGATTGCCAACCAACTTACTTCATCGTACGTTTCCTGGAAACTACCTCGATTTTTGACTGCAGTGAAATATCGGCGGAATCTCTCAAACTTGGGGTCCGCCTGCAGTGTTTCCCATGCTTTCCTCCTCGCTTCTTCATCAAACGCACCCTAAGTCGTTCTTGAGTGCGACTTCCGCTCTAGCTAAGAAGGGAGTCACTGCTGCATCAGCAATAGACCATTCTCCCACTGCATAACCGTCAGCTGGCAGAAGTGCTTGAATGGCTTCGATGCCGGTCAAAATGGTGCCCGGACTCTCTCCTTTGAATGCGGCAGCATACCAGGCAGGAACGAGTTTGGATGAGACAGTTTCTATGAAGAAGCGGGCCTTGGCGCGGAGGATTGGGTCCTTCGGGAGGAGCGAGTTGGAGAGATCGACAACGAGTTCAAGGAGGACCAGAGATTCGGCAACTTTCTCGGACTCTGGGGAGGGTTGGTCTGGGGAAACCTTCGGGCCACCAAACGTAATTGCTGGAACCTGAGATAAGCTCAGTGTATGCGCACAGGGCGTTGACTCGGATGAACGTCTCACTTTACTAGCAGGATTGACCTTGGGAGCATACCACTCGGGTTTGTTCTTAAGATCAATTTCGTATCGTTCATAGGATAACCCAGACTCTTTCAGGGCAATTTCAACCTTCCATATTACTGTGGGTGATACGCATTGGTTGATTGACTGCTACACTGACCCTGTGAGCATAAGGGCAGACCTGGAATGGATAATCAGATCTCAGATATGCTTCAAGACCATCTTAGGGATACATCGCATCATGCTTACCTTTGCGGTATAAAGTGTGATTTGTTCAGGCATAGTTGCGGAGTCCGTAACACCAGGGGAAGAGCGGAAACTGGCAACCCCATATAGGATTTGAGAGTCTGTCGCGTGTGATTGATTTCTTATTTTCGTCATACTTAGTCACCTGTAGTCACCCACATGTGCGATCGACACCCCATGTTCCGCAAGAATGGTTTTGTTAAGTCGTATCAGTCACATGATGCCTTTGGTGAAGACACCTGCAACATCGGTCAGCAATCCCAGGGCTTTGCCGGAGAGGCAATAAGGCGGCCTGGCAGCAATGCCTAAGCAAACCAGGACAAGGAGTCTCCGGTGCCCCAAAGAACCGAAACAGCGAAGGAACGTTACCATGAGGGTAGAGGTCCTTGGAAAAGGAGCATGACCAGTCGGGACTTCGACTTCGCTGACTAGCTTATTCCGAACTCGGATGAAGGGTCTATAAAAAAGCTGGTGAAACCACATCGAAGAACAACTATCCACGTTTCTTTAATATAGATACCAAACATTAAGTCCGTCCAATGAATCAGAAGAAAAAAGCCCCGAAAAGGCTCCCAACATAGGTGGATCAACGTTGCGGAGTGTAATCATCCAAACAATCTGCTGGAACATGGAAAGTCATCCACGTAGGTGTCATCAGCCCTGAACCCCAAACCTCGCCTGGCAAACGCTCGCCATAGAAGACAACGGTTAATTCCATCAAAACGGTTCGCATCGGCTTGGATCATGGCATTGCGTGCTGCAGTGACTGAGATATGAAAGCGAGTCTGTCATTCTGGAACGCCTGCCAACCAGAAGTGAGAGCTCACAGGTTGGATTGCAAGGCTGGAGGGCCCAGCCGTCCATCATGAGATGCATGAATATCGTGTTACCTCCTGAACTGTTCGGGTTTGTAAGAGCATCGTTACCGTATCCGTGGGTAGCAACTAGATCTGCATAAACGTTATGTAACATATTCGCCCAAACCTCTCCTATACCTGGGGGGTAGAAGTCGATGATTTGAAAATGGAGTAATTCGACATCACATTTGTCCACTCACGGTGTTCTTCCTCCAAATCGGCGATCCAAGAGTATGTGGTGGGGTTAATAGATATTTGCGTCGAGTAAATGAACGAGCGAACGCCCTTCGGTCTCCCGAGAAGCCATCCTCCCAGCGCCATATCGACTGTTTCTGCAGATGTTTGAAACATCCAGCTGCAGACAAACCAGATGAACACCAAGAAGAAACGGACGACCTGATGCACACTCACTTCGCCATCATATCCGACCAGCCCTCTCCCATCCCTTTCGCTTCCTTTGCCTGTAGGCACCGGCCTGAACCCCCTCCAGTCATGCGGTTCGAGACACCATGGGTTATTTCATGAATAACGACAGAGTTGTCCATAGCGCTATCCCTGAGGCTACCGCTAATATTGAAATAGAAGAATTGCGCTAGACCGTACTCCCCGCTGATTTCACGTCAAAAGGGAGCAATGTTATAACTAATACGGTGACATACTCGGGACCAGTTAGGAAGTGCGCGTTGTTCATCTGGGTGCGATTCCCGACTTGAATGTAAATCTCATCTCCTGGCACACCACCTTTCCCAAAATTATCATGTTGGAAATTGGCGGCGCGTTCTGTGAAACCATAGCGGTAGGTGAAGTCATGCATCATATTGGTGATGTAAAAGACGTTCGTAATGGAGGCTTCAACGTTGCCTGGTGAATTCACTGGTTGCCGTGTGTCATAATTTGTGTTGAAGTTGAACACAGGGGAGGTTTCTTTCGCAAAGTACTCGATATCGAAGAAGACACCGACGTTGTTCCCGCTGTAAAAGACTTAGACGATGCAATTTTGAGATTTGAGTGGCTAACCTGGTATCTGGCACTCCAGGAGTATGCCATCCGGATGGAGAAACGTTAGTATCGGCGGGATCGGTGGAAGTTTCAACTTTGACGTCAAGCCCAGTCATCGACGGTTGCGAGCGGAGATTAGTTGCGGTGTACTGGGTGCTTGAAGTCAACGGGGTTCGTGAGTGCAAAACACCGACTTACCGAAGCATCTGCAACAAAGTTAGTGGCAGAGATTACCTTCCCAAAGTGTGCGTCCACGTAAGCCTCAAACCACACAGCATTGTCAAGATCTTGGAATTGAAGAACATGTACGAGTGCCACGCTATCGTCGTCCAACACAAACCACGCAAGACTGGGGGGCCTTGGCTTATCCTTGAACTTGGCATCTAGGTCTTCCTCAAGTTGGGGAATGAGCAGCGGCCAATCCACCGTTGGCACACTACTAGGAAAGTTGGCTAGGGGAGGGAGTGAATTGAGGAAGAATGAGCGCGAACAGAACTCGAGGTAGACCTTTATTAACATCGATGAAAGAATTACCAAACGACACAACCCTCTCCCCTTTGTAAGCAACGTTGGCAATTGAGTTGACGAATGGAATCCCATTCTAAACGAAAATCAGGTGGAGGATTGGCCGAGAAACAAGGAAGACTTGCGTGATACAACCTTATGTAGGCATAGCTGGAATGTTCATCCTCAAAACCAGAACGAAAGCCAAGGTTCCCGCTTTCAACTCCCGTCATCTTCCTCACGAAGTCAAATGCGTCCTCGTGCAGAGATCGTTTCAGTGACCGTGCGTGATGGGGTACACCGTTTGAGCCATATGTCTACTCGAGTCATCAGCAGTCTGAGCAGTGAGCAAGGCTGTGTTCAGCGTTCGAGATTCCCCTCACTTGGTAGCTGGACTTCGGAAAGTATGGTTGCACTTTCACGTTACGTCGTTGCAGGTGGCTCCCATGGGTTGCGAGGCGTGTGTAAGTAGGCCAGGGTGATGCACTTGCCACAGTTGAGATGGCCAATGAAACAAAAAGGTAGAAAGAAAGATCCGCCAAAGCTGCTAACATCGTTGTGACCGGGTTGAGTACCAGGAAAGATTATAAACCAGAACGATAAAACGGAGGAGGAATGAGGAAGGAGGAAGGAGGAAGGAGTAAAGGAACCCTCCTCGTTGTAGCTGGTAGGCTAAAAGTATTCATTTTAAAATCCTGTGCAAGGAACCTAAAGGTAGGATGCGACAGGTCCTCTGCGGGTGAAATGAGGTCACATCACTGTTCCCATGCTTCGTCTGACCCGCATTTTCGCCCCTTAATATGGTGGAAGCGTTTCAACCAGTGAAATTGGCCACTCCCTTTCGAGTTCCCGTGATGGAAAAATCAAAGGAATTTGCGAATAATGGCCGGGAAGAGAAGCCATTGAAGAGGCACAGGCACGTAAGGGGACTTTTACTACCTTGATTATCGCAATCGTTTTCCAAAACGGATTTGTTGGAAGTTTCAGACTATCCTGGGCAAGGTGGGCGAGGACAGAGCAGTGAGAAGACAAAGGAGGGGTAAAGGAGCCGTGTCATCTCAGTGGTCTGAACAACGCCTTGTTCAACTGCAAGACCCCGGTTTGCGCTTTCCGAGGGGACTCATGCCTGCGGGCCACAGGTGCACCAACGCCACTCAAGGTGTTCACCACTTAGCATGCCATCTTGGCCCAACGGATACCGTCCACTTAGGTACTAAGATCGATCAAATAAAACAGGTGCTGTGCCTTATTTTCTAGGCTTTCTAAAACTTGGACAGGGAATGGGTAGAGGTTGCCGGAGGCCGTCGCTAAAATTGCTTATCAATTCTAAATAAAACGTGTGAAAATATCTTGGGGAGATAACTGCCTGGTAAGAAGGCCTCACCACACTGGCGTGTCAACGTAAACTCACCCCCGCCACATCGCAAGAATCATCCGCACTATAGCATTACTAGCCCCAGTTAGCTCCGGAGCCACCGTCAAAGACGGTTTATGATGATCTCACAAGTTAAAAAAACCCTGCCTTGGACCGCGGGTTGGTACACCACGCGGCGAGTTAAGGCGGGGTTTGCTGAGTCCCGTATATCCTTTTACTTCTCATGATTTTGCTTTTTCAGCGTTTGACCAGTCAAGATACTTATTCGGTACAGGCGGGAAAGGAAAAGCTACACCCTCCTGGGTATCTTGAGACCTACCGAGCAGATTATCGTCGACCCCACGAAGTATTACCACCGTTGCTCCACCTTCTGTCCTCGATTTTGCCCTGCTATAAATAACACGACAATCACTTAACCAACACACCCACTTCAGTTACCTCAAATAGCTGCTGTAAACCTCATGTGAGCTCATTTATGACAAATTTTCGAAATCCGTCTTCCGAAATTCCAGGAAAATTCCCACTATTTTAATCTCTAAGTTTACATAGTCTAAGAAAAACTCATGGACTGGGGGAAGGACGGACCCATGAACAATTCATTGAAATATAAGGCAAATTTCATTGTCACTCGCATGAGAAACGAAGCTCGAGTGTGTAGCCGGCGGTTGAACATTGGAGCATTTATCTACCATGGGCTAAGAACCGCCGGCAGCTTATGGACCAATTATACTCAAACATCCCCTATCTGGTATAAATTGGCCTCGCCACTACACCCTTGCACCCGTCCTGGTCTACTTATTCACCCTGAGTTCCGCCATCATGGAAGAATCCTACGAAACCGCGGATGGTGTCCCCATATTTGAAAAGCATCTACGGAAGCAATGAGGAAAATTGTCAGTCCAACAGTAACCAGTACATGGGAGGATGCATGGTAAGTCGTTGAGCCAACTAGCCCAAGACTGACGCCCAATTGTTGCTAGGAAAATAAACGCGACGCCAAGGAACGAGGGAGCAGTACAACCCCACTCAAGGAACTCGTCGAGGGTAATCCCGGCGGTACTTGAATGGCCCTAAACCGGATGGGCGTTGGTTCGGCGCTGCGCTGCTGTGAAGTCCATTCTATATACAGAGGATATACAGCTGATTGTGAGCTAGGGTCACGATGTCGTCTACTTGGCATCTGCCCTTGGACTTAAGACTACAAGCCTCGACGCATCCAAGACTGCAGTTGACAAGGCGACAGCGTATGGCTTCGTTCAACCTCCAATGTCTTAAATGACAGGCTTCATTGTGATTCCGGTTCCATCAGAGGCAAACCCCTTCCCAAGGGCAAAACTACATTTGGGGCCGCTGACTTCTTCACTTACAAACAAGGTGAAGGTTTCGACCTCGTTTATGATTATACGTGAGGTGCCCTTTCCCCATCTACCTGTTAATGCTTCTTGATAGATATTTCAGGTTCTTCGTGGCCATCCGACCCCCACTCCGCAACGAATGGGGGAAAAAGATGGTCGAGTTGATCAATCCTGGCTGTTATCTCATAACGCTAGTTTTCCCAATTGAACCTCAGTCTGAGAGCGGTCCACCTTATTATGTCCGGCCTGACTACGACGAACCCTTGAGTTCCGCAGTTCGAAAAGATTATCGACAGGATTCCCGAGACGTCCTCACCAGCGCACGTAGGAAAGGAGAAATTACTCGTTTGACTTTTATGACAATAATAGAAAGAAAACAAGGGTAGCGACCATAGGGTAGCCTGAAACCTCCTGAAACTCAGATATTCAAACTTTACTCCACACACCTTTTAAGTGAAGCATCTAATATGGGCGTTTACTCATTTACTCTCCATCGAGTCGTTCTCCTCAATTCGGACGTTCAAAAACATATACATGGAAAGAATATTTTTCTTGGTCTAGTGGTCGCACACCCGATGGCCCAAGGAGCTTCCTTTCTGAACCTTGATTGATACCATTGGCCTGATGACAAATCATGCGGCTGAGGATCATTTCCCTCAACCACCATCGCCCATAAGCATCTGCGTCAACGCTTCGCACCATTAGGTTGAAATATATGTCAGAGAACGACCCAGATCGCATTCCCGTGGCACAGGAGGGGGCTGTGAAGGCGATGAGGCAAATCGTCAATCCAGCGGTGGTCAATACATGGGATGATGCATGGTAGGTTTTTCGTCGGAACGACCCCTAGCTAGCACGAAGATGTTTCCTAGGAAAGTAAACGCGACGCCATGGGATGCAGGGGATCTGCAGCCCCCGCTCAAAGAAATCATCGAAGGCAATGCGGACGGTATCGTTTGGCCCAAAACTGGGCGTGCGCTTGTTCCGGGTTGTGGTGCTGTGATTTAGGTTCTTCGATAGGTGACCATGCAGCTGATTCTTTGGTAGGGTTATGATGTTGCCTATTTAGCATCCACTCTTGGACTTAAGACTGTAGGCCTCGATGCCTCTCAAACCGCAGTCAACAAGGCAATAGCGTATGTCTTCAGCTCCACATCCAGAGCTGGATTTTTATTGTCGCTGCAGTTCCGCCAAGGACAAGCCCCTCCTTCAGGGTGAAGCCACTTTTGAGGTTGCCGATTTCTTCACGTACAAACCTCAGGAGTGTTTCAACCTCGTTTATGATTATACGTGAGTACCTGACCCCTTCGCCTCCTTTTCCTTTAATTCCCTGCAAGTGCGTATTTGGTAAGACGTTCATGTAATATCCAGGTTCTTCGTTGCTATCCCACCCCCACGCCGTGAGGAATGGGGAAAGAAGATGTCAGAGTTGATCAAACCAGGTGGTTTCCTGATAGCGCTTGTCTTCCCCATTGATCACCAGTCCGAAGGCGGTCCGCCCTATCACGTCCGACCTGAACATTACAATGGACCCCTGTCTTCTACTTTTGAAAAAGTTGTCGACAGAGACCCCGAAACATCTGCACCAGGGCATGTAGGGCGCGAGAGAATACTTGTGTGGAAGAGAAAGACGGATTAAGGTCGTAGAGTAATCTTCATCTAGCACCTGACGTGTACTTCCGCATGCCGTGATTCGGACTGTGGTGCGCATCACATTGTGCCAAATTTATACGCTTTCTTTTGCATTCCTCCGGACACGGCGGCTTTGCGGTTTGTGCACCCTATTGCCGAAGGTTTCCCAAAGATAGTTTCACTCTCCATCAGCCGTTCTCTCTGCCGATTCACGGACAAAGAGTCATCAGATACCGAATCGAAGTGGCAGGATATAAAGCAAGACCATAATTTATTGGGTAGGGTCATCCCACCTTCCGCGTTACTAAGTATTTATAACATGTTTGTTGAGTCAGTGGTTTTGCTGGGGTTGGCTTTGGTTGGATTCTGTGCGACGTACGACGGAATTAACAACGTCCCCAACCTTGACTGGGATTTCATCATAGTGGGAGGTGCGAACTCTTTGGTTGCTACTTTACCACCTACTCAACCCACGTTCGTAAAAATATAGGCGGAACGGCAGGATCGGTTCTTGCAGATAGGCTGACAGAAAACCCCAAATTTAATGTCCTTGTCATAGAGGCGGGACCAACGTAAGTTTACTTCTATTTAAATATCCCCCCGCTGAATGCAGAGTTAAAGGAACGAGGGTGTTCTTGATTCCATTGTCCCTGGGCTCCAATCCCGGACCACCAATTCTCGTTTCGACTGGAACTTCACAACCTGTTCCTCAAAAAGGCCTCAATGGTCGTTCTGTTCCACTTCAGCGTGGCCATATCCTTGGTGGTACCAGTTCCGTTAGTGAGTGTTGCTTCAGCACCGGCAAGGAGACGTGTTCATGACAGCAATGCTAGACGGGATGGTCTACACCCGAGGCCCCTCTTCAGACTTCGATCGTTTCGCAGAAGTCACTGGAGACCCTGGTTGGAGCTGGAATAACATCCAAAAGTATATCAAGAAAGTATGTGACACCTTGCTCTTCGGTATTGCACGTAGTGACCAGGTGTGGTTGGGTTCAGCAAGAGAAGTTCGAGGCGCCTATTGATAACCACAATATTGAGGGTCAATATGACCCAAGAGTGCATAGTTCTGATGGAAAAGTACCTATAACATTGCCAGGTTTCCTGTACCCGGCCGTAGATTCAGCCATCGTGAAAGCAGGCCAGGAATTGGGTGGAGATTTTCGGCCGAACTTGGATATGAATTCTGGCACACCACTCGGCTTAGGTTCGTCAACTGGCTTTGTTGATACCTGAGGTTTATGAACACCTGCCAATAGGTTGGACGCAGTCCACAATCGGGCACGATGGGACACGGAGTAGTGCGGCAACGTCCTATCTCGATGCAAGGACCAAATCCCGAAAAAACTTGCATATTGTCACTGATACTCGTGTCACCCGAGTCCTAAAAACGCCCGGAACAAAGGGACTGATTTTCCGCACGGTGGAAATACGATCCTCTGAGGCCTCTGAAGCCGTCCTCCTGACTGCTTCTAAAGAAGTTATTCTAGCAGGAGGGGCGATTGGCACTCCCCACATCCTCCTGCATTCAGGTATTGGTGACCAACGGGATTTGAAGGCACTCGACATACCGACGACGCTGCAAAACCCGAGCGTTGGAAGGAATCTCTCCGACCACCCTCACGTTCTTGGTATATTTGGTTTAGCACCGAACTCAATCGATGTTGGTCCCTGGGGCAAGTAAGTGTTTGGGTTCATTCAGTGCACGATATGCGATTTTGATACTGGGTACAGCTTGTTCGCTGATTTAACATTACAAGAAGAAGCTTTACAACTGTGGAATGCGACCAGAACTGGGCCTTATGTTGCCTTGATCCCGGCAAGCAACCACATAGCTTGGACTCGTTTGCCGGATGATTCGCCCATTATCAAGAAGTTCGGTGACCCTTCTTCTGGTCGTAATTCTGGCCACCTTGAGTTGACCATGGTTGTCAGTATTACCCTTCCTGCAGTTGCGAGTTCCCTCATCCCGTTTTCAGATGACCACAGAACTCTTCGGAGTCGTCATCGTCCTCGCTAGTCCTACTTCCCGTAAGCCGGCCCCTTAGGTGTTCAAATGGTTAACGACCGGTTACTAACAAAGAGTCAGGTGGTTCAGTATCAATTGGATCGAATAATCCCTTCGACGATCCCCTCATTGACCCTCAGTTGTTCGCGTCTGAATTCGATCTCTCCGCCACTCGCGAAGGGATCAAGAAGGTCATCAAGTATACTCAGGCGCCTTTTTGGAAAGGTATCATTACGGGACCCTCAGAACCCTTGATTAATGCAACCACCGACGCGGAGCTCGAAGAGGTCATCCGAAACACTGGGGAGTCTGGACTCCACCCCATAGGCACAGCTTCGATGTCACCTAAAAACGCGAATTGGGGGGTGGTTGACCCTGACTTGTTGGTCAAGGGGGCATCAGGTTTGAGGATTGTTGATGCGTCCATCATGGTAGGCACCTCTCCCTGAATGTCATTTCAGAAACTGACTCGGGGGAACCGGAAGCCCTATATACCTTGTGCCCACCCACAGACTCCTGTATACATCATAGCGGAAAGGGCGGCAGATATGATTCGAAGTCTCTGGCATTGATCGGAAATCATTGATTGTATGTTTACACTCGAAACAAAAGCAGAAGCTA
The DNA here is from genome assembly GCA_025093985.1 of Calvatia gigantea. Taxonomy (NCBI): domain Eukaryota; kingdom Fungi; phylum Basidiomycota; class Agaricomycetes; order Agaricales; family Lycoperdaceae; genus Calvatia; species Calvatia gigantea. The sequence goes on from JACAAK010000011.1 coordinate 2,000,129, forward strand.
CTTCGAATATATTTCTAAATTAAAGCCAAGGAATGGCACTCAGGGACATATGAGTTTGCGCGATTCTCGGTGAAACACCTCGAGCTACGCCCTTCCTGGGTGAAATATCGTTTACCCTTCCCGCCGCGGCGCCTTCCGCAACTCAATTTAGGGGCCCCGCGGAAGGGTTTCTAGATCCTCCCCTCCTATCTTTCGTTTGTCAAGGAACTTCCTTTTGGCGCTGCCGGCGTGGTGGCGGGTGGTGCGCGTATATTCAATTTCTGGTGTATTGAATAACGGTCATGGTAACACCCCCAAGCTTAGGAGTGAGTAGGTCACCAGGAAGATTGCCGACCCAACGGTCCCTGGTGCTTCTTTGGAACTATCCCCGGTTTAAATGAAAACATTTTCTGGGAAAATGAATGTAACACTGGATACGGACGCGAGATAACTCTAACTCAACAGCCCCCCCAAAGAGAGTCATCGAGGGCGGCGCGGAAGATACTCACCAGCCTAAGGGTGGGTGTAATATCAATGCCGGCGGCCCTGCAGCTGATTCCCTAATGAGGTTAAAGGCACCATGTATTCGGCAAATCCACTCCCGTGCCCAAGGCCGTAGACCCCGACGCAACCCAAACCGCTGCTGAAGAGCGCCCCACATCCAAGGCCGAAATTTCATTACCGCTGCAGTGCCATCAAGGGCGACCCCCTTCCCTAGAATGAAGCTACTTTGAGGTCGCCGACTTCTTCACGTACAAGTCAGAGGAGTGTTTCAGCTTTGTTTACCTTTTATCCGCAAAACACGTGTCCGATAGCTCTTGCATGGCCGTTACGCCGCATCCAGGTTCTTTGTCGCCATCCTGCCCCCATGTCAGAATGAATGGGGAAAGATCTCGAAGATGGTTGAGTTTATTAAACCAGGTGATTTCTTGATAATGCTCGTCTTCCCCATTGGTATTGATCCTAGTCCTAAGGCAATCCACCTAATTACATCCGACAGAACATTTCTTCCACTTTTACGACGGTTATTGACAGAACCCCAGGGACATCCGGACTGATACATATCGGGCGCGAGAGAGCACCTGTATCGAAGCGAAAAACAGACAAACGTCGGTGGTGCCGTCCTTATGGGGGCACATGGCGTGTAATTCCCGATCCTAAGCATGACGTGATTCGGAATTTCGTTTCACAACCTTTGCTCAAGCCACACGTTTTATCCCTACCGAATGGTTTCGCATTATTCGCGCCGTGCTGCGAAGAGAACCCCGAAGGGATCGTTTCATATTGAAGCAGCCCCCTCCCCCACTGGCTCACGAGTAACACCATTAGACACGGAGTCGAGGGGACATGATATAAACCAGATGCTGTATTTTCCGGAGCAGCCATCCGACCTTCCAAGCTATTGTTCACAACATGTTTCTCGGTTTAGTGGCCCTCCTTGGAGCGGCCTCAGTCGGGATATGCGCATCCTATGAAAGAATCAACGACGTCCCTGACCTCGACTGGGATTTCATCATAGTGGGAGGTGCGAACTCCTTCGTTGTCACTTTACTATCCGTCCAACCCATGTCTGAAAAAATCTCAGGTGGAACGGGGGGCTCAGTTCTCGCGGGGAGGTTGACAGAGAATCCGAAGTTCAACGTCCTTGTCATAGAAGCGGGACCAACGTAGGTTTACTTCTATCCAAACGCCCTCCAGTTGAACATAGGACCACAGGAATGAGGATGCCCTCACTTCCATTGTCCCGGGACTCCAATCCCGGAACAAAAATTCTCGTTTCGACTGGAATTTTACGACAGTTCCTCAGGAAGGTTTAAACGGCCGCTCTGTTCCGTTCGAGCGGGGCCATATCCTTGGTGGTACCAGTTCCATCAGTGAGTATTGCGTCAACCTCCGACAAGCTGCCATCTACTCACGGTGGCGGATAGATGGGATGGTTTATACTCGAGGTTCCTCGTCGGACTATGACGGTTTCGCAAATGTCACCGGAGACCCGGGATGGAGCTGGAATAACATCCAAAAATACCTCAAGAAAGTACGTGATGCTTTTGTTCTATAGCTGCGTGTAGTAATTGAGTATGATTGGGCTCAGCAAGAAAAGTTCGAAGCACCTGTTGATAACCGCGATATCAGAGGTCAATATGACCCAAGAGTACATAGTTCTGGTGGAAAAGTTCCTGTAACTCTACCAGGTTTCCCCTACCTGGCAGTAGGTTCCACTATTGCCAAAGCAGGCCAGGAGTTGGGGGGAGATTTTCGATTCAATTTGGACATGAACTCCGGCACACCACTCGGCTTAGGTTTGTCAGCCGGCGTTGTCAACTTCTGGGGCTCACGGATGTCTATCAATAGGTTGGACACAGTTCACGATTGGGCATGACGGGACGCGGAGTAGTGCGGCAACATCCTATCTCGATGCAAGGACCAAATCCCGAGAAAACTTGCATATTGTCACTGATACCCGTGTCACTCGCGTCCTGAAAACTCCCGGAACCCAAGGTCTGACCCTCCGCACCGTGGAGATACAGTCCTCTGAGGCTTCAGAACCCGTCCTCATAACTGCTTCTAAAGAAGTTATTCTAGCGGGAGGGGCATTTGGTACTCCCCATATCCTCCTGCATTCGGGTATCGGCGACCAACAAGATTTGAAAGCACTAAATATATCGACAGTGTTACACAACCCAAGCGTTGGGCGAAATCTCTCGGACCATCCCCTCGTCGTGGATACATTCAGTATAGCACCTGAGTCAATCGATATTGGTCCCTGGGGCAAGTAAGAGTCTGCGTTCATTCGACGCATTATATGTGGTCCTGACACTTGCGTAGCTTGACGTTCGATCCAGTATTACAAGAACAGGCATTACGATTGTGGAATACGACCAGAACTGGGCCCTTTGTTGACCCAATCCTACTTAGCAACCACATAGCCTGGATCCGTTTGCCAGATGATTCGCCCATTCTCGAGAAACTCGGTGATCCTTCTTCTGGTCCAGAGTCTGGTCATATCGAGTTGATCATGGAAGTCAGTACGATTATTCTCAAAATCACGAGTATTCCTTATTCCTGTTTCCAGATGACTACGTCGCTCTTTGTAGCCGTCGTCGTCCTTGCTAGCCCTACTTCTCGTGAGTCGGGCGCCTTGGGCGTAAAACCAATTAAGACCAATCTGCTAACAAACAAGCTAGGTGGTTCTGTATCAATCAGATCGATAAATCCCTTTGACGATCCCCTGATTGACCCTCGCTTCTTTACGTCTGAATTTGATCTCTCCGCCACTCGCTGAAGGGATCAAGAAGGCCATAAGGTTTACTCAGGCACCTGTTTGGAAAGATATCATTACTGGGCCCTTGGGTCCTTTGGCCAATGCAACCACTGACCAGGAGCTCGAGGAGTTCATCCGAAACACAGGGAGCATCTAGTCTCCATCCCGTGGGCACGGCCTCGATGTCACCCAGAAACGCGAATTGGGGAGTGGTTGACCCAGACTTATTGGTTAAGAAAGCATCAGGGCTGAGGATTGTCGATGCTTCCGTCATGGTTAGTATCTATTCCTGAAGGCAGCCGCAGAAACTGACCCGAAGAACTGGCAGCCCTACGTACCCAGCGCTCACACGCAAACTCCCGTGTACATCATCGCTGAAAGAGCCGCAGATATGATCCAAAGAGTCTGGCACTGACCAAAAACCACTGTTTATAATTTTAATCTGTTTTTACGAGGAAATGTGGTGTAGGTACAGTCGCCGAGGATTGAATATAAAGTAAAAAGTGAAAATCAATGAAAGGAGTACAAGCGACAACTCCAGAGAATCGTGGTCTTTCAAAGTCCCCCCTAATGCGTCCCTAGGGTCTTTGCTGGGATACCCGTACCCAGTGACGGTAGGGGTGACGGTACTGATGGAACAAATATTGGTTGCCTCTCTGATCAGGAAAGTTATCAATGTTCCGCAACACGTCCAACAGTCTATTTTCGCGAACCCACCACTGCGCTCATTGTGCACGCCCGGACCGTCCATGTGTGGCTTCTCTGGCATCGGAATAAGCTCGTGGTTGCTGGGACACTAGGATACTTGGTAGGCAAAAAATCCTTCATTATCGTAATGGTGGAAAAGACAATCTTCCCCATCCATTGTAAGCCTGGTTATTCCCCTTGCTTCCCTCGCTGTCACCCTATTCCTCCATAATGGCAGATATTGATGTAGGACCACTTACTGCCTGGCAGTGTCCCATAGCACTTCGTATTATATGAGTAATGTGTTAATTTGCATTTACAACGTTGGTATCTATTTCCTCCGCCCGCTGCGCCCACCTTGCGTAGTGGAGGTTGATAAAATATTAGCGCTTCTGAGTCTGGTACTCATTCCCTTCATCAAAGGGCGTGAGTGACGAGCGATGACATTGACTTGCTGAGATTTCTACCCTACGCCCCAGATCAAACGTTGAGTGGTGCTTTGCCATTCCATCAAAACCAAATTGTTTCAAGCAATATATACTGACGGTAGGCTAACCTTGGGACTGTTGGACCATATCTAAGTTAAAAATAACTTTAAGGCATAATGTTTTACACCCTGCAGGTCGGGAGGAGTTTTCTCTGCGGGACAGGTGATACCTCTGTGGAGACTGCACGTCGGCTGCCTTCGGAACGGCACCCAACGAGCAGTCTCACACTAATTAGTCCGCCCTCCGAGGATTTCATCACCCCGACCATTCATCGATCCGTCGCCGATCCGCTCGTTCCTCGCTCATTACACAAACTGTCCATTTCGCCTGCCATACGTCGTGTTTCAGACCAATACCCACTTTAATAAAATTTCGCCGCACACCTTTCTCGTTATTGACATTTTTTCTCTAATTCAGACTCTTCGCCTCCGTAGTTGCACATTCACTTGTTGTGTTGCAAAATTTCAACATTTTACCACAGCTCCCTAGTCTAACCTTCATTATACTAACTCAACACATTTGCTATACAGATTCAGTATTTGTAGATAACCGTAGAAATTGAACACCGGACGAGTTGTCTACAGTATAAATACAGTCGAGCCAGTAGAGGCTCGACACCTAGTAATTGGATACCCACTCTCTCTCTCTCGAAGTTGCTAAAATTAAGTGTCTTGCTTCTCGTTCTCGCGTCATCTCGCAGTCTCTCGTCTCTCTTTGCTGGACTCGTTCTCGACGACATATCTGACGTCGTCACTCTCGCCCCTCGTTCTCTTGTGTTCCCGGCCTCTGTCTCTCTTTTCCTGGACCCGGTTTCGAAGCCTCGTGACTGACGGACGCAGTCACACCCTATTTTCGTTGAACCGCCGCCTCAACTCTTCACCTCGTTGAGCACATCAACCATCCAGCAATTCTGGTTACTGGGTTAACCCCCACAATTAAATTCGTGGGCCAAAAATTATCCTGTGGAGGCTGTATTAACCGACAGTCACAGCCAAACAATCTCCCCATGGCGTTTAAGTACGTCTTGATTCACTGCTCGAAACTTTCACAAAGACAGTGGATTTGTGATAAAGGCCTTGTTCGCGTTGTTCGGGCTGATTTGGCAAACAGGATTATTCTCCATATAACATGAAAACCAGGGTATAGTTAGATTTAAAGCCTCAGAACCTTGGTAGAGAGTTTTGAGTGTTGGTAGTTTAGGCGTCCATTTTCTGATGCCAAATAGTCTAGTCATTGTGGTGCCATCACTACAATCATTGTTTTACGTCCAATGTATCTCATCTGCCCACACGTCCGACGGGCAACAGGGATCCATAAGACTCCAAAGGATATAACGTATTCCTACTATTCGCAAAGGACTCGGCTACCATGATCCTCGGGTCTCTATCCAGTCGCGCAGCACCTTTGCCCTATCCGTACCGATTTGATGCGTCACCTCCACCTGCTGATTAATTGGCAGACCTTCATATTGCCCAAGCAGGTTCCCATCCAGGATTCCCTTCGTCAGTGGTTTCGATACATAATCATTCCTCACAATCCTATGAAACAACAGATGAGTGGGTCAGATACCGCGCGTTGGTGTTAGAGCCGAACTCACCGGAACGCCTTCGGGTTCAAAGCAGCTGTATGTTGTATACTCCTTACCAGCTGCCCCTGCAGCAACCCCAATCGTTTATTCGTGGCCTCGCCCACGATTGTCAAGGATGCCAGCGACCCGTCCGTAGATCCTAGAAATCTTTTCAACGAACTCCGCCGCAAAGATACAGAAAGAAAGAGTCACCAGTCAGCAATCGTGAGCGCGGCACTTGCTCTTCCTTGCTTCGGTGAGCAAGAAGTACAGACGTGCGGAATTCACGTTGATTATGGAACTCAGTTCTTAGGAGAAGGTATCGCCCATCCTTCGAATCAGGATCTTCGTATGTCCAAGAATCATTCATCCAAATCTACGGTGTAAATATCGCGATAAAAACACACACCTTGTGGGTTATACTCATATATGCGCATGATACCATCCTCATCACCGGTTACGATTCTGAGGTCATCATCTGTAAATAGGAAGTCTGCCCTTGTAGCGCAGACGCGTTGGATATCTTTTGAGAGAAGGGCGAGCTTGTAAGGATCCTCCTGCCAGTACATGGACCGTTCATGAGTCGTCGGTTGATCAAGCAAAAACCTTTTGGCAAACCTGGAATGCAACGAACCACACGCTCTTCACTGCGTCGCTCACCAACAACAGATTCTTGAGGGTCCGCAACGAGGTCACGTAGACCCCAACGTCCAAAAACGCAACCCCCACGAGGCGTTCATCAGAGTCAAACGCACGGACGAAAATCTGGGGTACAAAGGTTAGAACACCACAAGTCAACCAACCACGGATCAAGGAGCGTAAAGTAGATACGAAATTAAATAGATCACAATGAGGTCGATGTGAACGGAAAGACCTCGGAAGCGTGTGGGAAGTAACACTGAGGTAACCCACCTTCTGGCCCATTGACGAAACAAGATAGTCGTTCAACCCACATACGGCCGTCACAGGCCCCTTCGCGTCATCTCTGCACCGCAACCTCAGCTTATACCATCGGCGCTGAGATACTGCTGGATCAGGGACAACTTCCGCTATTTCGAAAATATACGTCTGATATTTTCAGAACCAGCTGAGGGGCTTCCTTAATACGTCAAATGAAGGAAAGTACGCACTGCGCCCTTGACGGCAAGGTCTTCCCCACGATCAATTGTGGTTCCTACGGCTATGAAGTCCTTCTTTCCTGTGTCGGTTGCGGCCGTCTCAAGAGTCACGATGGACATATCGTTTATGTATTCATTTGTTGCGAACTCGAACCTTAATTGCACGGTGTGTCAGTATAACTAAGAATAGGCTACAGGGGAGAGATGACCCACCCATCCATTGTAACCCAGATATCGGGTGCGATCAACTCGAGCGCCGAACAATCCACATTCGGTTCAGGAATATTTGGTGCTGGATCACCAGAAATTGTCGGATGTCGCAAACCATGCATTAACCTCATGTTTTGTCACGGATGTGAGAGCGAAGCACTGACCATCAGGTTCCCACAACCGGACTCCATCTTCGTCAAACGAAGCAAACTTCGCTTGCAGCGAAGACGCAGCGATGATCAAACTTGTAGAAGGATCAAACACCACGCTCGAGTAAGCCCTTCCTCGAGGAACAGACCTCGTCGGTAGCGGCCCATCAAATTGGAAGTCAGGTATCCATTCAAGCAGTACCGGACCCTGTGATCACAAACAAAACAAAACATGTTTGATGAGCGTCAATGGCGAGATGGAATAAAAAGGATAACACACCTCTTCTGTATACATCAAGAAATCACCTCTCAAATCCCACAGGGAACAAGAGGTAAATGCATGCACGACGTTATGCCCCGAAGGATACACCTGCACACCACCTTTGTCCGTACCCAAAATCCAATGAGGGCGATCACCAGTAAAGAACACTCCAGAATACGTGACCCCTGGCGCAGGCGAAGTCGTGAAAGGTATAAAGAGCCTATTGACCTTCTTCTGCTCCGCGAGTATATGGCTTTTCTCATTCTCTTCTGGGCGTTGGATCTCAAACGCTTTTGATGCAATTTTTGCGAACTTGATGTGGAGGGTTGTGGCTCGAGGCGTGGCAGGCGCTTCGGCGTTTTGGCCGAGTGGGAATGCTTCGTAAATTGCGAGTTGGCCTGAGCGCAAGAAAACCTGAAACAAAGTTTAAAAAACATGTGGTTTTCATGGTTGAAATCGCTTACGCAGAGATATGGTACAAGCGACGTTTCACCCACTGGCGTGAGTAAAATCTGTTCAACGTCCAGATCCTGGGGTTTTCGAGGCGGATCTTGTGGTAACGAAACTGCCGGTGGGTCGTGTGTATCTATCAACACTGACTGTAGCGAAGCCAGAGCCGGCGTCGAGAATACCAATAGCAATTTAGGCAGTGTCCAGATCTAACCCCACATATTGAAACCTAAAACGTGCGGAAGCCCTAAAGGTTAACTCACCTCGAGTACTCCCTGAGGCCTGACTAACAGCAGCCATTGAGACTTCGCTCCGGACACAGCCTGTAAAGTAGTCGACGTCGCAGCAGAAGCAGGTGAATTATTCTCGAGCTGGGCTTCGAATAACCCCGTAGAATCAGTAAAGAAGCATCCAGCAAGGTATCTCGAACTCTAAACAGCCACAAGAAGTCAGCTCCTTCTACGCCATAAAACTCTTGGATCAACAACTACGCACCTTATCCCCCATAGGCGACATATCCTTCCTCCTAATCTTCCCTCTTTCGGCCTCACCGATAAACAACCCAATTGAATCATCTTCCCTCAAAACTAACACGAAGGGATCCGAGATACTGCATGCGCGTATCTTGGGCCGCGGCATATTCCCATCTTTGTCAGGTATGGTCTGCCGCTCTGAACCGTCAGGCTCAAGGACGCGTATAGCGCTGGTCATGACGTGTAGAATGGCAGTTCGTTGGAAGAATGGTGCTGCACCGATTGTGAGGCCAGGGGTGCGCGTTGTGATTGAGATGTCGCGGTTCATGGAGCGCATCGCGATCTAGAACCCGAAATTAGGCGTATTTTAGAAAGAAGTCGAAGATATTTCTCTCAAGGGGAAGGGGGACTTACCCGAGAGGAACCCGGGGACGGGTTAATGTCCGTACTGAGGATGAGGGTATCGTTATCCTGTCCCGAAAATGAGGGGTTGTTATTCCGTAGTGGTTGACGGACGGGTAAAGACCAGATTCCACGGGAGCCGCTTATAGTTAAGATCTTGCGCTTCCTACGTATCGGGAGATCTCGCTGGTGCGGAGGCGTGAGTCAAGGTATCGGGTGAGGGATGAGATTGGTATGTACCTGAAAGAGGGTAAAACCTCCTAAGGAGCCCCCCCCTGTTGCCGCAACTAACTCCGGCACAGGTTTCTCCTACGCACTGCAGTCAATAACTAGATAATGTATATGCGGATATACACGCACACCGTTCATTGCCAGAGAGAAGGTCATACTTGAAATTGGACCGTAAGCGGGGAGGTGGTCGCGCAGTGATAGATGAATGACGGTCTTAGTTTTCTTGACCTGCGTAACGCCGTTCGTAGTTGGTTCATCATCCATTTTCGAGTCGCCATAAATGTCTACAAATGTATCAATACAGATTCCAAGTCGAAGCTAGGCGGGAAATCACCATCGTCGTCATCATCCATAATAACGTCTTGAGTCACCACAGCCGACCTAGCGGACTCTTGATCTTCCGCAACCTCCTCTTCAACATGCGCGGTTTTCAACAAGATGGACGGTCCAACGGTGCTCCCAATAAAAAAATGGTCTTCATCCACGCGTTTCACGACGGTAGGAATCGTGGTCTGCGCGAGGGCAGGAGCCATCGACAACTTCGACACAGTTTTCCCATCCGCCATAAGCTCCACAGGATAAACTGCCCCATCTCTAAGAATCAAGAACACGGTTTTATCATCAACCATGATCGAACGACACCCTTCCAACATGAGCATCCGCGACGTGTCTGCTTCCTCACTCAAAGAAGGATACGTCAAATCGCTGACTCGCGTAGCCCATCCGTTAACTTGCAAACCGACGCGCCGAGAAGATTGGTCGACATAGATCACGGAGTTACTAGTGGTAATGACAACGCCACCGAACGCGGTCGAACAGGGGAGAAGTGAGAACGCATCGTAGGGCAGACCTTGGACGGAGGTTATGATGGTGGAATTTTGGGTCAAAATGTCGAGTGTGAATATTATGAGCCTGCAGGTATCCTTGAATTCACGCAGCCGGCTGGAGAGATCTCGTTTCAACAGGATTGGACAGCAAAGGATGGGTTGAGATAGTGACGTACCCGGTCCATGTCTGCTGCGTTTGGAACAGAATGGCGATAGTGGGGTTGTTGAACCCGGGGAGGAAGACAAAGTCGATAACATTACGGATGTTTTCTTCGACCTGGGTAGGAAGGTCTAGTATGAAACTCGGTGAATACGGGACATCCCTGTTTCATCCTCGCACCGTCAGCAAAGAACGGACGTGAAATAAAGAAAGCTTAAAGGCGCACCTGAGTTGCGACTGGTCTTGTTCCATTACATCGAGTTCGGCTTGAGTTTGGTAGAATGGAAGGATGGCTATTGCATGTTTTGGGAGTGAGAGGGCGGCACAGCGGGAGAGAGGATCGACACGCAGGTCAGCGCGGAATAATAGAGAATCAAGTGATAGCTATGGTGGATTGAATTACTGAGCGATAGCAAAATGAAATTAGATGGGCGTACTAGTTGGGGTGCCCGTTCATAGGTGTGAATAGACACCGTTATAAGATCGTGTGCCGAGTCTGACCATTCTAGAAGGGCAATCTACAAATCGTCAGAGTGAAGCTCGAACAGATGAAGGAGTAAGAGAGCTTACTTTGGCATCCTTGAACGAAACCAGCAGCCTCTCGAGCTTGTCCTCATTGGAGGACATGATCCTGACACCTTCCAGGCCTGTAATGATTCCATGCAAGCGGCATTCGCGAACAAAGTAGAATTTGGTGACTGTAGGATGCTTCAGACTTTTCTGCGCCGCGGACTGGATGAAGCGTCAGCAAAGTTGGTCTCAGCGGAAGTCTGCACATGACGAGAAATTGGTGTATTTGGGTGATACGTAGGACAAGTAAATCACCTTTGCTATGTTCACAAAGCCCTCTCCTTGCTCGTCCATTTCAACCTCTCCTTCAACAGCCTCCGTTCCCCGGCGTGCTTTCCCCCTCCGTTCGCGTTCATCGTCCGCCTGAGTTGAAACCGGAGCTGGCTCCTCCCGGACTTCAAAGATACGAAGAAGGTTCGACCGCGCGACCACCACGTTGCACAATACGCGAGCAGCAAGTTCATGGCGGATATTGTCACTGGGTGGTGCAGACGAGTCGTGTAGTGTTGAGGGTAGTAACCTGAGACTCGTCGCAAATTCCACGCCGCTTGCGGGCAGAATTTCCTGATGAAGTGCGTGCATCGCGCCAGCCGGTTTCAAAGACGTCGTATACACCTATGCAGCAACGCGTTTATTCTGCAGCAATTAACAATACTGCCCGTAATTGTGGATTGTTGAGAGAGATTTCCAGGAATTATTCGGCCACCTAGCTGAGCCTGTGCACGCAAATAGCAAGGTTTTCCGAAAAACTCGCCCAGCAACCTGCTTGCTGACGTAATACGCACTGCTTTCCACCCGTTCCATCCACTCCTCCGTCCTTCCTTAGACGCTCAACGTCAACGCCGCAGTATGCTGTTGACGCACTAATGAATACTAGCGCCCTATTGCACGCCATGAATGCTTAATCGTGCAGGATGCGTTTACTCAAATCTTGGACCCTGGAATGTTTCCGTCCAGTTCCGGCCATACAAGTCAACTCGGAATAAAGAAGGGATTCCGTTCATCATACATACTTTATGCAATCCAAGCGGCTGATGATATTCTCTCTCTCAGACTAACAGTCTGATAAACTATTCATAAATGAACAGCAGCAAACTTCTTCTCCCAGTCACTACTGCTCAAGCACAAAGATATTCCGCCTCGCTCCCGGTTTAGCCAAAATCTGCTTCACATCAAAGGCTCTTTTTCGCGTTTGGGCCTAATTATTCTGATTCTTTCGATATACATAATTAACACATCTGCAGAACCAGAAGGCATGTGAAATGATCTAGGATTGGTCCACAGAGGAACTTCGATGCATCTTCGGGATTTTGCAAAATGAAAAGTCACACATACATCGATTATTGCAGGCCTTGCAAATTCGGAACCTCCACCACCAACAGCTGTCATATTATCCATACCCTTCCACCCCGGACCATCTGCTGCTTTGCGTCTGATCGAATGCCGCATGGATCACCTCAAGCCCAACTCGTGTTGGTTACATGATGTATGTGGAACCAAAACACATATATTACTGGACCCATCTCTTAGCGAATACTGCTGCTACGCCGTCTGAAATACACGACGATGTACTCATCCGTTCTTTCTTCCCAACAGCAAAATTCAAGGCTACCGCAGATTAATGCTCCCGTGAGTCATCGCCTTCATGAATTTTCATCGGTATGCGAATGATCAGCTTTCCAGGGCTATTCTGCGCATCCCGGTCAATTTTCCGTTCACCTTTTCAAGACACCGACTCTTGGTTCCTATTATGCAGCACCAAAATATGACTCTGGTTATCGCACGGCAGCGCCGTCCAACTATTATTCTATCTCTCGATACGACAACCCACCATCTCGCTTTCCGTCAGCCTCGGACCCTCAGCGCCCATCACAATACTCCACATCCGTCAGAACTTCTAATTTAACGGCTCGGGACTACAACCTCCGCCCAACCAACATCAACACTGGCTACAATTTTACAAGAGGAACCAGGGACAGCACCTATATCTATGAACAATCCGACATCCTCTCCGTTACTGAATACGACGATGATACCGCGACAAACGACTCGTACTCACCCATTTCCCCCACCTCCGCCACATCGACCGATAGCCTGGTGGCACTAAAGAGCCCACTCACTGAGGACGACAACACGGGCTTCAACGAGGCGTAATTCGATTGCTATTCCAGTACCACCCCTACCCATAGGATCGGCGACGGGCAGATCTTATCCCTCCAGCCACGAGGACGTCCTTCGATCAGGTGACGAGACACATTTCCGGCCGAATTCAATTCAAGGCTTCAACAACAGCACAACGAGCACCACTCCCATCCCAATACCTCCTTCCACATCTACATCTGGTGACACTCGTCTATCAGTTCTCTCCACCGCTAGCGCTGGTGGTACTGGTAATGCTCCTCCAGTGCCGTCGTCTTCTGGTGGATATACTATGGCCCCATGCACTCCCATCTATCGCTCCTTCGGAAGCAGACACAGAGGACGTTTCCCTCGAGGCACGCATGAATGCCGAATACAACGCTATCGCCACTGGCTCCCTATACAAATCCTCTACTACCGATAGTGCCGATCCGAAACATAGCAATGCAGTTGCGATTCCGGTTCCATCGGCTCATGAGAGGAGCAGTCCACCGTATGTATCCACTGCACCCTCTGGTGGTAATGGCAGGTCTGACGACCCGAGCAGGGGTGGCCTTCGTGTGACGGTTCCCAATACCACGGCAGAGACGACGCAGGGCCTACCGAGTGCAATCAAGAGTCCAGCGACTTCTTCTATTTTTGAGTCCTTGGAGGAAGGGCGAGCGACGGGTTACATGAACAATCGGGATTCTATTGTAGCAGTAGGAGAGCGTGACCAATTCCTACCTCCCTTCGCTGATGACCGCTGGGTGAACGATCAAAAAGTTGAAAGGGAAAGACGGGGCTCGATTTCGTACCAACGAGTACCTATCCCACACCCCGCCCCAGAATTACGCAGAGAGTACACGGGAAGCACGGTGCCTCGCTCTCTCGTTTCAAGCACTAATGCTACATATAATTCGTCCCCTCCACGCTCTTCCGCGGAAGATCAGCGCACGGTGGCTTTCCCACCCTCATCTACCACCACTTCTCGCCCGCGGCGTGACTCTAGAGCAGGATACTCTGCGCCTCCACCAACTCGTTCTTCCCCTCCACGTCAGGAAGAACCGAAACTCGATACAAGTCCCCGGCGACGGACAGAGAGCGCCCTTGGACTACATATCCCAGACGCCGTTGTATCCGCCCGGGCTACCAGCACACACCCATCTTCCAGCACTCACCCATCTTCCAGCACTCACCCATCTTCCAGCACTCACCCAGAGGTTCCGACCTCTTCGTATCCCCCCGATCCGTACCTAACCAGGACTACGGATAATTATGCCCTCCCTACTTCCTCCGGCATTGGACGCAGGGCCAGTCCTCCCGCAGTTTCCTCCGGAAGTACATATCGTCCACAAAGCACGGCACCCCCAGATCCGTATCGTGCCCCGGGGAGCACGTATCGCCCTCAAGCAGGATCCACATCCGCAGACACATACCGTGCGCAGAATGGTGTTACGTCCACTATTCCTTATCGCCCCAAAAGCACAGCTCCCACTCCAAACACTTATCGTACGCCTAACTCCTCCGACCCTTATCGTTCGCAGTCCACGGCTCCTCCCCCAGAGACTTCGTACCGCCCGCAGGGTTCAGCAGTCCCCACATCAGAAACTTCCCATCGTTCTGGATACCCACCGCAGGCTGCGCCACCCGTGCCACCTCCATCGTCATACTCAATCCAACCTTCTGATACTCGACCACCTTCGACGAGGGTCAGGGCAAACTCTGGGTCATGGTCACGTAATGCTACTGTGAACTCAAGTTCTGCTCCTCCGTCGAGCAAGACACCAAGTCCACCATCGAGGCATGCTCAGGCATCTGTCCCTCGATCGAGCTCACGATCCAATTCCCCTACTGCTGAAGTTCCACCGCCACCACGAGTGCAGAGTGACAGCAGGCGCGATCAGCTACGGTCATCCCCACCCTCACGCAGCGCTACTGCGACTGCCCAGCCCGTCCCCAACCAGAGTCAAGGCCAACTCCGCTATCCTTCACCACCTAATACTCCAGCAACCACTTCCAGTCATCCTAAAGTCCCTCGCTCCTCGTCCCGTTCCCCGCCGCGCGACGCTCATACATCAACACGAGACACCAGCGGTGTCCGCAGTTCACCTAAGCAGCAGCGTGACGCTGGCGAGGGCTCAGATTATTCTGCCGGAAAACCAATTTCGAAGGCTAAACTGACCATCCGAAATCCCTCACCTTCGGAAACGAGTACTGAAAGATCGGCAAGTCCATCTCACGTACAACAACCACCGATGAGTGGTATGGCTTCAATGAGGCGTTCAACGTTACCCTATGACGCCAGGGCAGGTGCAAATGGACAAACCAGTATTAACGACTACGGACGTCACACAACGCATGTACCTGAGAAACCTCAGCGCCGTTTCTCTGATAGCGATCAGACGGACGGACCCAGCTTCTCCTTCAACACCACGGGACGTGGTCCGCTGGCCCGGTGCGTAAGATGGAATGAGAACCTCGTGTGCCCGTCACCTGTGTTCCCCAACCGACGTAAGGGATGGTTTAACCGCAGAGGGTAACGTCCTTCAACTTTAATTCATGTATAACAACTGTGATTGATTGGTTCTGGGTAATGATAGGGACCAGTTGTGGACGAATGAAGGCGCTTATAAGCCTCCTCCACCCGGAGAAGAGTATTCGCCTGACCTCAATGATTATCCCGAGTATGGACAGGGGTGGATGAATGAAGAAGGTGTGAGGATCGATATGTCTCATCGTCTGGTTCCAAAAGTCCCCCTCCGATCGGCGTTGAAGCAACCCAAACCCCTGTCTTGAAGTGTGACCTTATGTTTTCATCGTTTTCGCAATGCTATGAAGTCCATTTGAAGTATTTAGTTTGCTTCGAGTCAAGGAAATATTGTTATTTTGATGCCAGACCCCGGGCCTTCGGCTGGCTTTTGGTAGTGGCGGAAATTGGCTTTCTGCCACACGCTGTTCCGGTCGCTTTGACAATTCAGGTGCGATCTTCGTGTCTCATGCCCCCCTTTTTCTTTGCGTTCGTCCTTCGGTTATTTCAACTGCCATCAGTATGAAATACATAGTTTATGTTGTTATCTCCTTCGTTATACCCCAGTGTGCTTGCTTGAGTAGTTCCATCCGGACAAGTTCTTGACGTTTGACAGGCGGAGGCTAAATTATCGAACACGCATGGAACGCGAGGAACATTGAGATAAGGTTAAGTGGCAGGCACAATCGGGACCTACCTTCTTCAACATCCGACAACATTTTCCCAGCAAAGTAAATTTGTCAACAATGAGGTAGCCCTGAATCAAGTCACCTGGAGACCATGCGCAAAAACCCAAAGAGTTTGTATTAGGAGGAGGGCTCATTCCTGTCTCATCCGAACAGCCACGTAGGACTTCCCCTAACCTTCAACCATGTCCACATCCACCATCACGTCTACCTCTTCATCCCCTGTCAGGAAGTTTGGACAACCACGGACACCAGATCATCTCTTGCAGTTCGGTGGCTACATCATTTCGAATGAAGGAATGGCGAGATGGGGATCGAGGCTCACAAATCCACCTCATACATTCCCATCTAACGCATCTATTGTCGCTTCTCACGAAGTGCACAAAAAGCTCAAGGAGATAAACCTCGCAGGACTGCTCAATGTTGGCTCATTGCAAAGCCCGCGGTTCATCATCTTCACCAAGAACAAAGTGCACCAATATCGTGAGGGCGTTCATGAGCGCGATTTGCCGTCGCTTGAACCCGATAAGTGGGATAAGTGGACTTTGAGGGTTATGATCCAGGAACTGCGTACGTTACTTTGGTCCATTGGCGCTCAGATAAGCGTAGAGTGATTGACTCTTGGCGTGTGATGATGCCGCTGTTTTAGACGTTGACCCGAGTGAGGTCACAGCTTTCAAG
This sequence comes from Calvatia gigantea, assembly GCA_025093985.1. Classification (NCBI taxonomy): domain Eukaryota; kingdom Fungi; phylum Basidiomycota; class Agaricomycetes; order Agaricales; family Lycoperdaceae; genus Calvatia; species Calvatia gigantea. The sequence continues at coordinate 2,016,979 of JACAAK010000011.1, forward strand.
TCTGTTCTATCCAATGACGTGCCGCACGATCCCGACGTATTTGGAGAAATGTCGAGGCAGGAAATGGAGGCATGGTGGAAGGAAAACTGAACGGGAGCGAGCCTTTGGGTTCACGATAGGGGGTGATGGTCAGTGCTCGTTTCCGTTGGCGAGGGGGTGCGCCGGCTCGAGGTCTCTAGATTATGGTCCCCTATTTCATCATAGATGTCTGTCCAGGAGTTCGTCATACAATACTGTCACATACGCAAAAAATACATAACTAGTGGTATACACGGGGTCATTTCCAAACGCACTCAGCTAATCTGATAAAACCAGGACCTCCTCGTCTGATGGCAATCGTTGGACTCCCCTTCCCGCACTTTTCGCCTTCTTTCGTCTTGCTTTGGGCTCCTCTCTCAGCGACTTGGACCAATCGTACGTCACCTCATCCGAATCCTCATTGCTCGTGTCTTCAATCAGATCCGCGTTAATCGTCTCATACTCGCCACTTTCATCATCAACCCGAAGCGCATTCCCTTTCTTCCTTTGTAAAGCCCTTGATGACTGGTTCCCCCTGGGCCGAGGGTTACCCACGTACATATGGTCAAGGTTGTGATCATCATCGATGTCAATCCCATCAGTCGCTGTTTCGGCTTTCTTCTTGCCTTTTCCTACCGCGGTCCCCGTTTTCTGTTTCTTTGTCGGCGGAGTATTCTCATCAGGACCTTTTTCCTCTTCATCTTCCCCCTCCATATTCTTCCTCTGTCTCCCTCGCTTCTTGTTTGGTATTTGTTTGAAAAGGGTGACCTCCAACATGGGTCTGGCGGCATTCGTAACTCCTTCGCGCGTTTCGTGGATGAACCTGGGGGCCAATTGCCCAGGTATGACATAGACGTTGGTTGCATACGCCGTTTGCTGGTACTCCTCTCTAAGGTAACCCTTGATAAGTAACCGTACAATGAGGTGTTCGATGTCCTATCAGTGATAATCAACAACGCTTCCACGAGACTGTTTTTAAGGGAATGGATATCTCACGTCCTTGGACAGGTCTACGACACCTCCTGCGATTGCATCCAAATCCAGGTTGACCTTCTCCTTCCCCCTTCTCTTCCCCTTTCCTCCCCCCACGGGGACATCGAACGCGCCACCTCCTGCACCCTTCGCCAACCCCGCTAGCATATTCACCGTTGCCTTCCCACCAATAGTGCGCACATAATGTGCAATCTTGAGAAGTTGCCAAGTTTGAACAGAGACATCTCTGCGTTCTATCGATTCTGGAGGTCGAGTGCAATTATCACAATGTCCGCAGCGTTCAAGGGCATCTTGATCTTCAGTCGTCCAGGAGGAGATAGAAAGGTTAGATGAATGTGAGAAGTATCTATTTTATTAAAAGCAATGAGCTGAGGCGAAGGGTAGTGTGATAAAACTCCAGCAGAAGACGAACTTGGCGAACTGGATCTTCCGACACTCTTCAAGATCTTCTGCAAAGTCAAGAACGGCGTGCACTGTCAACGATGAATTCGTTCATTCCATCATCATCATCATTTCCCGGGGTTACGCGTGCCAAAGATCGCAGTAAAGGTTATATCGAAATTAAACACATGAGCGCACGAGTTCATGTCGGAGGCTGCGGGGAAGGGGGAGGGACTGACTTTTTTCCTGCCCAGATTTCTCAGACGCGACCATCGAGCCAATGGTTGACCCATCCTGAGGCCGATAAAATAAGACGCAATCCGCATCTTTACCATCTCTACCTGCTCTTCCTGATTCTTGATAATATCCCTCGAGCGATTTCTGCCAGATGACTTATCAATCAATCCGAACTCCACCGCTTTGAAAGTGCAGTGCACTAGAACCTACCGAGATCTATATATACGCACGCATCAAAACAGTCAGTCAAGCCAGCAGCGCAAAAGGGAAAGTGGGGCAGCAGGTAGGTACCGAATGGTGTAACACAAATCGCACATCTCCTTTATCGATGCCTAGTCCGAACGCTGTTTCATGTACCAAGAATTAGAATTAGTCACGTCATAGAACAGTGAAAAAAGGATAATGTGATATAGACCGATTGTAGCGCAGACAACTTTGATCCTTCCAGCACGCCATGCACTTATGTAATTGGCTCTTTTCACTTTCATGCCTATCCGCGTGGTATACACCAGTTTTGATCTTCCCGCCACTGAGCTCTTGCAATTCTTGTGCCTACAGTTTCCGTATTCTGCGTGATTGCGTTGAAGTATAAGAGTAGGAACATCTAGGGTGATTTAAGAAAGGGTACCTTTTTAGATAAGCAATAGACAATTCCAGAATCGTTCGGGTGATGTTCAAGGATATAATCAACCATAGCCTTCGTCACGTCGGATGCTTTGGAAGGTTTGGGTACGACACGATAATGAAGGTTCTTTCGGTATAGTGGAGCGAAGAAATACACGGTTCCAGTCGGTTTCGCATCTAGAACGAAGGTCGATATTCGGAGCTCGGAGGTAATGAATAGGGGGACATACTTCGACCATCAACGATATCCGGGAGCCGCAATGTCTTGAGAAGATCCTTCAATACAAGCGGAGGGCATGTTGCAGAGAGAGCCATAATTGGAACAGAAGGGAATAACGTTCGTAACTTGTGAAGTTTCTGATAATCGGGACTTGGTTTCTTTTAATAAAAAAAAGGCGAACGGAAACGTTGTAGGTTCGTACCGGAAATCATGTCCCATCTGCGATACGCAGTGCGCTTCATCAATCACTATCCGTGATAGTTTTCCCCCCGAAACGAGCTTCTGCAGCAGTATAGTGAAATTGTTATCTTTCGCCAATCGTTCTGGCTACAGAAACGGATCTGGGTTAAACTTTCCTTCGCTCGAGTTACATTAACTATTGAGTGGACGACGCACCGTCACGTAGCATAACTTAATTTCCTCTTGACTGGAATCTAGTCTTCCGTCGGCAAGTGCAAACAATTGTCTTTGAATTTCCTTCTTCTCCGCAGTCGGCGTAGCCCCGGTCAGCGCAACCGCATTAACTATAATAATTTCGAGAACGCTTTTAGACAATGAAGCCACCTCAGAGCGAGTAACAAAAATAGGTACACTCACTTCTGTGTCCTTGTAGATGTAATATTTGGTCCGTGATAAGCGAAATCAAAGGTGAGATAACGAGAGTGCAACCGGGCGTTAACAATGCAGGAAGTTGATATGTAAGTGATTTTCCTCCTCCAGTTGGCATCACGACCACGATATCCCGACCATCCATATTCGCATTACATATTCTAAAAGGGGGCGGCGCAACCCAAAAACCGTTTCTGAGAAGGGAAGTCCAGATGAGATTAAGGAAATACGGAACTTACCCTCTTTGACAAAGCCTAAAATCGCTAATCCCAAACACACTCTTCATCCTCGCTTTCAATCCACCCATCCAGTCAAACTCGTCGTCCATATAGTTGATCCCTTGTTGTACGTGCCCAGCTTTACCTTTACCCTTCACTACCACATTAGTGGCGGTACCAGACTGCGGGTGAGAGGCCCGCTCGAGCTCATGTAACATCCTAACCACGCCCTCTTTCTGATCCTCCTTCGAGCGTAGTTGCGTATTCAAGCTTTTTATACTCTCTTTGAGACCTATTATATCCGCGTCCATTTCTGCGATACGACGTTTTAATTCCTGTTTCTTTGCCCATTGGGCCATTCCAGCATCCTGGTCATTGGACGGTTCGGTTCGAGTTGCGTTAGATTGAGTTGCGTTGGTAATGGTTCCATTAGGTTTAAACGATGAAGAATGATTGCTCGTAGCGACAGTTAAGGAAGGTCCGCGTGAAGAGGTAGCTGCATTCCGGGACCGTGCATTATGTGCATCGAGTACAGAACGTTTCAAGACTTCTTCAAAGGCTGGCTGTAGTGCAAAAGACTTAGTAACCCACTCCACACACGTAATAAACGCGGCTTCCACGTACGTCGTCCGAAGCGAGGGTGTCGTCCCGATAGTCGTAGTCAAAATCATAGTCATAGTCGTTCATGTACGGGACAAGCGCGGAGATAATCGCGGTGAAAGGGGCAAAGCACGTTAACGAGCGCGTCGCGATGATAAATGAGAATCTTCCCACGTTTACTCTTCATCAAAAATTCAACATCGCGATTCGTAGCTCGTCCAGATATTTCCAATTCGCTAGTGCCTTTCGCTGATCAAGGTATTCCCTATGTATTAGTCTTAGGAGCTGACACACTGGCCCAGTGAACAATGTTCCCAAAGGGCTCGTCGAGTAGCCCGTTTAATATGGGCGGTTCCTTCGAGTTTAATAGCGCTTGGAATTGAAAACCCTCCTGCTTCAGAATGTTTATCATTGACACTAGAAAAGGTAGAGCATGGCCGACGCACTCCAGAAATTAGATTGGGGTTTCTTCGAGATCACAGAGCAAAGTATCATACTATAAAGCCACCGGCATTGTGGACAAACACCCGAAGTGCCTCCACTAAAGCAGACGACAAAAGCCTCCCGCACTTTACCATCAAGACTCATGCAGACTCGGTTTCGAACCTTGATTGAACCTCAGGCTCAGACTCAGGCTCCTACTCAAGAGTCATACCCATATTCAAACAGCGGATCAAAGAACGTCTTCACTCCCTCAGCCAGGTCGATCGTGCGCAACTCTCAATAATGTTGCAGCTCGTGATTAATTTCCCAATACCAAAAAATCGATTTTCTGCCATATCCCATGCGGTATACGGCAGACTCAACACCTTTCCGAGATTTATTGCAAAAGAGAGACTTAGTCCTAGAGGTCAAGTTGGGGTGGTATCGTTGGATGATATTTGCTTGCTGCAGGTGCTTGATCATCTTCGAAAAGCGTGGTCAGGTTAGGAAAGCAGGATTTTTTAAAAAAAAAAGGAGTTCACGGATTTGAATTTAGCTATGTCGAATTTGAGAAATTCACTACCGGAAATCCAACAAATATATGTTCCTGGAGACCATTTGGTGCGGGTTGTACAGCCCCAATGCCAGTAACTGCTTGAACCCCAACCACTGGCGCCCCCATGAAGGTGTGTAGACATGTAAATGCTTAATGAAAATCGCAATCAGCATTCAAACTCCCAGCTTCTCCTGAGACGGGAAATGCTTTCAGAGTCTTCAGTGCCAACCATGATATAGACCCAGGACTTGATGATTGAGTTGACCAACTCATTCGTAGACGGATAGGAAAGAGAGAACGCCGAATCAGGTATGCCAGGTGCGAGGACCAATTCTGTGGGACGCAGTAGTTCTGGTGAGAAGAGCCGGTCGAAAAGGCGGTCGGTCTAACTCACCTGTGCCATGCCAACAGAAGCCTTGATCATAGTCAAGGCGAGTTTTGAGGTAATGCTTTGCTAGCGGTTCTGAGCCCTTGACACAATAACGTCTTGAGCGTGCTGGGTCAAGAAGGAAGTCCTCAAAAGATTTGTGGTAGAAGGAAACCCGCCCTCCGAGGTGATTAATAACATATCGCGAAGTTTGTGGAACAAATTGGTTGTCGGTTTGCGTATACGAACAGCTGGAGTCGACAACGGGATCAAGTTCGAGGTAGTTGCCTAGGCCCGTGGGATGAACGACGGCATTCGCGTGGTGGCAGACATTTTCAACCAACTCCTGCTGGACCTCTCATCCAGTATATCGGTGCCTGGGTGTCACTTGGGGTAGGGAAAGCCCAATGTACGATGTCCTCGATGTACTGTTCACAGGTTCCAGGGAAACATCGAGGAGGGTATGCACGAGTGGAAGAATCGTGTGTAGCTTTAGGCGTGGACGCTTCACGCAGGATATCAATGCCTGTACCAGATAAATTCATCGGCTCGCATCTTTTTGATTAAGCTTACCAGTTGGTCTACTTGCGTCGCTGTAAATTGGCCACCGTAACTATCAAAGCCCTGGGCATTGGTGAAAAACGACATTGAAGATACTTGACGACTGTCAGGTGGGAAAGGCTGAGGTTGTCGTCAAAACTGCGGTGTCTTCTCTCACGTTCACATCCAACATAGTGCTCCCGAGTTCAGAACATGACGATTTGAGTCCGGTTCAATCTACATTGCTGGATACACCAGCACATGGGTATTGACACAGCCGTTTGACCACTTGGCTGCTTGAAATGAGCAATGTACTCAAGGATAATCGTTGCCTTTAGCAGAGTTGAATACTAAATCAATATTACTTCATTTATTAACCTCTGGTAATCTCTGATTCGCTCCCAACCTCCCTCCGTGAGACTTGGTAACCCACTCTACACACATTATAGACGCGGTTTCCACGTACGTCGTTCCGAAGCGAGGGTGTCGTCCCGATAGTCGTAGTCGAAGTCATAGTCATAGTCGTCCATGTACCGGGACAAGCGCGGAGGCATAATCGCGGTGAAAGGGCAGAAACACGTTAAAGAGCGCCGTCCGCGATGATTGACTTAAATGAGAATTTTCCAGCATTTGTTCTTCATCAAAAATTCAAGCATTGCACTCGCCCAGGTTTAACGTTTATGTTGAGTACAAAGACATACACCCGAGTTTGAGCCCAGTCTAACCGCTGGATGCGTTAATCCATGGATGGTACTGACATAGCTGTTTATGACTTGATTCCTTGGAAGGAGCAACGTATACTCGAGCATAATAGTTGCTTTTATCACAAAGTTAAGCAGCAGTCACATCAACACTACCCCATATCAACATCTGGCATCCTAGGTTCACTCTCAACGCCCTCCATAACCTTCCCTACCCCCGAAGACTGTTGGCGTTGCCGTATCTTCCCCGACCTCACCAACTCATCAATATCTCTCACAGCCTCCCCCTCTTTCCTCCACTCCCTCCTCTCATAAGCATCATACGCCTCTCTCTCATCTATCCACCGTTCTTGAACATCTCGAATATCACTCAACGGACCCTTCATCTCACCAACCGAAGTTGAAAATAGGCCATACGCGTTCGGTCGTAGGTCGGGTGCTACGTCGTCCATTTTATTGATGACTTCTGGTGGGAGTTTGCTGTCTGATGGGGGAACGAAGATGTATCCCGTTGCTCTGTCGATTGCTCTTGTCAGATTCAACATTGAATGCTTGTCCTGTTTTTTTATGTTCCAATTGTGTCAGAGGTGATAACAAACGCGAGAGCGGGGCCGAACCTCGACTGCTAGTGTTTCAAAGCCAACAAGGTTAAAGTCCTCCACAAGTGATATCATCGCCATATTGAGCGCGGTGAATTTGGGAGGGAGGGAGGAAGATAGAGCGTTCGTGAGATAAGAGAGATCTTGAACTTCAGTATAAAAGTCGAGATTGAAGTCTATAAGCCCGCGTTTCAAAATGTGTTCCCGGGCTTCACAAAAAAAAGTGCGAGATCATCTCACCTAGCTCTCCGTATTGTTTGAGCAAATCAATCTTTGATAACACATTGATATGCGGGAGCTCGAGATGCAACATCGCCCTCAACGACAATAACAACACCGAGACGTACTTCGTAGCGTCGGTGATGTAATGTGCATCGCACAAATGTACGGCAGCTAACTGTCCTGGTTCCGCAAAATCTTCCATGAGCGATCAAAACACTTCCGCCCCTAAAAAAGTAAGAGACGCACCCTGAACCCGCTCTTCACCAGTTTATTCACAATCCTTTTTACACTATCATGATTCGTGCTCAACTCGACCTGCCCAGGCAAATCAAAAAGCACATAAGCGTCTTTACCCAATTCCTCAAGTTTCCCCTCCAACCAATCGAAATTAGCTTCGAGGTATTCCATGCAATATAACATTCCACCGTTAGGACCTAGACCGTACTCGTTCATGACGTCTTTCAGGGTGATAAGTTCGGATATGTCGATGGTGCAGGGGTAAGGAATCGCATCGTTAGCAGGGTCGAGGTTGACGATGGAAATGGGTCGGTTGATGGCGTTGAATAGTTGGTGTTTGCCGTAGCAGTATGTTGATTTTCCGCTACCTGGTGAACCGCAGACGATTTCGCCGAAGGGCATGGTGGAAGTGTCTATGTTAATGTAAGAGATGTGATGAACACCATATGCGCAACATTTGTCATCGGATCACATGCATTCTCTGAAAACTTGCCGAGTCGCGTCGCCGTCATTAATCCAACATGATGGAACCAGCATCTTGGCCAGAAGAAGGGCTACCCAAACCGCTCTGCACCCCGCGTATTTTTACGCAGGATACAGCCGTCAACTCCCCGTTCGTTCCCGTCGAGGCCGCCGCACCTCCCACCTCAAAATCGCCTGCAGTAAAACAAAAAACAAGAGGGGTGAAGCAGGACGCCCCCTTGTCCCAAGAAACAGCGAAAGACGCGCGGCGTTTCGACGAACGCCCCTCTCGTTTATGAGGAATGGGCAACCAATTCGATGAGACGTTCCCCTCCGAGGCGTATCATTCGTATGTTTATAACCCTTCTTTACGGAGACGTCCGACGAATGAGCCTTAATTGCTTTTCTCTTTTTCTCAAGTCGCCGCATCCGTGCCAAAAAAGCCCGAAGTTGCACTTGAAGGATTTGATAACTACGCAAAATACTATATGTCCCGCTCTCACTGACAGACGGGTGCACCGCGAACTCATTAACGCGATATACGACAACCCAACCTCTCAGCTTCACCATTGCCATCACCTCTTTTTTTCGACATCCACAAACTCCCCTCCCGTCGCGCAAAACTTCCCATGTTGCGCCATGGTCGTTTCAGCGTGTCTCAGGGACGACAGCGCAGATCGCTCGAGTTATCGCAAAAGCCCTTTCGTCCCTCACCTTAAGAACATTTTGGATAAAGTAGGCACCTCAGCCGATGCCGTGGGTATGGGCTAGCTGGGCTTTGAAGAAAGTGGGATGGTATGATGATTTTCGAGGCGAGACGGAAGCGGGAGGATTGGTTACGCGACTGGAGGTTGAAGAACGGGCATATTGTGCTGATGCTTCACAACACACCTCACACAAGCCCTTGACCCGGTTGTAAATTTAATCCTGTATCTCTCCGCAACATCTTCCAAGAATGCTGCGGCGAGTTTTGTCGGTGAAATTTTGCGCCGGAGTACACTTTCCGACCCCAGTGGATTCCTCCGTTGGTATCGTACGAAAGTGGTGTTTGGTGGCAAGAGCTACTAGTCAAAGCCCATACAGTAATACTTTCATTATATTGCAGATACGCCCCAGGAGAACAACTTGTGGAATGAGGGGAAGTGTCATGTGTGGCTTTTGGGTATGAGGCGTCGAGGAGAAGCTTAAGACCTGTGCCTATGTAATGAAAAAGCGATTTAGCCTTTAGTTGTCCATCTGTTAATAAGACTGGCATAACCAATTTTGTGGGCTTGCAGATCACCACCCAAATTCCTTATTGATCCTAAGTTGCACCATAACCCCCTTAACTGTTTCTTACTTTCTGGCCGTGAATCACTTGCACGTTCCTTTAAGACGCCCGCGGGACCTTACTTAGCAGCCTCCTGCCAAAATTAGACTCCTACTTCCGGAGCTATCGGAATACCATGAGGTGAGCCAACAATGAATGTGTGTCACTCTCAAAGCACGACCAGCCCCGAATGCTTGTCCTGTTTTTTTATGTTCCAATTGTGTCAGAGGTGATAACAAACGCGAGAGCGGGACCGAACCTCGACTGCTAGTGTCTCGAAGCCAACAAGGTTAAAGTCCTCCACAAGTGATATCATCGCCATATTGAGCGCGGTGAATTTGGGAGGGAGGGAGGAAGATAGAGCGTTCGTGAGATAGGACAAATCTTGAACTTCAGTATAGAAGTCGAGATTGAAGTCTATAAGCCCGCGTTTCAAAATGTGTTCCCGGGCTTCACAAAAAAAAGTGCGAGATCATCTCACCTAGCTCTCCGTATTGTTTGAGCAAATCAATCTTTGATAACACATTGATATGCGGGAGCTCGAGATGCAACATCGCCCTCAACGACAATAACAACACCGAGACGTACTTCGTAGTGTCGGTGATGTAATGTGCATCGCACAAATGTACGGCAGCTAACTGTCCTGGTTCCGCAAAATCTTCCATGAGCGATCAAAACACTTCCGCCCCCAAAAAAGTAAGAGACGCACCCTGAACCCGCTTTTCACCAGTTTATTCACAATCCTTCTCACACTATCATGATTCGTGCTCAACTCGACCTGCCCAGGCAAATCAAAAAGCACATAAGCGTCTTTACCCAACTCCTCAAGTTTCCCCTCCAACCAGTCGAAATTAGCTTCGAGGTATTCCATGCAATATAACATTCCACCGTTAGGACCTAGACCGTACTCGTTCATGACGTCTTTCAGGGTGATAAGTTCGGATATGTCGATGGTGCAGGGGTAAGGAATCGTATCATTAGCAGGGTCGAGGTTGACGATGGAAATGGGTCGGTTGATGGCGTTGAATAGTTGGTGTTTGCCGTAGCAGTATGTTGATTTTCCGCTACCTGGTGAACCGCAGACGATTTCGCCGAAGGGCATGGTGGAAGTGTCTATGTTAATGTAAGAGATGTGATCACCATATGCGCAACATTTGTCATCGGATCACGTGCACTCTCTGAAAACTTGCCGAGTCGCGTCGCCGTCATCAATCCAACATGATGGAACCAGAATCTTGGCCAGAAGGGCTACCCAAACCGCTCTGCACCCTGCGTATTTTCTACTAATGGATATAGCCGTCAACTCCCCGTTCGTTACCATCGAGGCCGCCGCACCTCCCACCTCAAAATCGCCTGCAGTAAAACAAAAAACAAGAGGGTGAAGCAGGACGCCCCCTTGTCCCAAGAAACAGCGCAAGACGCGCGGCGTTTCGACGAACGCCCCTCTCGTTTATGAGGAATGGGCAACCAATTCGATGAGACGTTCCCCTCCGAGGCGTTCATTCGTATGTTTATAACCCTTCTTTACGGAGACGTCCGACGAATGAGCCTCAATTGCTTTTCTCTTTTTCTCAAGTCGCCGCATCCGTGCCAGAAAAGCCCGAAGTTGCACTTGAAGGATTTGATAACTACGCGAAATACTATATGTCCCGCTCTCACTGACAGACGGGTGCCCCGCGAACTCATTAACGCGATATACGACAACCCAACCTCTCAGCTTCACCATTGCCATCACCTCTTTTTTTCGACATCCACAAACTCCCCTCCCGTCGCGCAAAACCTCCCATGTTGCACCATGGTCGTTTCAGCGTGTCTCAGGGACGACAGCGCAGATCGCTCGAGTTATCGCAAAAGCCCTTTCGTCCCTCACCTTAAGAACATTTTGAATAAAGTAGGCCCTTCAGCCGATGCCGTGGGTATGGGCTAGCTGGGCTTTGAAGAAAGTGGGATGGTATGATGATTTTCGAGGCGAGACGGAAGCGGGAGGATTGGTTACGCGACTGGAGGTTGAAGAACGGGCATATTGTGCTGATGCTTCACAACACACCTCACACAAGCCCTTGACCCGGTTGTAAATTTAATCCTGTATCTCTCCGCAACATCTTCCAAGAATGCTGCGGCGAGTTTTGTCGGTGAAATTTTGCGCCGGAGTACACTTTCCGACCCCAGTGGATTCCTCCGTTGGTATCGTACGAAAGTGGTGTTTGGTGGCAAGAGCTACTAGTCAAAGCCCATACAGTAATACTTTCATTATATTGCAGATACGCCCCAGGAGAACAACTTGTGGAATGAGGGGAAGTGTCATGTGTGGCTTTTGGGTATGAGGCGTCGAGGAGAAGCTTAAGACCTGTGCCTATGTAATGAAAAAGCGATTTAGCCTTTAATTGTCCATCTGTTAATAAGACTGGCATAACCAATTTTGTGGGCTTGCAGATCACCACCCAAATTCCTTATTGATCCTAAGTTGCACCATAACCCCCTTAACTGTTTCTTACTTTCTGGCCGTGAATCACTTGCACGTTCCTTTAAGACGCCCGCGGGACCATACTTAGCAGCCTCCTGCCAAAATTAGACTCCTACTTCCGGAGCTATCGGAATACCATGAGGTGAGTCAACAATGAATGTGTGTCACTCTCAAAGCACGACCAGCCCCGCCCCGCCGAACAGATTACGCGGCCACTGGCGGCCTAAAGCAGTTTCGATGTTCCCGTCGAGAGCATTGTCAGTGCACGTATATAAGAGCGCAACCCAACAGCACACTCCTTACGCTCCCAACTGAACTTCATACTCGCTACAATGACTTCCCCTCAACAAAAAAGTGCCCTGAACGTGGTCATGGTAAAAAGCTCCATGTGTGCCTACGCGATCATAGCTGACTTGAACTCTTCGGTAGGGTGCTATGACGTTTGGTGAACAAGGCAAACATGCTGCTCGCGTTCACGACACGGGGATGTTGAAACGATATTGAACACCTTCAGGGCCCATGGTCACACTGAAGCAAGCTATCCTAACATCGAACTTGGGGTTCCCTTTAATATTTTCGTTCGTAGATCGACACTGCTCGAGCTTACGCTGGTGGAACCAGTGAGGGATATCTAGGTCGGCTCGATCTTCCCAGCAAAGGATTCGATATTCAAACCAAGTTGTACCCAACCATTCCTATGGTAAGTGTAACTATTTCGTAGAATCTGCAAAACTCAAATTAACAGTCTAGCCTCTCCCCGGTACCGAAACGATGACACATACACCGGAGGTGAGGCACCTTCAAGCTAGTTTACTCCAAAATTCTAAACGTTCAATGGGACCTCAGGATCTACCTCCTAAAATCCTTGGAAGCATTGAACGTGAAGTAAGTGACAAGCATCGCTTTCTCCCACAATGTTAATGACAATCTAACCTCCAGGTCTCTCGACATGTGGTACCTCCACGGCCCTGACCGCTCAGTCCCATACGAGGTCGTACTGAAAGCCGTCAATGATCTTTACAAAGAAGGGTACTTCAAGTGCTTCGGCATTAGCAACTACCCATCGCACGTCCCACACTAATGTAACCTTCGTAACCACACAGTGATTTAATTCGGATACAGATGGGAAGTCGCAGAGATGGTTCAAATATGTAGAGCAAAGCGGATACATACAACCGACTGCCTATCAGGGCCTTTACTAATGCTCTCCACCGCGGAGTTGAACCAGAATTGTTCCCTTATTTGAGGTAAGTATGGTATCAGCTTCTACAGCCTACAACCCCCGTACGTTTTCTCTCGAATCGGAATTTGGTATTCAAAGTGGCTGACTATTTGCCTTAGTGGGAGGAGGCATTCTTACTGGCAAATATACCTCCATGGATGATGTTCCCTGAACCTGGCTCTCGGTTCGATTCATCACAGTGGCTGGGCAAGGTACGTAGAACCGTTTGTAAGTCTTAGTTCCCATCTGAAAGGGTTCAGGTCTTCCAGGCCATTCGCGCAAGGTGAACAGACTGATATAACATTCCAACTTCATCCATTACTCACACGCTCGGCAGATACTGGAAGGAGCCCTTCTTCAAAGCAATCAACTCAGTTCGCACTGTATCCGAAAAGCACGGCCTCACAATGGCTGAAGTAGCTCTTCGTTGGATGTCCCACCACAGCTTGATGAAACGTGAATATGATGATGCTGTTATAATTGGCGCTTCTAGCATCCAACATATCAAACAGGTAATAGTTGTGCTTCAGTTCGCGTCTTGTTCTAGGCATGCTGACAACCTTTTCTCCAGAACTTGATCGACCTTGAGAAAGGTCCTTTGCGTAGGTGTCCGCTTATTCTTGTCTATTTTCACCTTTCTGAAAGAATTTACCAGCGGAGGAGATCATTCAAGTGCTAGATGCGGCCTGGCCAGAAGTTCAGCCATATTCTATGCAGTACTTCCGTTAATCTGTTACGATCGTTAAGCTACGAGGAAACATTACTTGGCGGGCATTCTTTGAATGTTATTGGACAACAAAGCAAGTTTCGCATTAGGGGAGAAGGTTTGACGGCGGTGTTTCCGGTCCCGGAGTTGGCGCCATGAATCAAATTGGGTTTTTGTGTATCTAGGAAATCTACAGTTTGGATGATGCATGGTCAAATACTCCCTGTATCAATGTCTATCTCCATAAATGTGCGAGTCTATTGAATATCCCCTGAGGCCCCCCACTTGGGTGATATCCCGTCCAGTTTCGACGAAATTTTCGCAGAGGGCCCTCACAACAAGCCTGCCTCACCCAACTACCGCATCCCTTCCGTCATAACTCCGAACCCCACTTGGAAAAACAACACCAAGCCCATGAACCCCCTCCCTCCCACATACTCTCAGCTTAACGCGTCTATCTAACGCAAGCAAGGAAAGATCCAATATGTGAGCGAGCGCGTCCAAAGTCACACAGAACTGTTGCTAAGATAGCGTCTACATCTTCTATTTCATTGACAAAACCCAGAGTATGAGGCAGCCGACGGCCTAAAAAATTATTCATTACCAGCTCTCTCTGTCTAATTTAAACCCACTGAAATGGTCCGATCAGGTGCCTGTGATCCAGATACGTTACCTTCTGTCCGACCCATGTATGACTTAGTACGAAAACTCCGCACGCACCTACCTTATGTGATAAATTCTTTTCATTACTTTGGCATTATGAAGCACTTGCGATACACACTCACGCCCCGCCTGCCACAGCCCCCCCGAGTTGGTGGGGGACTTGTCTCAAAGGAACTCCACGGTACCTCATGATCCGGCTGAGGCCCTTTGGTGCTTCTTATAATTGTCACGGAGTTTTACTTCTTTACCAAGAAGGGGTAAAGGACAACAGCAGACAGTTGGTCTGTACCAGGTTCAAAAGTTTTTTTGACAACAGTTGTCCTGTTAAAATCCTTGATCATGAAGAGAAGCTTATTGTCCTGTCTGCATCCACTAAATCAACAATATTAGTGTGAAGTTCATGAGACGCGCCGAACACGCCAGCGCCATTGTTCGCTTACCACAATCTGGCGGTAAGATCAGCCCGAGGTACGTTGATAGGAACGCGTCTTTCGATTGTCTCTACCTCTGTGCGGGTCAACGGAGCACAATCCGGAGCCGAACACCAACCAAATTGGGGAGAAGAAATGATTGTAGGCAGAGGTCCCAGACCCAACGGATAGGAGCGAAGTTGGTAATTTCACAGAGTTCCTTCAAATCACTCACTATTGACCACGGTGTGCCTGATCCTTGCTGAACACTTTCAGCCTGAGATTGAATGGTTACCCGAACATTTCCGAGTATGCGAGGCGACTACGCTATGCTGCTACTGGGCTCAAGCTGGACCCATACAATACGGATACCCTCGGAAACCATGGGGTATAGCGTAATTCTCAACGGTCCCGCTTGCTGCATCGAAGTTGACATCTATACATCTCAAGCTCTGCCAGAGGTGGTTTCGTAAAGTCGTTTATTGGCGCTCAAAGTTAGCTCGAGAAGAATCTGTGAAACACACCTAAAAAAGACTGAAAGACCTTTGAGGTTACACAACATGTCGTTCATACGAGGTTGACCGTTGGACGGGTCCCGACAATGTGCTGGACACGCAGAATTTTTGCTCTCTTCGCTTCCGGATTCTTACCTCGCCCACTCGATATGGACGAGGCAGGAAATCTCAATATATAAAAGGGAATAAATTTCGTCTCAATTTCTTCAGTCAACCAACATATCTTCAGTTGTTCTCTCGACTTAACCACTCTCAACTCACAATGTTCTCCAAACTCGCTGTTGCCCTCGTCTCTGTCGCTGTTGTCGCCTCTGCGATGCCCGCTGTCCGCTGATACCAACCAGTGCGACACGTTAGTAGCTTGCAGTGCTGTATGTCTCGTTGTTACCCTTCGTGTCGGCGTGTCAGGGCTAACGCCTCACGATAGGCTCATCTATCCAGGCCCCCCAGAGTCAAGCTGTACGAAGCCAACTTGGACTTTTTAACTTGGCTGCTGGTGCAATCAGTGGCTTCCTTGGCGTTCAGTGCAACCCCATCAGCGGCCTCATCGGTACTGGCGTTGGCTCCAACTGGTATTCATGATTCTCTTCGACTGAGCGCGCTGAGTGTTGACTCTTTTCGTAGCAATGCCAACCCTGTCTGCTGTGAGGATAATACGTTCAGTGCGTTGTTTCTTTTGTTCTTGGGACCGTGATTTGGTTTGTTGATCGATCGTTCGCCTAGACGGTGTCATCGCTGTTGGTTGCACCCCTGTCAATGTCAACCTCTAAGCTCGTTCGAGGCTTGTAATGGGGGATTGTTTGTATGGTTTGGGGCTTCTAGTCTCTCGATATGTTGTTCTCTGTAAATCATGTGTGAAATGTTGTATGCTTCTGGCCAAGGTACATTCTTGATGATCTTGTGAGAATCAGGTGTCTGGATCAGTTGCCCACACAACAGCGACATTAGCTTTGCGGATCTTTCTTGAGGCACTTGTTATCGTCCACCGCAGGTGTTTACTTTAAAATACTCGTCGCTCCGTCTTGCAGAGCCATTCAATGTCCCTTGGAAACTCCCCTATGTGCTCTGACAACGGTATAATATTTCCGGATTTTATCGAATTTTGTATCCGTTTACAGTTTGTCCTAAACACGTTCCAGGAAAATAACTTGTGGGATGAGAAGCAGGGTCATCGTGATGTACGGCTTCTGGGTATGATATGAGGTGCCGAGGAGAAGCTTACGACCCCTGTCTAAATAATGAAAAGACAATCTAGCCTTTGGCCGCCCATGTGCTGATGAGGTGGGCTCAATCAGTATTGTGGGCTCTCGTCGAAAGTTCTGCAACACCTCACTTAGCCGTTTCATGTCGAAGTCAGACTCCTACCTCCGGAGCTATCAGGACACTTTGACGTGAGTAAACATTAATCGATTAATCGCTTTCGAAGCACGACCACCCTGGTGCGCCGAACAGATGACGCGGCTCTTGGCAGCCTAAAGCGGTTTCGATGTCCCCGTAGACAAGATTCCAAGAAAGATAGGTAATAGCATTGTGGGTGCGCGTATATATATAAGAGCACAACCCACCAGCACATTCCCTCGTTCCCAGCAGAACTACTTACTCGCTACACAATGGCTATCCCTCAGCAAAAAAGTGCTTTGAACGTGGTCATGGTAAAGCTCTACGTGTGCTTGCGTGATCATGGTTGACTCGACTCTTCGACAGGGTGCCATGACGTTTGGTGAACAAGGCAAACACGGTGCTCGTGTCCACGATATCGCGGATGTTGAAGCGATATTGGGTACCTTTAGAGCCCATGGGCACACTGAAGTAGGCTATCCTAATATCAAGCTTTGGGGTTCCTTTTACATTTTCATAGATCGATACTGCTCGAGTTTATGCTGGTGGAACCAGCGAGGAATATCTAGGTCGGCTCGATCTTCCCAGCAAAGGATTTAATATTCAAACCAAGTTGTACCCAACTTTATCTTTGGTAGGTTTAATTCTTATTTAATGAAATGCGCAATACTCTAATTTAGAGTCTAGCCCCTCCCTGACGCCGACACCATAACGCATACACCGGAGGTGAGGTACCTTCAAACGGGTTTAACCTAATTTTAAACGTTCAATAGGACCTCAGGACCCACCTCCTAAAATCTTTGAAAGCACTGAACGTCAAGTGAGTGATATACGCGGTTTTCTCTAGCGTAATTAACGACAATTTGGTCTCCAGATCTTTCGACATGTGGTACCTCCATGGCCCCGACCGTTCGGTCCCATACGAGATCACACTGAAAGCCGTCAACGATCTCTACAAAGAAGGATACTTCAAACGCTTTGGCATCAGCAATTATACATCGTACGTCCCACACTCGTACTTTGCAACCATTACTTTAATTCGGGTATAGATGGGAAGTCGCAGAGATAGTTCAAATATGCAAAGCAAACGGGTACATCCAACCCACCGTCTACCAGGGCCTTTACAACGCTGTCCACCGCGTAGTCGAACCAGAACTGTTCCCTTGTTTGAGGAAATATGGGATCAGTTTCTACGCATATAATCCCCTGTACGTTGTTTCTCAAATCATCCGATCAAGGTGGCTAATATAAGTCCTAGTGGGAGGGGGCCTTCTTACTGGGAGATATACATCCATGGACGCTATTCCAGAACCTGGCTCTCGATTCGACCCGTCACAATGGCTGGGCAAGGTAAATTTCATCATTTTTAAGTCTTAATTCCCATCTGAAGGGTCTCACTTTTTCAGGCCGTCCGCGCGGGGTGAGCAGTCTAGGGTAATATTCAACCTCCCACCTCACATGTACACCCAACAGGTATTGGAAGGAGCCTTACTTCAAGGCAGTCAGCTCGATCCGCAATGTCTCCGAAAAGCACCGCCTCACAATGGCCGAAGTCGCTCTTCGCTGGATGTCCCACCACAGTTTGATGAAACGTGAACACGGAGATTCTATTCTTATTGGGGCCTCCAGCGTCCAGCATATCGAAGAGGTAATATTTATCCGCACCATGGTTCTGTGAGTGTACTGACGCCTTCTTCCACCAGAACCTGATCGACCTTGAGAAAGGTCCTCTGCGTAGGTGTTCGCATATTCTCGTCTGTTTCAGCCTTTCTGAAAGGTTTCACTAGCGGAGGAGGTCGTTCAAGTGTTGGATGCGGCCTGGCCGGAAGTTCAGCCTTACTGCCTACGCAATACTTCCATTGATCGGTCACGACCGTCGAGCTGTAGTTCAATGTTGATGTTTCTCGGCCTGGAGTTCGTGCAATGAATTGAAGTAGGCTTTTGCGTAGTCGAGAAACAGTTGGAGTGATATAAGGTTGAAACACTCCCTGTGCTAATGCGTATCCATTACTTGCCCGTACTAAACGTAAAAAAGTGTATGCTTCAGTTGTGAGGATTTATCTCTGCCACCTTTCTACCACACTCAGTTTGATACCTCAGTTTAATACAAGTTGAGTGCTGCTGCGGGTTTAATTTCCAAAGGTGCGATTGCGCACGTACTCAGATCACACAAAAAAATTATGGGATAAATGTTTTCATTGGTATTAGCAAAAACTCCTACAGCGGAGAAATGGACTACACGAATAAGACTACTTGTCATCAGCAAAATCTAGGGGAGAAGTTATACTACAAACACACAGAAAGAGCGTGGTATATAATATACGGAGCAAGCGAGCGTTGTTGTAAATCATGACAACCAAGAACGTGAAGATAATCGAGTAAAAAACTGAATGGTGGTAAATAAAGAGGAGCAACACAAAACCAAAACCAAAAAAAACCATAAAACACTAGAACAAAAAAAAAAAACAAACAAGGGCCCCGAAAAGCCGGACTCGCCGACTTCCCGAACGTGCACAACCAACAAAATCATACACCACCCCTCAAAAACATCTCCACAGGTATCGGCTTCCTCCTCAACCCCACCCCACTCACAGATGCACTACTCCAATGACTATGAGCACTCACAGACGACGAAGCCTCACTTCCACAATCGCTCACACCGCCTGCACTACTCTGCGATGGGCTCCTCCTAATACCGTACCCGTGACCATGTTGTCGGTTCAGGCTCGGGCTCAGACGGGGAGGAGAGGGGGTAGATGGAAGATCATGCGAAGCGACGAGGAGAGACCTGAAGGAGTCGTCCTATGAGGACTGGTAGGAGAGTAGAGGTATGAATCATGCGAGCGTCTAGGCGAGAAATCGCTGTTGTTGTTGTTGTACCCGATTACGAAGGATATCGCCCGCCTTAGCTCTCACGTTTACTCCTCCTCTTCGCATCCTTCTCCTTTTCTTTCTTAGTCCTTCCCTTTGACTTTGACAGGTACAGGAGATACTGGCCTCGGCGCAGGTGCGGGAGATGGGGGAGTAGGGATAGAACTGTTGTTGCGTTTATGCTGTCCTTGGAAATACATCTTCAATTTCGAGGCACCAGGGAACTTGGAGGAAGAAGCCGCTGAGGAGGAAGAGGCATGTTCCTCGCGAACCTGAGGAGAGAGTGGATGAAGACCATTTGGACTTGAGCCCGTACCTCCGTTCGTCAAAGTCCTCGTTCTCGGCAGAGAGCTCGTGACTTGGAGTAAGCGGAGACGGGGGGAATGAGAATGCCGAGATTGTTGAAGCGGGTGAACGTGAAGGACGAGGGGGTGTAACGGGCGTAGCAGTCGGTGGAGGTGGCACGGGGACAGTAAGTGGAGAAGGGCGGAGGCGAGGTATAAACAATAGCGGGCGTAACAACCTCAACGCCCGACTCAACATCCTCCTCTTCTTCATCAGCCTCCTCAAGGATAAACCCAACACCCAAACCCTTCCTGCCCAAACCGATTTTTGTGCTTCGACACCCGCGTTCTCTTTCATCCGTAACTCCTCTAATCCATGTGCAATATCCGCCTCAAGGTCAATAGGAGAACCAGGAAGCGAAAGTGGCAACATCATAGGACAGTCCACTTGCACTTCAAAGCCTGCCGGGAACTCAAAGACCTCCTCGGCACCACCGTTTTCTTCTTCCAATCCCTGGCGAATACCCGTGCATGCAGAATCCTGCGAGTACATACTAAGTGGACTAGGCCCAGGTTCGAATACGTCGTCGGTGTATAAGGAGAGGGAGAAAAGCGGAACAAGCGTCATCTGGGATGCTCAT
This sequence comes from Calvatia gigantea, assembly GCA_025093985.1. NCBI lineage: Eukaryota > Fungi > Basidiomycota > Agaricomycetes > Agaricales > Lycoperdaceae > Calvatia > Calvatia gigantea. The sequence continues at coordinate 2,037,409 of JACAAK010000011.1, forward strand.
GCGCGGGGGTGGACGGCGGGGAGCAGTGATGGAGAGTGTCTTAGTACATTTGGGTGAGAGGAATTGAGTAGTGATAGGTGGAACCGAGGGAAGGAACGTTTGAATGCGGAATGCCTAAGCCCACTGCATCGTCTTTGCCTTCGCTCGAAGGTGAATGAGGGAGAGATAGGAGAGTCGAATGCGGGGGCGATTGAGATTGAATCTCTGTGTGCGGCGGGAAACGATATTATTGGTGGGAGGGCAGAAGTTGAGGGTGAGAACCTTTGAAAATTCGCGGGTGTACCATTCGGAATCTGAGTCCTCTGAATCGGACTCTTCGGAGTGGTCGATGATAGGTAGAGTTGAAGGTCTGTGCAGTTTGTTGATGACGAGAGGTTTAACAGCAGCAGCTCGTTTGAGGTTGGAAGCGGGCGAGGGCAGAGGGAGCTCAGTCGTCCTGACGCCGAAGGCGTCAAGGGCAAGCCTACACTTTGAGAATCCGGACTAGAAGGCGGGGATGAGGATGTCGAAGACGAAGCCGGTGAATTACATGGCGGCCTTGAAAACGGCAAAGATGTTGGCAGTGGTGGCTAGTGGGAAGTTGAAAGCGACATCTGTGAACACCACAACCTCTTCAGGAATATCATCTAGAGTGGTGCGTAGCGCTGTTGGGGCAGCGCTTAGTGCATGCCGACGCTGTGCTCTTGTTGTGGCCATAGAGATAGGGAGCGGAAGAGATTCTTCTTCAGGAATAATATCGAGGGGGTTGCCTGTTGAAGAGCTCTGTATTTTAGCTTGGACCAGCCTTGTTCCATTTTTGCGAGTCCGATTAAACCTCGCCTGACGGCGGAGAAGCGCATCTTTCGAGAAAACTACGAGAACGAAGGGCAAAAAAAAATACATCAGCATCCATTTTGAGAACAAGGCGCAAAACCCGGGAGTGAGGCACTTACAAGTTGGGAGGGAGGAACTCATAAGAAATCGTTGTTTGATGGGCAGTTGCCCGTATGTTCAGTGGTTGTCGTGAAGGCTGAAGGTGGTGAAGGTGAATAAGACGGGGAGACGAGTGCTCCTGGCATTGTGGTATATAACAACCCAAGGCCGCCATTGTCTTCACCGGACAAAAGCCCTGACTGGCATTCATTCCGGTGCTTTCCCTTTTTGGACATCAATCACACAACAACAAGCCATTGTACTCTTCGACCCTGAAACAATTGTCCTCTGGTTGCCAGTTTACTTACTTAGCTTCACGTCATGATCATGGTTTGAACCAAAAAGAAGCATGTTGACAGCATTATTGGCGTTGTTGCGAGACCGTCTCATTTCCATGTACAACGACAACCTTCCTGATAATTCTGCCTAGAAGCATCCTGATAGCGTCACCACGTGGCTAACCATCCTGCTGAAGTTTGCACCTATTTTCGACACCGGTTCGGTATACCGTCCACTACCAAGCTAGGGTGATGCGTGTCCGGCCAAACACTCGCTGAGCATCGAAATATTATGCCGAAGTCTGACTTCGGTCCAACTGAGACACTCCGTCACCTTGGAGCCCTTGCGCTCCTTCAGTGGAGAGATGTGCGACCGAACCGCGACAGACAAAGAACTCACCGCTACATCCAAGATGCCCATCCCCCTCCCGACTCCTAATCCGTACGATGCCACAGCCCAGCCCAGAATACGATCCGCATACGATCGGTGTCTCGACCTCGAGTCCCGACACGACCAAGTACAGAAACAAGGAAAACTCGACGTCTTGATGTGTGCACGAATGCTCGGATACCTGATTCTTGAGGCCCCGACAGAGCAAGCCCGGAAGAACTTTGCTTTAGAAGTTTTGCGTCACGCTCGACAAGACGATGCTGGTTTACAAACACTCGCTGAGACCTATAAGGACCACTTTTGTCGAATTTGTGAGTTTGATACCGAAAAAAAAAAAACGTGCTTCGTGGTCTATCTACATACTTAAATAATAGTCTATACTGACCGGGATCAAATTCCACCCCCTTCCCCTCCTTCCTTTGACGTCTGGGGTGAACAGGAGTTCATGACCCCGGATGAACAGGCCGAACTAAGCCACGCTTTAAAAGAACGCGTGGGTTATTACGATCCTACACCATTTTCCGAATCACTGTGTGACTTCCGACCAATTTTTAGGCACTCGAGCGCGACCACTACTGTTGTGTGATTACAGGCAGACAGGACTGCACATCCGTCTTGAAAGGCCTCATTCCGGCACACCCTACTTTATCCGAATGCGAAGCGCACCCCGCTCGTATTTTTGATTTATCTCCCACCAAAGCTCTCGAGAGTGGCGACGTGGTTCAGTACTTTTCAAAACACATTTTCGTTGATGTGCCACTTATTTTTATTACTTTTTATTATTATTTTAGTCAGATTACATTGCGTCTGCCAAAGCGTTGTTGGATTTCTACGGTCAAACCGACATCATAGAAAAGTTTGTTCGAGGGAACATACACCGACTCGAGAACGTCCTTACTCTCTCAATCGACGCGCATGTTTGGTTTGATTCCTTGATGGTTTGGCTGAACAGAGATCCAGACGTGAGTAATCCAATTCTTCTTTTAATTGGCCGAAAGGCTGATCTCTGTGTCGTTCTCCAGGATCCCCCCCACACCTACCGGCCGGGATCAATAAGATCAAACATATTAGTTGAGGGCAAGCCCCAGGTCATCTCGTTCGCCACCTCTGATGCCGCAAGGTTGCCACCACCTGATCCTCGTTATCTCGCCCTTCACGCAGCCTGTGCACGGGTTGCTGATATGTCAGGAGTCGGAGATTACATACTTAAATTGACCCAAAGGCCTTAGAGAACACTGATTCTTAGTTTCTTTCTTGCTTGATGCGGCAGTGTATGTTATGACTTCTTATTCTAGCATTATCCTTTTACAGACTTTTTCCTTTCTTGTCCAACGTTTATTTAACCATCCTTGTATGTACTTTAGTTTACCCTTCTCTCTTTGCCTCTTTAGTACTCTGTATTCGCCATCATTCCCCTCCCTACCCGATATGGTGTTTGTAGTTCCCTCGCTATGCGCTTCTCTCCCTATATGGTGGATGTTCAACACATCCACATATCCTTTGTCCATTATCTTTCTTCCGGCTTATCTAGTATAAGTAGTTAGTTAGATACTCATTGTAGTAGATAGTTTGAACTGGCTACCAGCCTCTTATCTTCCACAATCTTCTTGCCTGAACTAAGGCCTTGTCTAACAAGTGACTCGCCTTACTTCTTGACCGACTATATATAGAGACAAGTCCCTGAGTGGATCCCCTCTATATATAGATCTCCGCGTTAACTCTATTGGGAGTAAGTCTGTATAGACGCCCTTTAGGGAAGACAACCTACAAGGTAAGTGTGCACGTAACATTAGTTCAAACTCCAATCTACAGTACTAGTTACTGCTACGTAACTAGGGATACCTCTACGGTTACCTAGAACGTTGTGCCTGATTGTGGGCTAGGTTGTTCCCATAAGCCTATTGGGGCTTCGACTCATTAGTCTATTGAGACTAGCCTATTGTGGCACTGCCTATTGAGGCCCGGTTGTTCATAGCCCTATTGTGGGCTTGATTCAAACCTATTGTGGTTTTTATTTTACTTTACAGATATCGGATGGCATTGCAGATTGCTGCAATCAACGGACGATAGCTATCTCTTGGTATTGCATATTGTTGCAATCAACAAGTTATTAGCACCCTAATACCAAGGAGAGTCACGTACTACAGACGTGTGTGATTCGCCTGGAAAGAGTAGTTCAAGACGCCTCCCTGAGACAAAGGAAAAGGGAAGGATCAACCCCCACCCGAAAGACAAAGAAGATATTATATACCAACAACTGGAGACACCCCAGCTCCGCCACAAACCCCTATAAGACCCAGAGATCAACCTCCTCATCAAGAACCACAAAGAACACATCCCGCAAGAACATACGCACCCCCGGTTACTCGATCTCAAGCAAGACAAGTAACCTTTCAAGAAGCAGTAACAGTCGCACCCCCACCTCTCACCGAATCCAGTTTATCCGATATCGAAGATACTCTTACCCCATCACCCCTCTCAGAAGCGTCTCACCTCGGAGAGCTTGGGTCAAATCAGACACCACCTGACACTCCACGTACAAATCAGTACGGTTTCCTACCTGAACCCGAACTAGAAGATACACCACCCGATTCTCCTAACGAAACACCCGCTCACTTTCCCTCGCCCCCGTTCATCTTTATCCCGAGAGAAGGCCATATCCTCAGAGACCCAGGACCACGAATTCCCTCAGGAACCTTCTTTAATCCAGAAACCCAAGTATCATATAACTCCAACGACCAATTACCACCACACGAGGGGAATACCTTTGATACTATCCCTGGGCCCAGCTCAAATTATTACAATAAAGACGAAGAACCAGTAATCTATTCACCAGATACACTCGTCTACCCATTACCTGGAGAAATCTTCAACACCCTCCTACAAAGATCTCCACAACCCGTACCACCCCTACTCCCATTGCCAATGGCTGCAGTACAACCCGCCCCACCTCCAGCAGCACCCAATGCCCCTGGGCATCAATATGTACCAATTCCCATGATTGCGGCCAACCCGAATTATCAATGGGAAATCGGTCGACTTCCCGAATTATTCAGAGGAGACCCAAAAGACTTCAACGTCTGGTGGGTTTCAGTAAAGAACTACATCGGATTAAACCCAACCGCATACCCCGATGAAAATGTTCGAATTCGATTAGTACTCTCTATGATACCACCCGGAGGAGCATCCGGAAACTTCACAGCTCAATATTGGTTCGAAAGAACCCACGAAGAAGATGGAACTCCAGCAGCAAATGGCTGGAGAAACGACACATGGAGAAACTTCGAAGAAAGGATCAGAGAATACTTCATCCCTGCCGACGAAGAAATGAACATCCTTGATCAATGGAAGGAATTATGTCAAGGACCACGAAAAGCAGCGGAATTCAACACTCAATTCCAACGCCTAGCCACTGAAGCTGGCATTATACGAGACAAAGAACTTATCGATCAATACAAGAAAGGACTTAATTGGAAACTTGCGAAAGCAATTTATGTCCGAGAAGCAGGAGAACCGAGAACCATTGCAGAATGGTACGCTGAAGCCATTCGACGAGACAACGTCGAAAAGCGAGCCTCAGCCATGTTCGGAGAAAGCAAGAAAGAAAGAAGTAGATTCATTCCTCAACGAAGGAATGGATGGAATTACGCAAAACCATTACCGCCCCAAAGACAATCAACTCGAGACCCTTGGGCAATGGACGTCGATAACCTCGACTATGATAGCAGCGATTCTTCAGAAGAAGACGACACTCCTTACTTGCAAGAATACTACACCGAAGAACCAGAATCATCTCCAGACTCACAAATTCAATTAAACGCGATCTTCATACCTACGCAATACAACCGATACAGAAGCCATTTATGCATCGGATGTGGATCGGACAAACACTTTATCAAAGACTGTCCCAACCCGGACAAAAATCTTTCAAAGAGTTACCAATCTAAGAAGAAATTCATGAACCAGCCACGAAGGCAATTCAATCGTGGACCTTCTCAACCTCCACTGCGAAATTATCCCCCTAGGCCTATACAACCCTCAAGGCCTCCAACCAAACCTTCGTATTCCCCAAAGAAAATTTCTGCTCTCGAAATCCAAGCAATGATAGAAGAACTGCCCCACGAAGAACAAGCTTCGTTTCGAAACTCATATATCACGGAACAAGCCATAAAACCTCTATCGGATTTTTAGGTACTACTCCTGAAGCAAGAATCCCAACTTCAGGAGTCTCAACTGCCATAAACCAGATTCGACTTCCTACCTCTGAAAACAAGGCATCGATCTACCTTCCAATACGACTAAAGCAGAAATCACTTCCTAAAACTATACCCCTCACCGCCTTGATTGACTCAGGAGCTCAAGGAAATTTCATCTCCGAAAAATTCGCACAAACACACCAACTCAAACGAAACGTAGTCGATCAACCGATCAAAGTTTCTAACGTTGACGGATCACCCAATCAACAAGGATCCATCAATGAATTCATCAGTCTAAACGCCGTTATAGACGGAAGAGAATGCGATATCAAAGCCTACGTCACCGGCTTAGGATCAAAAGACCTTATATTAGGTTACCCCTGGTTGGAAGCGCACAACCCGGATATAAACTGGTCGAAGAAAACCTTCAAGTGGAGGAATCAAAACCAAGTACTACCGCTTATCGCAAAATCTACAAACGGCCCGATGACTATTAACGAAATAGTCCTCGACACCATTGCACAAATGGATCAGGAAGACCAACAAAGCTTGGATCAAATTGCCCTGAAACTGTTCGAAGCAACTATAATGGAAGAAAATGACGACTTATCCATCGAAGAACTACAACTATATCTCGAAAACATCGACATGGACTATTTCTCCCTTGAAGATGAGTTAGGATTCAACCTAACTCCCCTCGAACTCGAAATTAACGCGAAAATTGCTACCTCTGTGCATTTAAGCAATAAATACACCCCGGTCAACACTGATAAACTTCCAAAGAAGTTTCACCATTTCAAACACTTGTTTGACCCAAAGAAAGCGGAACGATTCCCACCAGATCGACCATATAATCATAAAATCGATCTAAAGCCTTCGTTCGAACCACAATTGGGGAAAACCTACCCATTATCCCCCAAGGAAACTGAAGAATTACAAAACTTTCTTGACGACAATCTGAAGAAAGGATACATTCGAGAATCCGAATCACCCATGGCCTCATCCTTCTTTTTCGTTGGAAAGAAAGATGGTAAACTACGACCATGCCAAGACTACCGATACCTCAATTCGCATACAGTCAAAAACGCCTACCCTATTCCAATGATCACCATGATCATGGACAAACTTAAAGGCGCGAAACTATTTACCAAAATGGACGTCCGATTAGGATATAACAACGTCCGTATTCGCAAAGGAGACCAATGGAAAGCGGCCTTCAAAACACCATTAGGACTTTACGAACCAAACGTAATGTTCTTTGGAATGTGCAATTCCCCCGCCACATTTCAGAAAATGATGGACACCATATTCGAGAAAATGCTTCGCAAAGGGAAAATCATTATCTATATGGACGACATCTTACTCTTCGCTGAAACCCAGGAAGAGCTAGACGCATTAACCCTGGAAGCTCTACAAATTCTAGAAGACAATGACCTCTTCCTGAAACTAGAAAAATGTGAATTCGACAAAACCCGACTCGAGTACCTCGGAATGATCATTACACCCAATCATATCGAAATGGACAACACAAAACTCAAAGGAATTAACGAATGGCCAGTTCCTAAAACAACTCGAGACATTCGCAAATTTATGGGATTCTGCAACTTCTATCGGAAATTCATACACCACTATTCCGACATCTCTCGACCACTAAACACCCTCTTATCGAAAATAAAGAAATTCGAATGGAATCCTACTGCACAGGACGCCTTCACCAAATTAAAACTGGAATTTACCAAACGACCAGTATTACAGATGCCAGATCAAACAAAACCCTTCAGCATCGAGACTGACGCCTCAAAATATGCATCGGGAGCTATCCTTACCCAAAAGGACACAAACGGCAATAATCATCCTATCGCCTACCTCTCGAAATCTTTCTCACCTGCAGAAAGAAACTATGAAGTTCACGACAGAGAACTACTAGCAATAATTCGAGCACTAGAAGAATGGAGACACTACCTGGAAGGGTCCCCACATGAAACACTAATCCGAACGGACCACCAAAACCTGACGTTCTGGAGGAAACCTCAGAATATTTCTCGAAGACAAGCCCGTTGGCTTCAATTCCTGTCATGATTTAACTTCAAAATCGAACATGTCGCTGGCACTAAAATCCCAGCTGCCGACGCACTATCAAGAAGACCTGATCACGAAATAGATGATGACGACAATGAAAATGTCACAGTCCTAAAAGAAGACCTTTTCCTCAACCAAATAACAGTTCTTCCAAACGAACTATTCATCAACCTAATTGACCCTTCACTCCAGAAGGAGATTGTTAAGACGAGTACACCACGATAGCATAACGCTAGTGGCGGAGGGTAGTCGCACTCACTGGGTTTGTTGAGATATTGGTTGTAGACCGTTGCTAGAGGATATCCTAGAGGTATGATGGGCAGAAGAGTAGACTGAATTGTCTAAGGAATGTACGCATACTACATAGGTCTTATATATCTAATGTCTCTGGTCTGTGCGCCGTTCTACCTAATACAGGTGAGGTCCACCTAATACAGGTGAGGTCTTATCTGCCAGTAGCATATACAGAGCATACTGCGTACAATGTTCTACTTTAATAGACCATGACCAGCAACCTAGAGTGCGGTCTAGTACATTGTTCGTTATCTCTCTTCAAGAGTGAAGTACTTAAGAACCCGTTTCAGCTATAAATAGACTGAACCAATGTAGTGGTACGGGTCAAGATTCAACACTCCTCCTCACTTGAAGGAGGGAGATTAACGTTTCATCGATCGAGCGGCTTTATCCCATGCTTCGATATCGGAACCAAAAATCAGTCCTAGTTCTGGGCGGAAGAGATTGATTTTGGTTACGCCAAGATTCTTTGTAAAGATATCGGCGGGATTGTCTTGTGAAGACACATCACCAATCACAATAATACCCTCCTCAACTAATTCTCGCACATAGTGGTAATGAATATCCACGTGCTTCGATCGTTTTTCAACAATGGGATTTTCAGTCCAAAATTTGGACCCATCGTTGTCGCCGTAGAGAATAGGAGTTGGGTGCTCAATATTGAGCTCCTCCAGAAGTTGTGACAGCCATTTCACTTGTCGTGAAGTGTCAGATAGTTCTTTATATTCCGCCTCGGTGGACGATAGTGAAACCGTCTTTTGTCGTCACGAAGTCCAGGTAACAGCCCCGGACGCGATCAGACAAACGTTTCCCGAAACAGATCGGCGGGTTTCTGTATCTTGAGCCCAATCCAAGTCACTGAGGCATTCCAGCGTCACCGCGGATTTCCCAGTATCGCCTTCATATTTCAATGCATAGTTCCTTGTCATAGACAAGTACTTTAGTACATGAATTCCAGCGCGGTAGTGCTCGGGTGCAGGGTTAGTGGCATGTTGTGCCAGCTTAACTACAGCAAAGGCTATGTCAGGCCTAGTACCGATCATCAAGTACATTAAAGATCCAACCAATTGTTGGTACTTTAGACGGAAGGGGGTCGTTGCAGTTCCTTTGTTCGTAATGAACTGGAAGCCGGCTGGTAATGGTGTTTTAGCCGCGGCAGACTGCGGAACCTGGAAGCGCTGCAAGATCTTATCCAGGTATTTCACCTGTTGGATGAAGATTTGTCGCTTGGAGCGATTCCTCGAGATTTTCATCCCAAGAAATTCTTCACAGGGACTATGGTCTCTGCATTCCCACTTTTTGGTGAACTTTCCCTTCAACTCTTTGAGGAGGGGGGAGTCTTTCTTTCCCAAGAAATTCACGTCATCAACGTAGACAATGGCTACTACTAGCTCTTTCGTCTTTGGATGTCTGTGAAAGTATACAGCGTAGTCAGATTTGCAGCGGGTAAATCCCAGCTCAATCATAGATTGATGCAATTCTTTCCACCACTGGCGACCGGCTTGTTTAAGGCCGTAAATCGCTCGTCGAAGTCTCCATACTTTTCCTTCCTGCCCGGGAAGTCGAAACCCTTCGGGCTGTTCCATGTATATTTCCTCGTCCAGTTTGCTATATAAATAGGCAGTTTTTACGTCAATGCTATGCATATCCCAATCATGGATTGCGGCGAGTGCGAAGCTTACGCGCGCAGACTCGTAGCGGACAACTGGTGAGAAAAGCTCGTTATAGTCGATGCCTTCGATCTGCGAGAAACCCTTCGCAACTAAGCGAGCTCGCAGGCGGCCATCAGACTTCTCGAGAAATACCCAACGGTTTTTCACCGTCCTCCTTCCTTTCGGAAGATCTACCAATTCATAAACCCCGCGTTTTTTCAACGCGTCGAGTTCCTCGATACATGCTGCCATCCATTTTGTCTTTACAGGCTCAGGAAGCTTGAGCATGTCACGGAAAGTTTCAGGCTCTCCGTGTGCGGTATTATGTACCGTCTGTATCAAGAAATCGATCAATTTTACTCCTCCCTCAGCGACAAGCCTTTCAATGTCCATGTCATTTACATCGTGAGATGTTGGATCACTGAATTCAGGCATAGGCGGCAGTTCCGGACGTGGAGGGAGCTGAAATGGAGGTAAATCAAAGGGTCGTGGCGGGTACCACTCAGCACGAACTCTTTGTCTCACATATTCAGGATGATTAGTCCTTGCTCTTCGCTCGCGAATATATTCGTCCGGAGGGGCATTGGCGCGTACGCGCTGCCTTTGCCTCTGCTGCTCTTGTCGGTGAGTCCGATCTATTTCTCTTTCTATCGAAATTGGACGCCTATTCTCTCCATACGTATTACCCGGTCTGACAGGAGGCCTGCCTTGTCGTTCAGAACGACGCGGTTCTACCTGATCGGAACCAACAGCTCGACGTTTGGGAACAGGGATTGGGAACTCTTCGTTCTCGGTGTCCCATACATCCCTGTCCACATGCCAATTATCACAAATATCAGGTTCCTCCTCAACGGTCGTTCCACGCGAAGGTGGCAACTCAGGTGGGGGAACCCAAGGTGGCATATTGCCGGGTGATGGCCGTCGTGAATCAAAGCTGTCTGGCAGAGTAGAATCACGCCTGGGTAAAGGAGGTGAAGGCGGAGAATATTTCGGTTTGAATGGTGGAGCAACTGGGGGTATTGAAACCGGATGATCAGGTGGAGGTGGAACAATTCCAGCGTCATCAGAAGATGGCGGAATAGGTGGTTCATTCTCTAATCCTGGTCTAGGCAGGTTTCTCTCTCCTCCGTGATTAGGCCGGTTACTGCTATCCGGCACTGAATCGGGGCATTTAGGGAAATATCCCTCATCGAACAAGGCATTCGGTGATATAAAAATCACGTTGCCTGCCGTGTGCCGCATAAAGACGTAGTTTTTACTGCCTTTGTATCCAAGAAAGATCATCATCTCGGATTTTGTGGACAATTTGTTTGGGCGGATCTCATCGGGTAGATATACATACGCGCTGCATCCAAACACATGGATATGGGACAAATTTGGTTTTTCCCTTGAATAACACTCAAAAGGTGTCTTCCACTGCAGATGCTGGACTGGCGTGCGATTATATAAATGCACGGCTGTGTTCAATGCAAATTCCCACCACGAGTCAGGTAGACATGCCTGTAGCCTTATAGCTTGGGCTTTCTCGTGTAGGGTGCGGTTCAGTTGCTCTGCTCTCCCGTTTTGCTGATGCGCATAGGGAGCAGTGGTCTCGTGGGTAATTCCACGCGCCGCGAGTCCTGCCAATAACCTTTCATTGACATACTCTCCTCCATTATCGGTGCGAAGTCGTTTGACTCGCATTCCGGAGAGGTTCTCTAACGCACTGATCAGCTGAATTAGCTTCTCAGAAGCCTCGGACTTCTTTCGAAGGAGGACTATATGTGCGTGAGAAGAGAAGTCGTCAAGGAACATCATTGCCCATTTATATTTATGGTAGCTAATGACGGGTAGTTCCAGCAAGTCTGAGTGACATAGCTCAAAGACTGCGGTGGCTCGCTTGGGGTTAATCGGGAAGGGGTTATTATGCATTTTCCCCTTGGCACAGCCGTCGCAAATGCCTTTCCGAGTAGATGGCGTGGGAATCGACGCGATGCCCTCAACGTGCTTTGGAAGCTCGGAGAGCGCGTGATCAGAGGGATGTCCCATTCGACGATGCCAATTGATGTAATCAAGTTGGCGTAATGTCAACGCTACTGGTTTCTCCTTGCTATTTTGCAAGACATACGTGTGCACCGTATGTACGTTGTTCTTGAACAAACGATGAGGCCAGGCGGATAATACAGCTCTTCCTGATTTATCACGGATGGTGGTCCCTTTAACGGTTGCCTCTAAAACATAGCCGTTCCGAAGAATCTGACCTGAGGACATTAACCGTTCTGTGATTTCTTTGATGTAAAAGACCAGCGCAATACACGAAGTAGCGCTACTGGACTTTCCCTTGTCTGACACATCATGCTGGAAAATCACAGACCCTCGTCCAGTCATTTCATAGATCCGGTTGCCAGCGGCTTGTATAAGCCCGTAATGGCCCATCTTAACCTCTGCGAAATCAGAGAGATAACCGGTGACATGGTACGATGCTCCAGAATCAAGGAGCCAGTCTGCGTTATTCACAGAATGTTTATTCCCTTCTTCTCGACACTTTTGGCACTGAGACAAATCACAAATGTGATATGTAATGATCTGATTAAGATCCTCGTGCTCTTCGTGGAGTTCTGACCTTAACTTGTCTGAATACTCGTGACCATTCACGGTATATGTAGCGTTCATCTTACTTTCCAGCTTAGTGATACTAGCGGAATAAGCAGAAGGAGAAGCGCCTTGGGCGCGCTTCCAGCATACATTGCAGTTCAAGAAGTCTGTACATCGCAGGGAATATGCCATCAGAGGTACGAATACATACTTAACAAGCTCTGCCATAGCGCCAACAGTTTTCTATTGATTCTCAGCTCGGGATTTCAGTCGAAGCATATATTCACACCTACCTCAATAGGAGTGTTTTGATCTGCACGCTTTGACAAAATCAGGACGATGTTATTATAAAACTTGCTCAAGAATGACGTACGTGCATGTAGTAAAGATCAATTTGATCGATTCCCAAACGCTTCAACGATTTATCGCAGGCGGATTTAACATACTCTGGGGTTCCGTTCACAACCATACCACCTCCTGTTTGAACCATGGCAAACTTAGTGGCAAGAAAGATTTTCTTGCGATTCCCAGTGCGCTTGAACCTGTGCGTTATAGAATATTAGTGGCAAGGACACTTGTAAGATTTCGGTGTGGAGGCATACCACTTGCCGAGAAGGTCTTCGGAATTTTTTTTTTTTTTTTTTTTTTTTTTTTTTTTTTTTTTTTTTTTTTTTTTTTTTTTTTTTTTTTTTTTTTTTTTTTTTTTTTTTTTTTTTTTTTTTTTTTTTTTTTTTTTTTTTTTTTTTTTTTTTTTTTTTTTTTTTTTTTTTTTTTTTTTTTTTTTTTTTTTTTTTTTTTTTTTTTTTTTTTTTTTTTTTTTTTTTTTTTTTTTTTTTTTTTTTTTTTTTTTTTTTTTTTTTTTTTTTTTTTTTTTTTTTTTTTTTTTTTTTTTTTTTTTTTTTTTTTTTTTTTTTTTTTTTTTTTTTTTTTTTTTTTTTTTTTTTTTTTTTTTTTTTTTTTTTTTTTTTTTTTTTTTTTTTTTCCCCCCCCCCCCCCCCCCCCCCCCCCCCCCCCCCCCCCCCCCCCCCCCCCCCCCCCCCCCCCCCCCCCCCCCCCCCCCCCCCCCCCCCCCCCCCCCCCCCCCCCCCCCCCCCCCCCCCCCCCCCCCCCCCCCCCCCCCCCCCCCCCCCCCCCCCCCCCCCCCCCCCCCCCCCCCCCCCCCCCCCCCCCCCCCTCTCAGAAGCCTCGGACTTCTTCGAAGGAGGACTATATGTGCGTGAGAAGAGAAGTCGTCAAGGAACATCATTGCCCATTTATATTTATGGTAGCTAATGACGGGTAGTTCCAGCAAGTCTGAGTGACATAGCTCAAAGACTGCGGTGGCTCGCTTGGGGTTAATCGGGAAGGGGTTATTATGCATTTTCCCCTTGGCACAGCCGTCGCAAATGCCTTTCCGAGTAGATGGCGTGGGAATCGACGCGATGCCCTCAACGTGCTTTGGAAGCTCGGAGAGCGCGTGATCAGAGGGATGTCCCATTCGACGATGCCAATTGATGTAATCAAGTTGGCGTAATGTCAACGCTACTGGTTTCTCCTTGCTATTTTGCAAGACATACGTGTGCACCGTATGTACGTTGTTCTTGAACAAACGATGAGGCCAGGCGGATAATACAGCTCTTCCTGATTTATCACGGATGGTGGTCCCTTTAACGGTTGCCTCTAAAACATAGCCGTTCCGAAGAATCTGACCTGAGGACATTAACCGTTCTGTGATTTCTTTGATGTAAAAGACCAGCGCAATACACGAAGTAGCGCTACTGGACTTTCCCTTGTCTGACACATCATGCTGGAAAATCACAGACCCTCGTCCAGTCATTTCATAGATCCGGTTGCCAGCGGCTTGTATAAGCCCGTAATGGCCCATCTTAACCTCTGCAAAATCAGAGAGATAACCGGTGACATGGTACGATGCTCCAGAATCAAGGAGCCAGTCTGCGTTATTCACAGAATGTTTATTCCCTTCTTCTCGACACTTTTGGCACTGAGACAAATCACAAATGTGATATGTAATGATCTGATTAAGATCCTCGTGCTCTTCGTGGAGTTCTGACCTTAACTTGTCTGAATACTCGTGACCATTCACGGTATATGTAGCGTTCATCTTACTTTCCAGCTTAGTGATACTAGCGGAATAAGCAGAAGGAGAAGCGCCTTGGGCGCGCTTCCAGCATACATTGCAGTTCAAGAAGTCTGTACAGCGGTGTCTACGACGAGTCCCTACAGGAGGCGGACGACGTGCTACATCTGCATAGGTGCCCTGCTCTCTTCGGTGGCCACCTAGTCGTCCCAACTCAACCTCGGAATCTCCAGGGCGTCCCGCTCCGAGGCGGACAGACCCTGCGTCTGTATCGTTCCGTCCCATCCGTTGATGGGGCTGCACATCATCCTCTGCATCAGAACAAGAATAATAGTCAGTTGAAGGTACTGACCCGCACCCTCCGTCGGAACCGTAGTCGGTGTCCGAGTCGTTGTCGTCTAGGACCGACTCGAGGACTGACTCGATTTCCTTCGGTGCCTGCTTCTTCTTGAGCGGCTTGGGCTTCTTGATAATCGCCGGCTTGTTGTACACAGGGGCCGGCCACGCGATCTCGTCTTCCTCCCTTGTGACGGTGGACGGATTATTATCGACATCCATTTCGTCAAAGCACTTCCACATCTCCTCCGAACTCTCGCCCGACGATGAAATTGAATCGAGACGTTTGTCCCAATTCTTCAACGTGGTAACCTTGGCTTTCACCGAAGGTTTACGACGAGTCTCGGGCTCGGGCGCAGTGATGCGCGATGCGAGCGGAGTGGCATTACTGCCGGTGGCAGCGGAGCTAGATGCAACGGGAGGTATCTTGGCTCAACGCGTTGCTTCTACAAGGGAACGAGTGGATGGTGGCGGCACAGTTTGTGCCTGCGACACGAAATCCACGTCCTGAATATACCCGGAAGAGGTGGCGGCGTTGCCTTGCGCACCTCCCTCCTTTCCCTTTCCTTTCCCTTTTCCTCGAGGGCGCCATCGGCGTTTCTTCTCGCCGTCGCCGTCTCCTCCAGATGGCTTCTGCTGCTGCTGCTGCTGCTGCTGGGGCTGCTGGGGCTTTTTAGACCCCGAAGGCTGCTGCTGACCTTGCGGTCGCTGCCCGCCTTGCTGCTGTCGCTGCTGCTGCTGCTGCTGCTGCTGCCCACCTCCCTGTCGTGGAGTAAAGCGCGCTCGTTGCGCGTGGGTGGTCTGGTTGGAGGCGTAAGCGGCAATAATGCCACTTCTGGCCTTATCCCACGTCAACTCATGGAGTGACGTGTTCGAAGTAAGGAGTGTCTGAGCTACGTGGCTCAAAGATGGGTGGAGGAAGTGGAGTAGGATCATCGTTTCGATCTCCGGGGCGATGCCACTATCCATGGCGTCAAGCTGCCCGAAGATCTGCTGGAGCTCGCTCATCTTGAGTGAGGGATCACCACCGAGGGGGAGCTCAAACGTTATGGCGCGAATGAACTCATTATAGACTTGAGCTGGTCCAGGAAGGCCGTATTGGCCCTGCAACTGAGACCAGAGAGCGCGAGCGTCCCTGGCGGAATGCTTGAGCATGCTATTGGGGAGAGTTGCCTCAATCAACCCAAGGGCGCGCATCCGGAGGTTATTAGCCATACCAACACTGCGGCGCTCCTCAGCAGTCGCAGGAATTGGAGTTCCTGGTCGTGCGGGACGTGCCGGCGAAGTGCTAGTCGCTGGGGTAGCTGGGTGCTCAGGTCCATAGGCCTGCTCGTATTGGACGGGTTCGTCCATGGCTCCAGAGAAGTCCCATCCGGTCCAGGAGCAATCATTTAGGGAAATGCACATAAGTGCAGACCGAAGGCGAAGCGACCAAATGGTGTAGTTACCCGTCCCAGTAAGGACGGGAAGCTGCCCGCTAGGGGTTTGAACAAAGCCCTGCGGAGCAGGGGCCGGTTTAGACATATCTAAGAATAGGGTAAACACGCGTTAGCATCATGTAAAACTGCAGTGCGTGATGCACGCGTCGCAACATGGGGCAGACACAGGGATCAAATGGACCAAAGGGCCACCGTCTCCCAGGTTGCGTACGACCGTAGCCTCCTACACTCTACCAGCGTTGCAAAACGCGGTCTGAGTGAGCGGCGGTCGGGGCCCATAACCTGTTAAGACGAGTACACCACGATAGCATAACGCTAGTGGCGGAGGGTAGTCGCACTCACTGGGTTTGTTGAGATATTGGTTGTAGACCGTTGCTAGAGGATATCTTAGAGGTATGATGGGCAGAAGAGTAGACTGAATTGTCTAAGGAATGTATGCATACTACATAGGTCTTATATATCTAATGTCTCTGGTCTGTGCGCCGTTCTACCTAATACAGGTGAGGTCCACCTAATACAGGTGAGGTCTTATCTGCCAGTAGCATATACAGAGCATACTGCGTACAATGTTCTACTTTAATAGACCATGACCAGCAACCTAGAGTGCAGTCTAGTACATTGTTCGTTATCTCTCTTCAAGAGTGAAGTACTTAAGAACCCGTTTCAGCTATAAATAGACTGAACCAACATAGTGGTACGGGTCAAGATTCAACAGAGATCACTTCTTCCGCACAATACGATGATAAATCAATCGAAGCCTTCAAACAACTACAGTCGAATAACCCTAAAACAATCGACTCTAAATATAGCCTATTTCTGATGGAAAACAGACATCTGTTAACGTTCGAAGGGAAAGTAGTTATTCCAAACGACCTTCCGCTCAAACGAAGAATCATCCAATGATACCATGATCACGTATCAGCTGAACACCCAGGCGAACAGGAGACTTACCGCCAAGCCAGACAAGAAGTCTACTGGCCCAGTCTTGCTACCTTCGTCAAAAACTACGTGAAAGGATGCGCACAATGCCAACAATTCAAAATTAATAGACATCCAACTCATCCCCCATTACAACCCATCAAACCAGCTAAATCCACAAGACCATTCTCACAATTATCAATGGATTTATTAACGGATCTACCAAAATCACGTGGATTCGATGCTATCTTGTCCATGGTGGATCACGGACTTACGAAGGGGGTAATTCTATGCCCAACTTCAAAAAACGCCACAGCCAAGGATATCGCTGACCTATTCTTAGAAAAGGTCTACGCTAGATTCGGTCTTCCGGACAAAATCATCTCCGACAGAGACCCTAGATTCATGGCAAAGTCGATAAAGACACTTTTCAAGAAACTTAACGTGAAACAATCATTTTCATCCGCCTTCCACCCGCAGTCTGACGGAACAACGGAACGATTTAATCAAGAAATTACAGCCTACTTATCAATATACTGCACTCAAAACCCTACCACCTGGGTCGACAACATTCCTACCCTCGAGTTCGCACACAATTCAAGAACCCACTCCAACAGAAAGCAAACCCCATTCGAGTTAATGTACGGAAGCAAGCCTCATGGTATACCTACTATTATGGAGGAAACCAAAATAGAATCCACCGAGGAACGGATCGAAGCACTCGATCAAGCAAGAAGAGAAGCCATCGCAGCGCATAAACTAGCTGCCGAACGAATGGAACGGAGAATCACCTCTCACTTCTCTCCTTTTACGCTAGGACAACAAGTATGGCTAGAAACACGGAACCTACACCTTCCGTTCAAGTCGAAAAAGATATCACCAAAACGACTTGGGCCATATCCAATTACACAAGTCATTTCCCCTTTGAACTATCGACTAGATCTACCCAAAAACTGGAAGATCCACAACGTGTTCCATGAAACCCTCCTTACTCCTTATTTGGAGAACGACATCCATGGACCAAATTCGGAATTGCCTTCTCCCGAACTAATCGAAGGAAGCGAGGAATATGAAATTGAAGGAATCCTTAATCATCGGATCAAAAACGGATCACCTCAATACTACGTCAAGTGGAAAAACTTTAATCATGAAGAGAACTCTTGGGAAACAGAGAAAGAACTAGCTCCCCATGCCTTGGAAATGCTAAACGAATACAGGAAGCAACATCGATTAAAGCCCTTCGACAGAAAATGGGAATTTCAGATCCCAGGACGTATAAAAGTCAAGCCGTTCCAACGATAATCCTCACTCCTCTGGTCATTCCAACCATAGGATTCTAACCTCCTCTCCAAACATTCCTGCCTCTAAAATCCCAGACAACCCCCACTTCCAACCAAATAAAAACGTCTCCACTTACCTATCAGTAAAACCAGATCCCCATAACTTTCACTATAGTGGTATACTAAAATTCGAATGCCCAGAAATACCAAGGCTAAAGCCCACAAGATCGCTAAAGGAAAGCAAACCATCCTCACCAAGCGATCCCCTACCCCTGAACTACCCCCCACAAACCCTTCTTCATCCAATCTCCTTCTCGATCCTGTTGAAAATGTCCCAAGACACCAGCTTGATCTCCCCTCTCTCTTCGTTCCCCCAGGAGTCTTCACCCTCGCCGAACTCCAAACCATGGCCGACGAGCACACCAACAACCACTTGGAGGTGTTCCATGGTCGAGGAGAATACACCCGAATCCCCCCTTCCTGGGAGTCCCCACCTCCCCCTAGATTCAGCGGGCATGAGCCCATCTTTTCGCAACAGTCCTACGTGGGCCCAGGATATCCTGGAGGAATGGGGAGCATCCCCAAAGGAGTGGAGTCCCCCTCCAATGGACTCCCTGACTCTGGAGTCACCCCCGGAAGTCCAACCTTACGTGGACGACAAGTGGACTCCCCTCCACAACTCCCCAGTGAGGAATTGGGAGGATCTCCCCTTCGACAAGGAGCTCTCGGACTCCATGAACTGGGACAAAGCCAGTCACACCTACTTGCAGGAGTCATACCCACAGTCACCCTGCCCGATGTCGGGCCAGATCTCACCGATTCCGAGATCGTCATCCCCGCAAAATCAAAGCCCCCTCGAGGAGTACGACCTCCAACGCCTCGACCAACAGCTGGAGGCAATCCTCCTTCAGCCAACCTCTCACACCCTCTTTGTCCCTCCCCCCTCCGTGCATTTACCACCCCTGGTAACCCAGTCCCTCCGCTCGAGTCCATTCCTTCCGAGTCGACCCGAATCGATGAGTCCGCCTCGGACCATGCCTCCCAAGTTCAGAACTTGGACGGGGATAAACCATGCTCCGTACACACTAGATTCGCCCCCACCACCACCTCTCAGGAGCAACTACTCCGAAACGTTCAGAGGGCGAAAGACCTCTACGAAAAGGTCCACAGGGTATAGCTATACGCCCATGGACTATCTGCCGAAGCGGTCGAGGACGTCTTTGCCTATTCCACTCCACCCAGTCTGACCAAAACGACCTCGCTTGGAAACACCCACGAGGAGCTCCTCGCCGAGTCCCTCGTCGACTATATCCAACCACGGATCGTCGCCTCCAACTCCTCCTCTCTCCCCATTCCGAACAGTGAATCTGGAGCAAAGCTGAATTGGCCTGGACCTCATCAGCTTACTACGGAAGCCATTGGCCGATTGGCGAGCTCGTCTGCTGATTTCAATCGGATCGGACGAGAGTATTTATTTAACGATGCTCAGCGAGCACACTGGCGCGCTATCCGGAACGCTTTTATCGGGGTCGACAATCTTTGTCGGAGTCATTCCGACGCAACCACTCTCCTCCAATTATTTATCGACTCAGCAGCCTCTAGTGGACTCCCACAGGCTCTCTTCGATTTCAACCACCAAACTCGCCGATCTAGCAGAATGGCTCCCCGAGGATCTCCCCACGTCGTATCATCCACGGTTCCTTCAATCCCGCTCTCCCATGCCGGCATCGCCAATCCCCCTTCCCATTCCCTGTCCAGTCGATCAGTCTCGCCTTCTCGAGGAAAACCACCAACGAGTCCTTCGTCAACTCGAAATTCTAACCCAAAATCCTTCGCTGCAACAGCATCTCGTGCCAAACACTTACCTGTCCCTCGGTCTCGAGGCACTCCAGAAGCCGCAGTCTCCCAACACTCCCCTCCCTACGACGACAATCAACCCGGAAAGCGTATCTGCAGAAGATGTAAAATACTGAAGAAAGCCTACATTGGACACTACGCTTCGGACTGCATCTACCAAAAATGCAAGGGTTGCAAGAAAGCGGCAGTGGGCCATTACACTTACATGTGCCCAAAGTACGTTTGTAAACACTGCGGACAACTAAACCCCCAACATAGACCTGTCGACTGCGACGTCTATCTAAACGAGAAGAAAACGGCCGCTAGAAAAGAGCAGAAAAGGCGAGAAAACCTAATCCATCTTATGGAGCTCTATGACGGACACGGAGACATGGACGAGGATGGATATCCGGACGACATGTCCGTAGTTTCGGCTAAGTAAAAGAGACTTTTCCTCTAGTAGGAGATAATGTTATGACTTCTTATTCTAGCATTATCCTTTTACAGACTTTTTCCTTTCTTGTCCAACGTTTATTTAACCATCCTTGTATGTACTTTAGTTTACCCTTCTCTCTTTGCCTCTTTAGTACTCTGTATTCGCCATCATTCCCCTCCCTACCCAATATGGTGTTTGTAGTTCCCTCGCTATGTGCTTCTCTCCCTATATGGTGGATGTTCAACACATCCACATATCCTTTGTCCATTATCTTTCTTCCGGCTTATCTAGTATAAGTAGTTAGTTAGATACTCATTGTAGTAGATAGTTTGAACTGGCTACCAGCCTCTTATCTTCCACAATCTTCTTGCCTGAACTAAGGCCTTGTCTAACAAGTGACTCGCCTTACTTCTTGACCGACTATATATAGAGACAAGTCCCTGAGTGGATCCCCTCTATATATAGATCTCCGCATTAACTCTATTGGGAGTAAGTCTGTATAGACGCCCTTTAGGGAAGACAACCTACAAGGTAAGTGTGCACGTAACAGTGTACCGAGAAACGATATATTATTTCTGCGGTAGCCAACACAAACACAAACAATGCAATGCAAATTAAATCTCGTCCAATCTTGATCAACCCCTTCTCTCTACACACCACGACAGACGAAAAACCGCGAGGCTCGCCCCACTACAGAAAACCACAGCAGCGCACAATGGCGGCCTCATAGTCGTCGTTTCCCTGTGTGTGCTTTTCCCATTCGCGAGCGGGCTAAGGTCTGAGCATTCTAGTCATTCTCGATCGGTCCTTACAGGATCTGAGCATAACACACCAAAAAGCTCAAACGACGTATCAGAAATACGTTCCAGTCCTCCTCGTATGTCAACACAACAGCATTATGGATTGTATTGCTTGATGAAACTGAAGACGTCTTCTTTGCACCCTCCTCGTGATGTGTGTGAGGGGACCGAGGGTGAGAGGAGGTTTGGAGCTTGGAATTCGTCGTAATGACTGGGCGACTGTTTTTTACCCTGCATCTGTGGCCTTTTTTGTGTCAGAGGTGCGAATGGGAGGCTTTTACATCCTTTAGTTCACTTCGCTGTGCGTCCTCGAGATTGTTGATCACTTTGTTGTGGTTGATGATTTGGGTGTAACTCGATTCAGACTACTCTTTGTCTGTTGTGGTTCCTCAAATTTTTCCCCTTTTTTTCCGCTTCGTGTGGATGATGATGTGGCTGGGTGGATTGAAGAGTTACGGGTTTGTATATCGACTTGTCAAGCATGTCAAGTGTCAACCTTACTTTTACTTGTTGGGAGTGAAATTTGGTTTTCATCTTTGCAATGTACTGTCACTTTTGCCCCCTGATAACAAATTGAGTTGAGTTTAAAAATTTAATGATTAAGGTGCGTTGTGCTGAGTGGACCGTGCCTCGTGATCATGTCCCAAAGGTTGATACGAATGCCAAATTCGGCGCCTGTTCTCTTCTCTCATGGGACTCAAAAAAGGTCACCACTTCGATGCAAGTATCAAGGCAGTACTATTCTTGGCCTGATAGGATTTCTCAACAACGTCACCGCCACAGAGGATCCCAGGCGAAAACTTCATAATTGCTGATGCTGAGTATATGATGTCAATTGGCGGATTATGAATTGAAACCTATTTCACTCGTCGAGTGGAGAGAGCGACAAATACTACTTGGCACCGAACTGCGACAGAAAAAGGACTGACTGCTGCACCCAAGATGCCCACCCCGCTTCCGACTCCTAACCCATACGACGCAACAACCCAGCCCAATTTGCAATCCGCATACGATCGTTGCCTTGGCCTTGAGTCCCGACATGACCAAGTACCGAAGCTGGGGGAACTCGACGTCTTGATGTGTGCACGAATGCTTGGATACCTGATCCTTGAGGCCCCAACAGAGAAAGGCCGGATGAACTTTGCTTTAGAAGTTTTGCGTCACGCCCAGCAAGGCGGTGACGTCGGTTTACAAACCCTCGCCGAGGCCTACAAGGACCACTTTCTCCAAATTTTTGAGTTTGATATTCAAAAAAATGTACTTTGTGGGTCACTCCGACAGTTTCTACCTACTTAAATAGTCTATACTGGCCAGGATCAACTTCGACCCCCTTCCCCCCCTTCCTCTGACGTCTGGGGTGAGCTGTCCATGGACCCGCAAGGACATGCCGAACTGAGCCACGCTTTAAAAACACGCGTGAGTTATGATGACACGCCGCTTTTGACCATTTTTGACGAGGACTTTTCGATTTAGGCACTAGAGCGCGATCATTACTGTTGCGTGATTACAGGCAGACCGGACTGGACATCCGTCTTGAAAGGCCTCATTCCACAGCAGCCCGAGTTGTCCTTATGCGAGGCGCACCCCGCTCGTATTTTTGATTTATCTCCCACCAAAGCTCTCCGAGATAGTGGCGACGTTGTTCAGTACCTTTCAAACATATTTCTGTTGATGTGCCACTTATTTTTATTATTTATTATTATTATTTTAGTCAGATTACATTGCGTCTGCCAAAGCGTTGTTGGATTTCTACGGTCAAACCGACATCATAGAAAAGTTTGTTCGAGGGAACATACACCGACTCGAGAACGTCCTCACTCTCTCAATGGACGCACATGGTTGGTTTGATTCCTTGATGGTTTGGTTGGACAGAGATCCAGACGTGAGTAATCCAATTCTTCTTTTAATTAGCCGAAGCCTGGATCTCTGTCGCTGTTTTCCAGGATCCCCCTAACACCTACAGCCCAAGATCAATAAGATCAAACAGAATAGTTGAGGGCATGCCCCAGATCATCTCGTTTGCTACCTCTGGTGCCACAGGGTTGCCACCACCTGATCCTCGCTATCTCGCCCTTCATGCAGCCTGTGCACGGGTTGCTGAGATGTCAGGTGTAGGAGATTACATATTTTAAAGTGCCCAAAGAGGTTAGAGAAGCTGGTCGCTAATATCTTTATTGCTCGATGTGACAGTAGACCATACATGATACTTATTTCTTTCTGGGATAGCCAGCGCCCTTAGATCCTGAGAATTCCAAACAAGGCAATGCAAATTAAATCTCGTCCATCCGACCAACCCCTTCTCTCTCCACCACCACGACAGACGAAAAACTGCGAGGCTCGCCGCCTACAGAAAACTGTAGCGTGCACAACGACGGCCTCGTAAGCCGTCGTTTCCCCGTGCATGCTTTTCCCCATTCGCGAGCGGGTTAAGGTCTGAGCATTCTAGTCATTCTCGATCGGTCCTAGCAGGACTCTGAGCTTAACACAAACAAGCTCAAAGAAATATATTCCAGCCTTCCTCGTATGTCAACGAATCTGTGTTATGTACTGAACTACTTGACGAAACCGAAGACGCCTTCTTGCATCCTCCTCGTGGATGTGTGTGAGGGGAGACCGAGGATGAGGAAGTTTGGAGTTTGGAATTCGTCGTAATGACTGGGCGGGAGCTTTTTACCCTGCATCTGTGGATTTTTTTTTTGTGTCAGAGGTGCGAATGGGAGGCTTTTATGTCCCTTAGTTCACTTCGCTGTGCGCCCTCGAGATCGTTGATCACTTTGTTGTGGTCGATGATTGGGCGTAACTCGATTCAGGCTACTCTTTGTCTGTCATGGCTCCTCGAATCTTTTCCTTCCTTTTTCCGCTTTGTGTGGATGATGGTGCGGCTGGGTGGATTGAAGAGGTGTGGGCTTATATATTGACTTCTCGAACGTCTACCTTGCCTTTACTCGTTGGGAGCAAAACGCGGTCTTCTTCTTTACAATGTATGATCACTTTCCCCCCCTGAATATAATTAAGAGGCGTTTGCGCTGAATGGACGGTGCCTCGCGATCATGTCCCAAAAGTTGATATGAGCCAATGCCAAGTTCGTTACCTGTTCTCTCCTCTTAAAGAACTCAAAGAACCTCGCCACTTCGATGCTCGACCTGACAAGTGTCAAGGCAGCGCTAATCTTGGCTCGAGGGAAACTACCTAATAGGGTTTCGCAATGACGTCACCGCCATAGAGGATCCAGGGCGAAAACTTCATAATTGCTCATCAGCATAGTCATACATCCCCCCCAAATCAGATATCATACAGGTTCCAATACAAAGCACAACGAATCGTCAAACGCAAGAAAACAAAAAGTAAATCGAACTTTTTGTAGCCGCCGACGTGATTAACGCTTTACAGTTGACGGGTTGGAAGGTTTCCACGAAGAACCTCCCAAAGCACCAATACCAAAGGAGCCAAAAGCGGCACTTGCGCTCCCTGGCTGGTCGCCTGAGGGGAAGCCAGAGATACGACCAGATATTCCCGCGCTTGAGGGTGCTTGAGCTTGAGGTTGGAAAGAAGATCGGAAGCCTGTGGGGGGCATCGATTGGATGGAAAGGAACTTGTTGGGTGGTGGCCTATCTTCGGTATTATACTGAGCGATGTCAAATTAAGATCAAAAACAATGAGGAATTAAAAAAAGAGTACTTGCCTGGAATTCCAAACCAATCTGGTCGGCCTCGGAAACGTCCAACAATTTGACCATCTTCTTCCCAATGCTATTTAGCCTTTCTACGTCATCCTTACTTCTTGTCCACAGCTGGATACGATCGACCCTCGTCCTCAGACTGACAACTGCGCCACAGATCTCGTCACCATCCTCCAACTCCTCACCCACAAGTGCCATCGCCAACCAGCTCCAGCACCGATCGAGCAGATCCGGGTTATTCTTCATCGTCAGAACCCATTTACCACCATTCGCGTTCGCGGGATCCTCCCACATGGGTTTAATGCCCGACTTGAACAGGTGGTAATTGGAATTCTTCTCGAGCTTAGCGGGTGGTTTGAGCCAATTGAAATAGCGACAGAAAGCTTCGACAGTATTAAATTCACCAATGACGGTCAGGCCTGCTTCATAGTCGTGTGTATCGGGGGGGTGGGCATTAACTTCCGCGTGGGGGTCAGTGACGGCAGAGTTGAGTGTTGCAGATGCGGGCGTGTAGGGGAACTTGGCCTTGGTGTCATGATAGATTGTCCTGTCAATCAAACGGGTTCAACATTTTCGGCAGTGAAGGTCAAAGTAGAATGACGTACCAGGGGAACTGCAACGGATGCTCTGGGGCCTTCATCTGAACACCAGGCGTCTTGGGGTCCTCGATCATTGGAGCCTCAGGTGGTTTCGCGGTTCCGTCCACGCTCAGATGGCGTGTCTTGACGAGGCGGGCAGTGATGGCATCGAGGCTGGGTATATTCTTGTACCCGACCTTAACGGGCTTTCTTTCAGCTGCGGATGTTGTCTCCTGGTTGTGTTTCTCGAGCTTGTCGGAAGTCAGTGGATCTCCACCGCTCTCAGTGGGTGTGGTAGGATCCTCGTGAGGTGGCGTAGCCGAAAGGGCTGATGGTGATGTCGAGCGGGTGCTAGGGGCGTTAACCGCAACAGAGTCGTTGGTCGACGCCAGTGTGGCAACTGACGTCGAAGACCCAGTCCGCAAGGCGCCTGCGGCGAGACGGAGAGGACGCTGTGCTGAGCTTGCATTGCTGTTTTCCTTCTCCTTCAGTTGGTTGTTGAGCGCCATGCGGGCGACGAGTTTCTCGAGTGGAGGCAGACGGCCACCACCAGGAGGCTTTACCGTGCTGTCTCTCGAGGTGTCTGCAGAGGCCATGGTGGTCTGTGGAAGAAACACAAACACTGCATTTATCATCATCAAAACAATTAAATTGATAGCACAGCGCTTAGCGCTTAACGCTGGACCGCAGAGATCAATCATTCATCGTCATATTCCCACAGGGCTCCTCTCATTCACACCAGTAACAATGGGTAACACAACATCAGGTTTCAACCCAGCGACTGATCTCCTCGATCTCAAAGGGAAGGTCATTGTTGTCACCGGTGGGAAGTGAGTTCTCCATCATTCTTCACCACGGAGACTGATAATAATTTATCAAGTGCCGGGATTGGCTTTGAAACGGTTCGACAACTGGCTAAAACTGGTGCCAAAGTGTACTTTGCAGCCAGGAATGAGTCTCGCGCCACAGGAGCGCTGGCTCAATTAGAAGCTGAAGGCCTGACTGACGTAGATTGGTTCAAATTAGACCTCGATGACCCTAAGGGTGTCAAAAAGAGCGCGGAAGAATTTATGCTGAAAGAAATTAGACTGGACGTCCTTGGTGTGTGCTCTCTTTGGATCTGTTTTTATTCAAAACGCTGATGACCTCAGTCAACAATGCTGGGATGTGAGTTACTACAGCTCAACTGCATTCATCATTGCTGACCCTGTGTTCCATAGGATCTCAAGCCCTTACGAGCTCGGAAAGGATGGTTCGTGCCTTTCCGCCCTTCATGCGTCCCACAACTGAGGCCCGCTTTAGGCATTGCAAAAATGGCTGTCGCAAACTACATTTCACCTTTCGTTTTGACGGA
Organism: Calvatia gigantea; assembly: GCA_025093985.1. Taxonomy (NCBI): domain Eukaryota; kingdom Fungi; phylum Basidiomycota; class Agaricomycetes; order Agaricales; family Lycoperdaceae; genus Calvatia; species Calvatia gigantea. The sequence goes on from JACAAK010000011.1 coordinate 2,064,518, forward strand.
AACGCTCCTCCCGCTCCTCCAGAAAACTGCGGAAGAACCCGGTTCGGACGTTCGTATCGTGAACGTCTGTCTACATCCACTACTCTCAGCCATACTGAGCCTAATACCCCACCCATAACTCTGTCTAGCTCACCTCTAAACTCCATAGGCAAGCTGTACAACCCTTCAAGGTCGACAGTATTGCAGATTTCAACAATGAGTACGCAGACTACTATTTCGCCAACACGAGGCGCTACGGTATGAGTCACTCCGTTCGATCGGAGATACTCTTATTTGACGTTCCTCTTACAACAGCACATTCTAAACTATGCGATATTTTGTGGTCGAAACACCTTCAACGCCGTCTCCTCGTAGATTCACTGGCAAACCCAATAACAGTTATCTCCGTTCACCCAGGTTTGGTCGACACATTCCTTCATAAGGAACCTTTCCTCAAATATATCCGCCCTCTGATAACCCCCTTTTTCCTTACTCCGGCTCAAGGTGCACACAACTCTGTTTTTGCGGCTGCGTCGAAGAAGGTTAGGGATAACAAAGAGGCATATCGTGGCGCATATATAGAAGGAGGCAATCCTGTCGGTAACCTGGCCCTCCCGAGCAGGCTCGCCCAGGATGAGAAACTCGCTGAGACGTTGTACGAGACTACAAAGAAAATTTTGGTTGGAATTGGAATGTAGTTTCTAATTCTGGTACTTCGCTTTCGTGAGTTCATTAGATGTCTGTCTCGATATGTATTCCTGTACCCCTCTTGTCACCCCGCTGTTCTAGATGTCGCTCTATAGATCTATTTATCTAATCGTCCAATACCAGAAATATTTTAAGGACCGCCCCAAATCCCCAGACCAAATTCCAACTACAGGCAATAGTATACATCACTATACGCATTCATCCACTCCATTACGTTAATCTCCAAATCCGCCGCCACCATCGACTCTCCCGACAGTTCCTTCATTCCAAGCCCTAGAGCCGTAAAGGAGCTTCGCACCAAATCCCTCTCCTCTAGTAATCTAACTATCTCCTTGACCCATAGAAACGTCCCCTCCAATGTTTGTCCATTCACGTAGAGCTTTTCGTATCGGTTTTGTTTCTCTTCCAAAAGATCGATAATCCCTTGGAAAGACGCGATATTGCCGAGGATTTTGCTGGAGAGCGGCCACTTCCACCAAAAATTCTCGGGGTCTACGGTGTCGTCATACTTTTTCGTCTCGCTATATACACTTTTGAACACCGAGTCAGGCTGAAAGTACTCAAACGGCCGCGTTGAATGATACATACCGTATATATGGCTCGAACCAATTCTTCGTTGGCCGACCCTTCACCGAGAAAGCTACTGTTTTAGTAGGAACCGCCTCATTCACGTCCCGATAAACGCACACGAGTTCCCTTTCAAAGAAATTTCAGAATTATAATCATAAGGAACGCCGAAGGAGCCACATACCAGTACATTAAGACTCGTCCTTCGTAAGTGAAATCGGATGGAGTCCCGTGGACAGCAATATAGCTAAACACAGAGTTGAGCTCTTTTGCTGGTAAGCGGATAAGTGAGCGGTCAAAAGGGTCAAAGGACCAAATAGGCTCGTCGTTCGCGTTTGACTGCATGAAAGTTAGCCGGATTATCCTAGACTGTGCATATAGAGTGAGACGAACCTCGGACTTGCTGGTACCGTCAGCCATTTCTGTTGTCGTCGGTTGCATTGAATGAGTGGCGAATGAGACTGAAGTTGGTCTTGAACGAATCTCCTTAAGTAGGTAGAGGAGATATAGAGACACACTTCGTATATTTCACCACCACCACAGATTAAGGAGGTGTTCGGAAAGACACTCTGGACTTGGACATTGCGAAAGCATAATCCCTACCCTTCCGGTCGGTGTGAAAAGACCTAAGGACCCACAATGATGAACCGACCAGGTTGGGCAGCACTGCAAAAGACACAATAACGTGTATCCGATGGGCCCGAACATTGTGATATTTCGAATAATTCTGGTAGTGAGTGGCGTGGAACCAACCAGGTCGCTGCCCTCGCCGATGAATATTTGAATGTTTTCAAGTTCATTTTCCTTATTAGGACAAAGCCTTCAAACCCCGTTTTGGGGGGGAAGGGGGCACTCAATGATGTTTCCCTTGTTTAGTATATCCCCAGGTACCGTATCCCAACATGTCGTCCTGCCCAGAGCCAAACACCCTACCATTTAGCCTAGTCACGAAAGGTACCGAAGTCGGCTGTGCTCAACAATGAGCATAAACTGCGTTGCCACTGCACCAATATCGGGTGATAGGACCCTCGTTCTCCAGACTCGAATCACCTGCAGGGACGGAGCCCCGGTCCATTGGGGGTAGCTGGTGTGAAAAAGCCAGCTCCGTAGTTGGAAGGTACAATTGTCTACCAACAGCGGCAGTCCGCACCCCAAGTCCAAGGACGCGCGCCTGTAGGTAACCTTCTTTCTCAACGAAGTCTCACACGACCGATCCCGCCATCCAAGTGATACTCACCTCACAATTTTGGTCGTAGTCCCTGTGTCTCGCGCACCATAATAGGCACCTCACGCACAAATGCACCATCGTCGCTGAGGCCTATCAACTCCTTTCAACGCGAACTTAGTCAGATATGTTTATCGGATATTCCGATTCAGCCGGAGACGCTTAACTCGACGTGGATTATACTTAAGGCAGGTCCTCGGACTAGATTTACAGATAAAACATTTACGAGATATCTGCCGGAAAGGGGAATCGAAGCTTGACCTATAGTCATTGGTGTGGCTGTTCCCCTATCCTGGATGGGATACTAACACAGCGCAGTCGTCATGGTACCTGTAACTATGCAGTCTATGTGGTGGAACGAACATGAAACAAACGACGGGTGGACGGGATCACAACAAGCAACAGCAGAGACCGAGAAGCGTCGAGTCGTGACTTGATGAACTGATCTTCTGTCGTTCTGATTTGACTGTCAATAAAAACCTGTGCGGGGTGGCTGTTAGGTTCGGAACGAGATGTTCATGATACAAATTTACAGACAGACCATGTGTCTCCACCCGGTACCGACGTCGCGACGAGGGCAGGGAGTTGAGGGTCCCGGCCAGCCTGAAAGTTATTGAAGTGCGGTAGGAATCATATCGCCGAGCGACATGGCGATCCATTGACAGCACCTCCAACCAAATCCTGACTAAATTGTGGGCATATCAACACAGTGTTTAGCTCCTGATTAGTTCTTTGGTGGAAGAATTAAACTATGCCGCATTTCAAAACTCGCATTCAAATATGCGGAGTCCGGCTTTGAATATTTATATAACGGGGGTACGATACTGGAATTCTATGGCGGAATCTATCATGCTAAATACATCGTGGACCCACGTACGTAGTTTGGATTTTCATTTGTGGTACCAATCTCTTGCGTGTCCGAGGCACAATACCTGCACGCGGCAACAGCCAGTTTTCGGAATCATTGGCAGATGAAACCGGCAATAACAGATCCTGATATAGATTGTCACTGACAAATGTGGAGTAAGTTGGAATTCAGGCTTTGCATTACTGCCTTGGCGGTTACGACCTGTCCATATTAAACGTTAGGCTTCGAGGAATAAGCACCACCGGCATTATTGCAGATTCTTTGTGCAGGGCGACCTTTTGTAAAATCTGCGCGCTTGCAGAATGGCAGTTACTGGACTCCTATCGCAACCATGCAATTTGGTGGACCTGAGGATGCGGGGTCCATGATACGTTGACGAAAATCGCTCACGAACTTTGGGTAAGAAAGCTCTATCGCGTCAATTAAGATTATAATCAGGGAGGTATGTGGCGGTAGTTGTCGCAACACAGTTGGTGGATTCCTATCATTCGACTTTAGAAGTTCAGCCCGCCTTTGACCAGGTATAAAAACCCTCCTGGTGTGGTCGAAGCTTCCAACAACAAGCCATTCCATCGAATTACCATTAACTCAACCGATATGCGAGCCTTCTTCACTCTTCTCCTTGCCGTCACTTCCCTCGTCGTGGCGCAAGCAGCTGGTGAGCAGAATAGAGTCCCGCCTTGGAGGGAGATAGTTAACTAACGTCGATGTAGTTCTTCCTGCAGAGGAGGCGCGCGCATGTGCCCCCCCTCCCGTTAACGCTGCTACCGTCAACTTGATAAAGGAATTTGAAGGTTTCGTCGACAGACCCAAGCCGGATCCAATTGGTCTACCAACTGTTGGGTTTGGGCACCTCTGCAAACAGAAGAACTGTGCAGAAGTGAAGTTCAAGTTCCCGCTCACCCGAGATACCGCTGCACAACTTCTCCAAAGTGACATCAAAACGTTCACAAAATGTGTTTCGGACGATGTGAATGACAAAGTGAAGTTAAACGACAACCAGTTCGGGGCTTTATCTTCCTGGGCGTTCAACGTTGGTTGTGGGAACGTCAAGTCGTCGAGCTTGATCAGAAGGTTGAATGCTGGAGAGAATCCGAACAAGGTCGCGGCAGAGGAGTTGCCTAAATGGAGGTTGGCAGGGGGGAAGGTGTTGGCCGGGTTGGAGAGGAGGAGGGCTGCAGAAGTCAAGTTGTTCCAGACCCCGTCGAAGGTTGTTGCACATCCTTGTTAATTGTTGCTTCCCCATCTTGTGCGCTTAGAGTTAGAGTACCACATGTAATATGGTAGTATAATTCAAACTGCGGGACAGTGTTTAATAAGAGCATGGCCATGGAGATTCTGATGAGGTTGAGCCGGTCCAAGCGGGGAAACAAGAAAACAGGTGGCAAGTTTTGGTGAAATTTTTTTGAAACATTCATCAGGCCTTCAAGGGCGTTTAAGTGAAAACGCGGGACCACCTCCTAACACACACGAAGGAGAACATTGAAACTCTGCACCATTATGTGTCCAGCTGACATTACGAGAGCGAATAACAAGATGCTCTTTGACACGAGCTAATCAAATATTCTGGTGGGAAACAGGGCCCATTACAGTATTTACAACGGTGGAGTATCTGCAAAAAGAGTGCCCATCAACTGAGTCGGATACCGCTCAAATCCCTCAACGTTGGAGCCCTCTGCAAGCTTCCTGACTTGTGCAATCTCTTCGCTACTGAGCTTAATATTGATCGCAGCCAGGTTTTCTTTGAGGTACTGTTTTCGTAGAGCAGTCAATTCTTTCCCAAATCACGCAAGAGTGTGAGTAGGTCGGACGAACCTTGATCTTCTTTGTCCCTGGAATAGGAAGGATGTCCTTGCCTTGGGCTAGGATCCAAGCGAGAGCAACCTGACCGGCGGTCGCGTTGTGTTTCTTTCCAATTTCGGCAAGTCCGTCGACAATCTGCAAGACCTTGGGGAAGTTCTCCTTGCTGAATCTGCATGCCACAATTAACGAGAAATCAGGGGCGAGCACGCAACCTTTTCACGGACCTTGGGATGACCTTCCTAAAGTCACCATCCTCAAAATCATCAGGGGACTTGTATTGCCCAGTTAACAAACCTCGCCCTAACGGGGAATAGGCGATAACCGCTACCCCAAGCTCTCTACAGGTTTTCAAAAGCCGTATCTTCTCGTCCTCGATATCGAGTGTAAATGGGGAGTATTCGATTTGGACAGCCGCAATAGGGTGAACAGCATGGGCCCTACGAAGCGTGCTGGAAGAGATTTCGGATAATCCTATATAGCGGACCTTGCCCTCCCTTTCGTATTGTAAGTCGCAGGGAATATGCCATCAGAGGTGAATACATACTTAACGAGCTCTGCCATAGCGCCAACAGTTTTCTATTGATTCTCAGCTCGGGATTTCAGTCGAAGCATATATTCACACCTACCTCAATAGGAGTGTTTTGATCTGCACGCTTTGACAAAATCAGGACGATGTTATTATAAAACTTGCTCAAGAATGACGTACGTGCATGTAGTAAAGATCGATTTGATCGATTCCCAAACGCTTCAACGATTTATCGCAGGCGGATTTAACATACTCTGGGGTTCCGTTCACAACCATACCACCTCCTGTTTGAACCATGGCAAACTTAGTGGCAAGAAAGATTTTCTTGCGATTCCCAGTGCGCTTGAACCTGTGCGTTATAGAATATTAGTGGCAAGGACACTTGTAAGATTTCGGTGTGGAGGCATACCACTTGCCGAGAAGGTCTTCGGAATCGCCATAAATGTCAGCTGAGTCCCAGAAAGTCCACCCATCTTCAAGGGCAGTATCTAGGAACTGAACAGCCATGAGCCCAAATTGTCACCATTGGCGGCGAGATCATACTAACCTTGAAGCGCTCCTCGTCACTCTCGACTTTTCCGTACCAGATAGATAAGCCCATCAAGCCGAGGCCCATCTCAGCAACGTTGTCGTTACCGATTTTCCTAGTAGGTATTGCAGACATTGGTAAATAATTCCGAATTTTTGAAATTGATTGGGCGATAAAAGATGGTCAAGATACTGCGCTAGTGTTACGAGAAAGAGCACCTTTTATATGTCGGCCTTGGTTTCGCATTGATATTCTACTCGCACATACATTGGTAGACCGGGGTGCGCTTGCCGCCTTCGATGCGTCACCTGGCATTGATAATCGACAATATTTTTAACCCAAGACAGTTCGGGTTGCAACATGCAAACACTGCGGCAATCTCAGAAGCGTTGAATTGTCCCTGTTTTGTAGAGATTCTCACGGTTCGTCATCGAGTTCATCCTCCAGGTTTTGGCTGTTTCTTCAGGGTAAGCTACTTTCTAGCTTCTTCTGCACAACTTCTGGCTATGGCACACCTGGAAGCACCAAAGCTGACCTTAGTTCTTGTTGAAAGGTCTTCGACTAAGAAGAGGAGGGAGCTATGGTATACACCGGAAAAGGTGGGTTATTCTCGTCTTCAAGTGGACGTGTCATTGAGCGGCAAACACAGGATCTTCAAATTGCCGAAAAGAAGAAGTTCAGAGAATATAGAACCATACGTCGACATATTGAGGATTTTTTAACCAAGGTCTTTCTTCCCGTAGGGTATCCCAAGACCGTAACACCAGGTAAGGATGACAAATTTTCTCACCCGTACTTCAGTTGAGGAATTTGTAGATTATCTTCAGTGAGATGCCTCATATTCGTTGACCATGGGTTCTTGAGTCCTGATGCACCATGGAAGATATCAAATATTAAATGCGGCTCAAGCATTTTGTAATTCATTGGCTAGCTTGTTGGCCTCTCGCGCTGTCCTTGAAGGTGAAGGCCCTTCCAGTTTCCCGTATGATCATTGCTCATATGTTTCCGAAATCAGGTATTGGCGTAGGTGATCCGTCTGCCACCTCTACTAAAGCTATGCTGCTTTCTATACTCCAAGACGCGTTTGGCCGGATCACCAGTGAGTAGCATCCGATGGACATTGGAAAATATGTCGAAACTTACACTACATCTCATAAAAGCCATCGTTGGCGCCTATCACTTCGGTACCCACTTAGTTCCAGAAGCCAAAAAATATCGATTTCTGGCTGACGTTTTGAACGATCTCGCCGTTATCATTGATGTATTTACCCCAGCCCTCAGCCCATTCTTATTCCGCGGTGGACGTGTCCTAGGTCTGTGCGCGAGTGCAGCTTTGAGGGCCTTATGTGGCGTGATTGCAGGAGGTTCCAAAGCTGCAATTGCCCTTCATTTTGCAACACCTTCAACTGGTATGGGTGATATAGGCGACTTGAACGCGAAGGACTCGAGCAAGGAGACGGTGCTCGCTCTCATGGGCATGCTTGTGAGTGTGCGACTCCATTCTCTCTCGTCAGTCATTGATTCTGCCAACTTCAGCTGGGAAGCCTCATCGTTCCATACATCACCTCCCCTTGGGCAACATATTCTCTCTTGCTTGTGCTTACCTTCTCCCACCTTGCTATCAACTACGTCGCAGTCCACGGCCTCGCCATTCGTAACCTGAACAAGCAACGGTCGGCAATTTTATGGCTTCACTTCATGTCAAACGAAGCTATCCTTTCCCCTCTCCAAATCGCCAAGCATGAGCTCATTCTTGACCGACCTGAAATTATTCGCGACCCTGGAACTCATCGTGTCATTGGTGAATGCCATATCGGGTCTGCACCGTTGGATGTGATGCGAGGCTCAGCGCTTTCGAGGAGCTTTCTTGGAATCTTTACCGCTGATCGATATCTCGTCTGCTTTGACCCTAAAACCCCTCTGACGGACAAGAATATTCATGATCCTAAATTCCGGCCCATTCTCCATGTCTGTTTCAGAGAAGATTATACACCCGAAGATCAACTTAAGGGATGGTTCCATGCTGTGGAAATTTGTCGCGTCATAGCCCTGAAGAAGACCCCCGACCTCACGGATCCCGAAGACAGGGCAAAGGCACTAATTGAATTAACCTACAAAGAGGTGAAAGAGCGGTACAAAACGTTGAGGGGGAAGCTCGCAAGCTCCGGTTGGAACTTATCCGAATACTACCTTGTGTCTGCGAACTTTGAACCCAAGGCCTGCCTATATGCTGTGGCAGAAACGTCGGAGAGGAAGATGCGATAGTGATGAGATTATATTAATTTGTACATACCCGTGTTTGTTGGACAGCGCGAGTAGGATGCAGTCGACATTTATGCAAATCATGAACATGACATGGCTTTAGACAACATCTTTGCTTCATCTACGCCGTCTGACACGCTATGAGACCAACGAATCTTACCAAGTGCTTTCACAAAGACCCGTCAAAACCTGGCCTCTCACTCTCAATCTAATTATTTGACTGGGCACTTCATCCATATGATCCCTGCAACCACCCACGCACCCTGTCTTTTTCCCCGATTCTGTCAAACGCTTAACCCCTTTCGCCAGGCCTTCAAGATTAAGCATATTCACCTTCCAGCGCAGTCATAATTGATGGTTTCTTGTATCATTTATCATTTACGAAACAGACTTGGCTCATTCCACTTCGGAGGAAAAATCTCGCGAAATGAACGGTATTCGAAGGTGCATGTTGGCATCAGATGCAGGAAAAATAGCTTCTCTCTCGGTAGTTGTTTTGGCGTGAATGCGATAACGGGCACCTCGGTTTTCCAAGGACCTTAGACTGGTGACACAACACCTCCCCCAATCTTATTTTCACGGACGCCGCAGACGGCCCCGAAGTAGTATCCACACAGGAGCAGTGCTAATGTGTTCCAATCTATTCTAGTCCTTTCGCTCTTATCTCCGTATTCCATCCTTCTCGGCCCATCTCGTTCTCAGGCGCTGATACTCTTGCGTCCAGCGCCTGCGCTGCGACTGAGTATGAAGTCATCCTCCGAGGGTCCAATGCCACCTCCACGCTTAAAACACCCTGCAAATGCATCAAAGGTCCCTTTGCCTAACCGTTGAGCACCCTCGTCATCGTGCAGCCCTCCCTTTGTCCAAGCCGCCGCATAGGACCCGCCTTTCCTATTATAGAGTCATTTTATCCTGACAACATGTTTGTACTTTCCCCATACATACAGTACCTGGTCCCCCGGACACTCCAGAAGCAACGGCAAAAAAAACAGGTCCAGATCTGTTCATCAGTAGGCTACTTTCTAGGACTGCGCAACGAACAATCGCTGGACGTCTTTGTATTCTGCACTGCTTCCCAACATTGGCTTCTCCGGGCCGTTTTATTGTTCATCACAATCAGAATGCGCCGTTCGGCAGCTTGTGAAGTGGCGTTAACACCCGCCAACGTTAACGTCGAAACGGTCCTCATTCGGTTACTGAGGAAACCATATTATTTCTTTGTGTTCAGGGACAAAAATGACTTGTCCAGGGTTGTCATAAAATGTTTGTAATACCACGTTTCTGACTGGCTCCCCTGACTCCTGGGAATCCTGCCTGAGTTTGGAAACAAAGCTGAACTATATTTCGAAGAGCCCTCCAAAAAGTAAATCTGATAGAGGGGGGCCACAGAGAAATTTTGAGCGCCATGCGAGGCAGGCGGAACGTGTATTTCACCGCCCCTGCTTCCATTGGAGTCCGTGTTTGATTCATGTATCCCATGCTTCTAATCACTCCAAAAGTGAGGAGAAGCCCCCGGTCCTGGCTGAATCAGCAAGGAACACGGAGCACATTTCGAAGGCTGTCCAAGTGCTTCTGATTTTCGTTGTATTCGATCGGTGAAATTCATGCATTCCTTGGGTCTCCAACAGTTCCGGAAGGGGAAAATGTGAAAAAGTGCGGCATGGATCCATCTGCTACCTCACTTACTGGTTTGCATTAACAAACCAGGGTACTGTTCTGGAGTTACGGTCCTTTCCTCGCGGGCCGGAGAGAGGACATTGAATAGGGCAACGAATGTGTGTCCTGTCTAACAAGCGTTCGAAGTCACCCTCATTCATCCCCTGGCCACATGTATCCCCAAAAGCCTCCGGGATGGGACAAGGTTTTAGAGGTGCGGGGACCGTCTGACTCGGCAATAGCGAGCAGTTAATAGCTGAGTTCCAGTCGTTTCCCCTACAACCCATGCGGTTAAGCACTGTCCAAGACCGAGAAGAGTACATCGTTCCACATCCGTCGTGGTCCTGGGTCAGTATTACACCAAAGAAGGATATGTTCTAAGAATAGATGGGCCCAAACAACGGGGAATTTCGTTAGCCTTAACGAGGGAAAGGCTGTAAGTACGGCCATTGAGTTCTGTAAATTTACTCAAAGCGCGCCCGAGCTGGGACCCGTAATTGTCGGGCAGTATTATAATTCCTTAAGACCGCTGCTCACACTGGTCCTATGAGCGAGCTCCACCTCCATGTGGGGTTTGTTTTAGGAATGTTTATGCTTCTTTCTCTAATCCTTCTTTTTTACATGACGTATTCAGCAGCGAGCAGTCGGACGGCTTGAAGCGAATGCCTGAGTCGAGTTACTCTTCAAGGACGTCCCATTTATAGGGGGACCAATCGCGAACCACGATCTACGACGGTTCAAACTTAAGATCAACGTCAAGAACTCGCTGTCCAATCGCGGGACTCGGGACAATATTGCTTTCCCTCAGAAGTCAGTACATCTTGATAGATCGTTCAAGTTCTGAAAGTGACAATGCCCCAATTTTGTTATCTCCAGAGATATACTCTCACCATCAACATCATCAGAATACCACAATTGTTGTATTTCTCTCTAGATGGAGGACTCAAACTAAATTCTTCCCTCGCCTGTCTTGCTTCCTCTCCTGAAATAGGTCCCGACACCGGACGCCTTTTACGTGAGCGCTTGTGATTCCAATCCCCACATCTTCGTGAAAGGGTAGTGCACCGCGAAGACGTCTATTCCTGGTGTCGAGTGCCTCGTGGATCGGAGCATACATGAAGGAACGTCGGAACCTAGCTACCGGTATGACTGAGAAACAACTAGCAAGGAATCTGGGAATCGATTCCTAGTCACGGTTCTTGACCAATCTCCTTTGACACGGGATCTTTAACTTCTCTCTATTGCGGCGTACTAATGACCGCGCGCGCATTTTGAAGTGATGACGATGGTTTGCGGCATGAGTGGAATCCATATGCTGTCGGCTGGTCAACTCTGAGCATGATGTAGTTTGAAGTTTCCTGAACAGATCAACGTTATCTAAATGACACTTCCACCGTACACACAGATTCCTCTGACGTAATTCTGCATGCCGCGAAAGGTATACTGGGACAGGGTTGTCTGGCTGTACTCAACTCCTTTTGGGGATGTGACGCTGTCAAAAGACCTCGAACGTTCATTTCGCTTTGCTTCTAACACCCCGCCACCTAGCTGGGTAATTTACCACGGTATTTCGGACTTTGCAGCTAGGACTCGAGCTACCGGTTACGGGCAAGCCGTCATCAACCTACTTTTCCCTTTCTGCGAAGATTCCCGTCGAACATAAAAAAGAGGATCTCCTAAGATTGTCCTTCCCACACGGACCTTCAACCTGAGATGTCTTGGCGGTTGGAAAGTTTGACCCTGTAGCCTGGAGTCTTTGCCTGTACGAATCTAGCATATCCTCCATCAAGCCCCCAATGACAGTTAGCTCGAGTTTTAAAGCCTCCATATTTCACTACTACGCTAGTAAAATTCTGATCTACAGAAGTAGTGGAATAACCTCTGCCTCTAAGGCATCGCCAAAGGAGTGTTCCCGCAAAAACTCACCATCGCGGTGCCCTTTTATGTACATAGCAAATAACTCACTGGGAGAACCAAAACACAGTCAATTTAGTCCTAAATATATATCCCATTGAGGTTAACCCAGAAATCAAAGGAAAAGTATTGTGGTACTAATGAGGGAATTGCGCAGTTAAAAAACCAAACTTCGAGAGTCCCCTTCACTGCCATTCCGAGGGAACTTGAATTCTTGGGTGGAGTCGGCAAGATGCCAGCGTGCCTGCCTAACACCTCAAGGCATCAAAAACCCACTCCACCTCCCTAGCCCCCCGAGAGCACTGGGCCTAAACGAGAAAAAGAAGAAGAAGAATATACAACAACCAACCCAATCACTAAGTAAGGGAAGATCTCGAAGCCGCAAAGGTTACCAGAAACGAAGGAGAGGGGGGGGGGGAGGGGACAAAGCAGCCCACATCACCAATATTTCACACTCTTCCTGGTTTGGCTCAATCCACTTTCATTTAAGTAATTATCTACCCTTCCTCAAAGCTACAGTACGTACTTACGTATATTACTTCTAGTTCGAGATCGGCTTAGCATCCGCAGAAGGGGGGGGGGGGCGGAAAGGGGAGCTTCAGGAACTTCGCTTCCCTCCCCAAAACTTCTATCGGCACCCCGGCGAGAGGGAGCTCCTGGGGATGGGGTCAATAAAATGTTTCTCCACGATGTACGGCCCTGGGGCCCTTGCAAGGTTGAAGAAGGTGGACGTCAAACCAGGGGCTGATGGGCAGTATAGACTACTGCGAGAATACAGTACTGTTTACGGAAGCCCATACGGACCAGGTCAAACTTTGCATGTAGCGAGCTGTATATGGCTTGTGGCCGGGGGCCTGGAACCCTGTTACTCCCCAGCAGTGACTGAAGAGCCTCTTTTGCTTTAGTTTCCCTGCCTGATTTTTAGCTTGCGGTGCATTTCCAGCTTATTCAGCCCGAGACGGCAACCACGCCCCGGTGGTCGCAGTGCCCAACCAATAATAATTATCTGAAGCTCACAGCCCAATAGCTCAAGACTCAACGTCAACATCCTGTGGTAAGCTTCGACCACCGGTGTTCCGGAGTGATGTCGATGATTGTGAAGAGATCTTGGAGCTCCTCCATAACTTTTCGCGGAATGGTTGTAAAGAAGGCAGCAGATCATTTCACGGAATGCTCCTTCTCAAGTAGGGCTAGCGACGGTGTGTGCTTGAGAATAATGGGCAAGGAAGGTAAGGGGGACAGTAAGATAGGGATTTCGGCTTGATCTGGCATATCCTGCGGGCTTTCTAGTCGGATTTTGCAAGACGAAACTGAGCATAGAGAAAGTTAGCTGGAAGGCTTTTTTTTGAAGGAGGGTGGGTGTTCCGGTATGTAAGCATCAGCCTCGGAGAGCGTTGGGGAGACCTGGGCAGGCCTGTGGCTGGATGAACCACTTGCCGGTGTGCGCCGGGATTACGACGCCGTCTCCTCGAGGAATACTGTGAAACTAACAATGGAATGGACGTGTGATGTTTGTGTGACAAGGGGTGAAACTAAAAATTACGGGAGTAGGACCAGATCAGTGATTTCGTCATGAAAGTTTGACCTGGTCTGTATGGGCTTCCATAACTGTTGTCACTAGTGTGCTTGTGTTATCAGGGTTGGGTTCTATTGTGTTTGAGACTTAAAATGAATGGTTGAAGTTAATGAGACCCTTCCTGACGTCGTATTCTGACGTCGTTTGTCAAGGCCACGATGCACGGCAGGCACCCAAAATAACGGAAACGAAATAAGGTCACACTCTAAATTATCCCGACTTGTACCATGATCGTCACTAAACAGCTCATATGGATAATGTGTACTTAAAGTGACCTTACCCAAAATCGAACAAATATAAATCGGGTTTGAAGTACTTCTTTAATGACACGGGGGACAAGAAAGACGGGGAAAAAAAGTGGGCTACATAGATATATGTACAACAACGGCGAGGCGATGGGAGAGTGGATGAACACATAGACAGAGATAGGATGATTTTTTAATATATCATCAAATCAAGTCAATCAGCCGGTCAATCGAGTCAATCAAGGATCATGGGGAAGGAAGCAAGAAACATCAAGAAAAGAAGAAGAGACTACAGTCGCATATGTCTTGTAGTATATACAAGATCGGTTGGTAGGGGAGGGGGAACAAAAAAAAAAAAAAAGTGATTCATACTGATATGGATAGATAGATAATGAATTGATATGTCGGTATCTCGTTTTTTGGGAATACCATTTCAAATGTGTAGATGAAAGAGAAAGAGGTAGGAAACGCAAGAAGTGAGAGGAAATGTATATGATACAACTCGAAATCTAACAAAAGTAGATTCCGATTTTTGGGTTTTTAGGAAAACGGAAATAAGTTTTCTGTGAATCCCACATATTGAATAAGACGTGGGGTCGTTGGCGGGAGACGGGACATCAAGAGCGGGTAGGCGGAGCGGGAACAAAGACAAGATCGAAGGGTATAATACAAGAACGTCAAGGGGGATAGGAAGGCGGAGAGGAGGAAAGAATCAATGGATGAGGTATGGAGTCGGTAACAGACCAGCGCGGCGTAACCAAGAACAAATCGCGGGTGGGAGGACCGAAGATCAAGATCCAAGAATCATGATAACGGAGGACGGGATACGTGGAATGGCCAAAAAAAATGAAGGATGTGAGATGGCGCTGGGCAGGGGGTATGGGGAAAAAGAGGACCGGGAGTTATGTGGGATACGTCGATAACGAATGAAGAACCAGAACAACGGGGGAAGGGGGGAAAGAACCCTGCAACTTCCGGACTGGACGGGATGATGACGGTAAAAGAGATACGCAAAGTTAACGGCAACGGCAACGACGACTCCGACCCACTTGAGAATTCCCTTTCCCCTCTACGCGTTACGTACATACGTGCTCCACTCCAACTTCACTGACTTCGGCTTCGGGGGTCTAGGCCCGTACGAGTGCGATAACGAATTTCGAATTCAGAACATCCGGTCAACAAAAATACAGCCGTAAATGTCGTGTTGGAGGGGAGGCCAATCAGCAGACGAAGAAGGGTGCGGGTGTAATCGACGAATTTTAAGTATTGATTGGCGTTGTTAGTCGTGAGCGGCATCGTCGTCGTCGTTGAGAGGGGCGCAGTTGTTGTTCAGGCAGGCTGGGTAGGAAAAGGGTAATGCGCGTCGGGGTACCGTCCCCGATAAATCAGATACAAGTCGGCCGAAAATCGAGATAAGAGATGTCCCCTCCTCCAGACAGGCAGGCGAGCGAGGCTCTGTGGGCATCCATCCTCCATCCTCCATCCTCCATCCTCAAGTCGCGGAAGAAACAAAGGGGTCACAGAAAGAAAAAAGGATCCAAGGAACTCAACTCCCCACCCACCACCGCCATTACCATCACCACCCACTACCACTCCCCCCCTTATGTCTCCATCGCCACCATACCTACACTCAAATTCATAATCCCCTCTCCAATACTCCCGCCACCCACACCCCTCCGTCCACTCACAACATCCCTCGTCCTTCCCCTCTCCTCATACAACCCACCACCCATCTCCCCACCACCGCCTTCAATACTCCCACCGCTCGCAGCAGGACTTAAACTCCCCTCCGAATCAATGCGTTGTTGCTGCTGTTGCTGCTGTTGCAGATGTTGTTGCATCGTCGACATCTCATCTTCTAACATCTCATCATCCTCTTCACTAGTCGTAGGCAACGTAAACGCGAAACTGGACGAAGGACCATGATGATGCCCTGCCGAAGAAGGGGAAGTCTCAGGAGCGAGGATCATCTCCCCATCTTGCGCATCACCACCGTTCGATATTGCGGCGGCGACGGCGGTAGTAGTAGTAGCGTGGGAGGCTTCTGGTGAGGAAGAGGAATGGAGGGTCCCATCTGAGGAAGTATGATGATTTCCACCACCACCACCTCCTACTCCTCCTCCTCCTAAAACGCTTCCGGAACGGTAATTCCTGAGTTCGAGTTCGAGTTCGCGGTTTCGTGCGCCTTGTGCTGTTACGAGTTGTTGTAGATACCTGGGTGAAAAAAAAAAAAAAGGTTGGTTTTAATTAAGTAAACGCCGGAAAGGGAAAGGGATAGCGGAGCAAAGGAGCGAAATTGTACGCACCGGATGTATTCGACACTTTTTCTGAGGATCATGCCCTTGTTGGCTTTTACGACTCCGTTTTCAGCGGCTGCTGCTGCTGCTGCTGCTGCTGCTTGAGCTGCTGTTGGTGATGATCCGTCTTCTTCCTTTTTGAGAACTACGTCGACGGGTGAAATCGGCGAGAGGAGTTGATCGTCCAAGGAAGGCGTAGTCGCCGACGCACCGGCTGCGACAACCAACCAAAAGTCAACAAAAACAGTTTCCGAGAGATAAGCTAACGCGCGCATATATACTCACCAACATCAAGCATACACTCCGGAATCAACGTAGCAAGCTCGCTAATCTTCTCATTAATATTATCCCTCCTTCTCCTCTCAACCGCATTATGCGATTCCCTTCTCCTCCTCCTCTTCTCATTCGCGATAGCTGCTTGTTTCTCAGCTGCAGTTTGTGCTTGAGATATGGGGTTGGTTCCACCACCCTGAGGGGTATTTATAACCGCATGTGAATGCGGGGGGGACATCCCGAGTCCGAGGCCGTTTATCCCGTTGACGATGGTACCGTTTGAGCCGATACTGGAGGATAAACTGAGATGACCGTGTGGTGGGTCTTTAGGCACGCTCCCTGCACCGCCTAGCTGCGGAATACCGTGCCCACCGTGCGATAATGAATGCGATAATGGTGGGAGGTGCATATCAGTAGGTGAGTTGAGGGAAAAGGGGGTGTAGCCCTGGTGCGAATGCGAGTGCGAGTGTGCAGCATGCGAATGTAAGGAATGAGCATGGGAGTGTAAGGAATCGGGAGTGGGTAAGGAGAAATCTGAAGCGGAGGAGTGGGAGTTCATGAACCACCCTTGTTGGTTTCCGTTAAGTGGACTGCCCATGTTGTTGTGGTTGTTATTATTGGAGTTAGAGTTGATTCCTCCGCCTCCTCCTCCGAGACTGACTGCCATTCGGTGATGGGAGTGTGTTCCGGGTATGACGATGGCCTGCGGACGGGCGGCACCAGCACTACCACCACCACCACCACCACCACCACCATGCGGTGGAGGCGATGTACTGCTTACGCTATTATTCCTCCTCGTTCGTGTAGTGCGTGCGGGGCCCGGTCCACCACTCGTTCCGGTACTGGAAGGTGGACGTGACCTAGACCTGGATCTGCTGGTAGCATGATGAGGATGGTGATGGATCGGGGACGGGGTGTGCCTGTTAAAATGGTTTGAAGGGAAACTAGAGGGCGGATGACCACCCTGTTGGGAATGCGGAGGAGGATCAGGATGAGGTTCGTAACGCATAGACGAGTTGAGTGCAGGTAAAGTCGAATTGAACCCGGGTGGAGGATCGTGGTGGGGGAATGCGGATGCGGTGGATGAAGCTGAGGAAGCCAATGGCGGTTGGTTTTGGTTTTGCTGGTGGTGGTGGGGGTGTTGGTGCGTTGAAGTTGGGGCGGAGATGTCGAAGATGTTGTGTGGGCGGTGGTAGCCTGAATCATCGTAAGCTCCTGTTGGACCGCCGCGGGATCCTGGGTGTTGGGGTGCAGAGTTGGGTCTATCGATGAGAGAAGCGAGCTCGTCGCCGAAATCGAGGGCAGCGGCAGCGGCAGAGTCGGCAGCAGGGAACTTACGGAATGGGTCGGTGATGTAGGAATGGTGGTGGTTCATGCCGACGGCAAAGAGGTCGTGAGGTTGAGTTTGGGGTGGGGGAGTGTTCTGGTCTGGACCTGGTGAGGGTAGTTGGAAGCCCTTTTGCCTCACCTGGGGTTCGTACTGAGACGGTGAAAAGAAGGACATGGGTTGTTGTTGGTGGATGGGTGGTGGTGAAGTCGGTGGATGTGTGCGTTTATGCGATCGCTCGCCCACTTTCACTCTCTCTCTCTCTCAACCTCTCATATCCTTATTATCACAACCAAGCTGTCCCACGCCCGGCTCCTATATCCCTGCTCTCTGGGGTCCTACCTCAAGATCCTATCCAGATCTATTCACAAATATTCACAAATAGCCTTCTATCTCCGCATCTCAACTTTTACCCCGCATTCCCCAATTCATCTTTCACATGCTGGTCCAGCCTGGCACCTTCTCTTGACCAAACCCCCCCCCCCCTCCCTCCTTCTCATTTCTCCAGAGTTCTCTCATCGCTCGCCTAACGCTGTCTCCTTCACCCCCGCACTCCCCGCGATATTTATCCTACTATGGTACCGAATAACAAACGAAGGGATGGGGGTGGAACGTGAAACAATTGATTATACCGGATATCAAAAAAAACTCATCAACATCCCTGACCACTCCCTCAACACAACCCAACACACACAGATTTCGTTTTTCACGCGAAAAAAAAATAAATTGGTACACAAAATCCAATATATTACCCGGTAAATCAAATTTACCCATTATCCCGAACAATTCATCCGTTAACAGTTACCCCCTTTGGTTCTTCCCCACACTCAAAAAGACTTTGCCGTTTGCCGAAACATCCCCCGGCATCCCCAGCACAGCCTTCCCTTCCAGAGAGAGGACAGTCGTAGTAACCAACACCAAGATGCCATGTCGCATCAACCACTCAAGTCCCCCCTGCACCAAATCTTTTTTTTTTTAAAAAAAACAAAAACAAAAACCTTTGGAGCCTTGACTCGTCTAGGAAACCGGTCCCTGCCAACGGCAGGCTGCCGCCATCATCGATCCCTAACTCTAGGGCCATCATCAAACTACTCGTAACGTACTTTGACACGAGCCCATGTCTCCAAAGGCGGCGAAGGTCAAGAAACCCGATGATGTACTACATATTACTGTAGCGTAATCTCGCATTCGTGATTAGATTAATGGTATACGTCTTTTCAGAAATTTTACCGATACCTAACCGATAATACGTACGTTAAAATAAAACGTATAAATGAAAGGAACTTCTGGAAATTTCCTCGTATCTACCGTGTACAATGTTACCATCATCATTGGGCTGGAAGGAAGAATTGACACAAGCCCAGAGTCAAGACTCCCTGGTTCCTGATCGTCTTCAAATATCAACAAACAACGTGAGAGAGAGACAGCTTTCTATCCAGAGGATTCGGCAATCATAACAAGCCCACATCGCACAACCGAAAAGTTCACCTCGTTCTCAGGCATGGATTGAGACCCTTGGACTTGACTAAGACGAGTAAGAATACTCCTATCGACCAAGTAAATTCAGTCGTTGAGTGTCGTGAGTACATAGTAAGCCACTAACGCTGTGCAGCCGAATAAAATGCCAAAAAACTTCCGAAATTGAATTTTTTAAAATGAGTTTTGGGGTGGTATGATATGTAAACCACTTTCGGTAGCAACGAAGTCGGGTGCGGCGCCACCGTAATACATTTCACTGTGAGCCGGAGGCGAACCTGCACACACAACACGTTTATTAAATTAGATTAAATTAAAAAGAGCTGTCTCGTCTGCCCTGTTCGTGGGCACACACACGCTAGGAACTAAGCTATGATACTTGCTGTCAATTGGCGTCCTTAAGCTTCGCCCGCTAGTAACACGAAAAAAAAAAAAAAAACACCTCTACGAGAGGGAAGCTAAGAATGAAACCTCCAAACGGTCACTTTCCTAGAAACCGAAAACGCGAGTACGATGCCGTCTTAATGCACAGCACACCGAGCCGAAATTGAAATCGCTCACACAACGTATTTATTAAAAAGAAAAACAAGAACTGTCTCGTCTGCCCTGTTCGTGGGCGCATACCAGGAACTAAGCTATGACAGGAATTTGGAGAAAGGACCCTAATTCTATTCTGTAAGTAACAACCCTCACCCTGGGCCACCCACAAATGATACGTCAATTTCCGGCAATTACTTACCCTACCTCACTTTGGTTTATCATAAAAACAAGGGCCGTCGCAAATCCCGCAAATGCCACCGCCAACACTGTGCCGACGGTGCAGCAACCAACATCATCAGACCCCACAAAAAACATAGCATGGAGTATCACCATCTCTTTTATGTCAATCAGTATGTATGTACCACCCCCCTCTTCCCAACCCCCATTCGCCGTCCGTTTGATCTTCCAAAAATAAAAGACTCCTCGTAAGTACAAGTTGAATAGAACCTTATCGGACATGATATGTGGATGCCTCAGTGCGCCGGGTGAGCCACGGGGCAGTTGAATGAGATAAGGCGAGATGAATGGAAGGAGTCACTTCTTCCCCCCTTCACAAAACTCCCAAGCTAGCGTGGGGAGCTTGTATAAAGTCTGTATGTGGCGAAGTATTGGTATCCATCTGGCCCATTCACCGGCTAGCTGTTTTACATACTTATCCCCATCCCGACGCAGAAGTAATTCCTTACCCCCACTTGACCGCGGTCACCACGATTCGCCACTACCCAACAGTAGTACGTCGCCAGATGGCAGTCGCTGGCATCCTACTAACCTTAGTAGCAACTATAATTGCTGAACAAAAGACTTGGAGACAAAAAGGTACGAGTACTTTACGCACCCATACCCAGTAAAACACACAAACTCCATCATAACAACAAACCCGCGAATTCCAAATAGAACCCCCAAGAAACAGACAACAAACAACTCACAGTTACGGATATGTACAGTACCCGCTTTTTAAGTGGAGAGTCTTGTTCTGTCAAATCTCCTTCCCAAAATAGGAAAGACCAAGCTCCAATAGAACATTCTTCTTGCTTGATTGTATCAAGCCCTTGTTATCTGTTACTGTATTGGACGATAAAGTGTGAGGGAAAAAAAAAAAAACTCGCGAGCAATCAATAAGAAGAGGTACCAACGGTCCCACCGGGATTTATCAGGGTCTGTCAGCCCCCCTCCACGCGGACAACATTACTTCCCGCCCATCGTTGCACGCGTGGTGTTGTTGCTTGCGAAGACGATGATGCAATAGGTTAGGTATGATGGGATGCGAACCTCGTGCTACCACCCGACTATGATTAGGCCATTTGTACAGGACGCAAGGCTTCTTCTGCCTCCGGCATGGCATGGCATGGCATGCGGGAGCCCGGAGGTGTCCATGTCTTGCTGGTTCTGGTTCTGGCTCTGGCTCTGGCTCTGGCACTGGCTCGGCAAAGGAAGGGTGGTCCAACAAGAACACACAACACACCCCAAGTTTGTGATAGCGATCGACCAGATTGGAAGCGCCGTTTTTTTGGAAATTTGGTTGATAAAGTTCTGCCGGGTCCATCCCAGGTACTTACTGGTTAGTAAGTAATTATCATATGCGGGACGGCTCTTGACGTCCTTAATATGGGAAGAGTAAAAGGACACGTACCTACCCGCGCATGACTTACCCATGCCCAGTGAACGTAAAGAAGGGCCCTTCCTCCCTCCCACCAATGCTGTGGTTAGGGACCTTCTTAGTGGTTTGCATGGCACCCGCGAAGAAAGAAGAAGGTATTGGTAAATGGGTGACGTCTTAGCTACGCAACCCATACGAATAGGGGCGGCAGGAGATCAATATGCCGTCGTGATCGGTGTGGGAGAGCAATTAGGGGTCCCTGATGGTGATGACGATCCAGAAGGCTACCCGTAATTTAGTTAAGGTAGTCCAGTAATTAGAAGGGGTTGGGACGTACTTACTTAGTACTGACTTGCAACGAGAGATGTCACCCCGTTGTCAAACGGCGACCCTGTCCGTGTCGGCTATTGATTAAGTTTGGTACATACATAGTGTTATGAGATCTTCACCCCCCTAGTGTCAGTGTAAGAGGCGGAGATGATGCGGTAGTTTGATGATCGAAGAAGGAAGGTGATAAGTAATGGGACTGGACGTTGATGTGTTGATGTGTGATGCTGGATCCATTGAGATTTGAGGCTTTTTTGACAAAAACGATCATGATGCATTACTTATGTCGTTTGTTGGGTGTTCCCCTCTTTTTCCTTTTCGTATGGAGTGAATAGGTGTGTGTGAAGCACACGACCTAGAATGCTGGAATGGTCGTGGGTTAGGCGCAACTCACTTGCCGATTGTTTCAACATCATGGCGTGCTTATGGCGTTGCAGGGCTATAATCATCTTAAGTCCCCGCGAAACCCACCACCGGTAAACCTTGGGTTCGCAGCCGATAAACTATCCCTCTACTGGACCATGATCTTTCTATCCTTCGCATCTTCGAACAGGCGCCCATCTGAAGAAGATCCTAAGTATGTGAAATGAAGGAACATAGCACGCACCGCCACAAGTGCCACCTACGCCATCCACCTAGACCCAATCCTCACCAAGATCCAAGAACCCACACCGATCCGGAGACTTGACACTCCGAGAATACCTGACTATCAAATTGTTAACCGTTTCTAACCCTACAAGGACACACCATCACCAACGTGCCGATTGGCCATTCGTTACCTGCTTCAATCCAATTAAACCTTGGCATCCCCAACAGCGGATCGGACTCCCTTTCCATTTGTGTTGGTCCTGGTATCACTCATCGATAATCGATGGATGGGATGAGATTGACGGGCGACAGCCGATGGCCGAGGTACATTCATAGTTTGACACCGCGCGCACGCGCACGCAGGACATAACATACAACACAGCCTTTCCACTTTGATTCTTTCGGGCACCTCGCACAGGAAAGGGAGGACAACTACAAAGTATCGGAGCATCGAATATTCCGCTGTGTTCGGGGTACCGTTCCCCTCATGTTTTTGCGTTACGTAGTCCAGATAATTTAGCTCCGGGGCCTATGTCATGGTAACACCATGTGCCTTTGGTGTGTGTGCATCTGTTGCAATGAGGTGGCTCAGGGTTTCGGCCGTGGTGTTGATGTGCTCGGAGTTCCGAAGACGGCGGAGAGGGGTGGCGAAAAAGGTTGAATAAAAGATGGCGCACGGTATATCTTGGCGCTGGAGGTATTCATTATTTCAAAGTTGGCGCCCCCCCTGAGCGAGTGTGAGTAACCTGAGACAGTGCGCCATATTATGTGTTGCCTAGGTGGAGCCATGGAGCCGACAAGAGAATGCCCTTATGCCAAGCGAGCTTGGACAGCAGGAAGCCGAGGAAGGGACCCAGAGTGGCATAGCGGAAGGGTAACAAGTAAGGGGGGCAGAAGAAGGTGAGGGAAGGGGGAGGGAGGGTGAGAGGAAGGAGAGAGGAACCACACCCGCGGTGAGCCATGTTTTATAAGATTGGAGGGACCAGGGAATTGGGTTACGTTGACACCCCCAGACGCGCAGCCCAAGAGAACAAAATGGACCAGCCGTGGTAGAAAACGATGCGAAACCCCGACCAAGAAAGTCTCATCCATGGAGATTGAATACACAAGATAAGCTCACGAGTTCCTGTTCTTACGACGCGCAAGTGATACTGCCAGTCGCGTGAAGACACCAGGTGACATTTCTTTGGTCACCCTGTTGATCACCTGCACACTTACCCGTGCTTCATTTCGCACTCTCGCGAAGTCTTTTCTGTCATTTTACCTATCCGAGTAGCTTTTTTGGGGGGGTACGGCGAGGTGTAGGTGGATCTAAAAAATGCGAAAGTCGCGTTTGACGAGTTTCTTGGACGAAGATGCTTAGTCTCAAGAGGTAGAATACAAGGTACGTGAATTAGGGGCGTGTGGAGAGCTAAGCGCTCTTGTGATAGTCTTTGGGGCCCAAATTGTATCAGATGAGTGTGTTCATGTGGACCCGAGTTTCGGGAGTGGGAGTTTTTCGTGGGCTTCCTCTCCCCGTCGTTGTGCTAGATAGCGGCTTAACGGAGCATTTTCTGATCCGGAGACACGTCTCTTGGGCACCAACATGAGCGGCAGGAACTCGGGAACAAAATGGGTATCGTTTCCAAGCAGATGAACTTGCAATTAAATTGTTGTAGGACACTGATTTCCTGAGGGATAATTGACAAGACTAAGAGATGTTTTTTTCTTTGCCAACCGGGATCGGCGCCACAGAAGCCGGTGGGGTATCCCAGTAAGGAAAGACGTCCGATGACAAAACGAAAACATCACACGATTTGTTCTCTTCGTCTTCGCAATTCATGGAATCCCTCTGAGCTCTGAGGTCGACACGATGAGAGCTGTAGAAACATCCAGACTTAACGAAGGCGATGCTCACTTCACTTTGTCCTACCCGCCTTCTGCTTCTTCCTCCAGGTCTTCGTCGCCCGCCCCTGACGACTTCCATATTTTCACAAAATCAAAAACCAATGGAACGACAAGAGAGAAAGGGGTCTCTGTAGAGAATATGATTCCGGGACGGCTGCCAAAGGATGCTTATGAGGCGACGCTACCACGTTGGAGGGCAGTTGTGCGTCGCGCGCTTGTCAAAACAGTGCGGTGGGAATCAAATATCTTAGCCAAAATGCAGGTGTGTTGCGCAACTTCAATATACTGCAGGCAAACGGGAGGGCTGATATTTTAAAACAGACGAAGATTCGGGCATCTTGGCTGGATGCTTACTTTGTCTATACATCCTCCCTTGGAACACATACGTTCTTCATGACTGCTTTACCAGCATGTTTCTTCTTCGGATATCACGAGCTCGGAAGAGGGTGAGTAGCTATATTTCATCTGGTAGTAAAAAGTAGGGATGAGAGTGTCTACTGCAGCTTACTTGTGGTGCTCGGGACTGGTGTATATTGTTCTTCCGTCGTCAAAGATTTATTTTGTTCACCGCGACCGTTCTCTCCTCCCGTTACACGGCTAAGTAAGCTAATTCAAGTTGATACGCCGCGTCTCTCACTAATTTTACCTGCTAAAGCTATGGGCTCTCATCATCTAGAGTACGGCTTCCCTTCTACCCACTCGACCAACAGTGTCTCCATCGCCCTCTTCCTTTTCGCCCACGTATACGATCTCGCATACCCATCTTTATTGACTACACCTCCGGCCATCTCTCCAGCTCTGTTTACCTTCCTATCCATCGTACTAGGTATCTATACCTTCTCTATCGTCTTTGGCCGCCTCTACACTGCAATGCACTCCTTCACTGACTGTGCGGTTGGCATATTTCTCGGGACGGCGATTTGGTGGGCAAACAGTTCCTGGAGCGGTATACCAATCGCCATCCCTCTACCTCCACTTTATCATATTCTCGTTTCTTCTTTGGCCGAGCCGGCATCGCCTTTGTCTACATACACTATCTACCTCGGACGCGGGCTAGGTTTAGACAAATGGCTATGGGGCTGGACAACGAGTGGCGGTTGGGAAGTACCCCTCATCCTCGTACCACTCTGTCTGCTTCTGGTGCACCACCACCCTCAACCTGTAGATGATTGCCCATGTTTTGAAGATGCCATTGCTTTCGCAAGTGTCGTTTTTGGTGCGCTTGTTGGCCGATGGGTCATGGTATACTCCAATTTGGCGGCGGTCATGGAAGAGGTTGTTGTCATGCCAGGAAGTGGTTGGATGTTGGACTCGACCACGGCCACGTGGGTCCAAGTCGACCGTGGATGGAATGATACCCTCGTTTGGTGGGGTACGGCCGTGTTAAAAATGACACTAGGTTCGTCTCCTCTCGTTTTGCGTTCACTCATTTTTCGTGCCGCCGCAACTAATAAACTGCTTATAGGTATCCTGGTGATCTTCACTTGGCGCCTTCTAGCCAAATCTGCGTTGCATCTCATCCTCCCACCGACATTCCGTCTCCTCTCTCGCGCGTTCCAACTCCCCAACAGGCGCTTCTATACACCTGCGACGGAATATAAGTCGGTTCCCAGTGAATTTGCGGTTACGCCGCAAGGATTGGGTGTATTGCATCCCATTCCTAGTGTTATTGACTTGCCGAGTAAAGTCGATGTTGGGATCGATATGGATGAAAGTATCGTTGCGAGTGCGAGTGCTACGAAAGCCAGGAGGAGCGGTAAGGGGGGGAGGGAAATGAAGTTCCGGAATGTCGCTTCAAATGCAAGTGGGCCGGGTGTCAGTGATGAGAAGGGTAACGGACAACTCAATGGAAATGGGACACTTGGTGGTGTTCAGGTCAAGTTCGAGGATGAAGAAGCGAAGAACGGTGAACCTGTGAAGCATTATGACGCTGACGGTATGTCCTCCCTCCATGGTCACTAAAACGAAATTTAACGTGGTGTTTGTACAGTCCTGACTAAAGTCATTGTCTATGCTGGGATTGCAATACTCTCCATTGAAGTGTTGCCACTTACATTCAACTTAATTGGTCTGGGTGTAAGGTCTTGGGTTGATACCTGATGCGTCTACTGAACCATGAACGATTAAACAAATTTGTTGTTGGGTGCTCTATCTGCTAATCTATTGATTGCTTCTAAACACGACTTTAACTGCGTACAGGAG
Source organism: Calvatia gigantea (assembly GCA_025093985.1). Lineage (NCBI taxonomy): Eukaryota > Fungi > Basidiomycota > Agaricomycetes > Agaricales > Lycoperdaceae > Calvatia > Calvatia gigantea. The sequence continues at coordinate 2,090,890 of JACAAK010000011.1, forward strand.
AAATTCTCTCTCCTCCAGACTACTGCATTTACTCTTTGGCTTCGTTGATACAACTACGACACCCACCCTGGGGTCCCGACAATACCCACCGTCCAAACCGTCCCGCTTTTCGCGTATAGCAGCACCATGTGCCAAAATCAGATTTCCGAAGCGGCTACACACGTCTGGATTAGTTCAGCCACTCAATCTACCCTACGCACCACCGCACCATCTGCTTTGAAAAAGACCTATCCCAATCGAGACATGATCTTCGTTTTTGCCAAGTGGTGCTGCTTGGTCAGGTCAATTTGGAGCTTGGACAGGTTCAAATCCCCTTGCAGGTGCTCAGCGATGGTCCCACGTGGATTTTTAGGCTTCCCAGCTCGTAGCTTATGGTGACGCACAGGATCGAGCTAAAAATAGAGGCCATTCTTGGGTGACAGGTTGTTTTCGAGAGTAACAGAGAAACAGAAGTCGGCCATCGATCTCCGCCCTGCAACTTATGTATTCTTAAGAACGGAAATCGCCCTCTTCTTGTCCCATGCGACCCCAAAACTAGGACACAATAACGCCGCACTCGTTGATCCCTACTCCATGACATCTTTTGAACACACCTCCCTATCCTTGTTCATCTACCCTCAGATCAGCTGACACAAAACGAAAGTCGTTAAACCCGCTACTTTTCTTGAACGCCGGTGTAAGGAATGAGCTGATCGTAATCTAAGACTGCGATGATGGCAAGAAGGCGATCCATGCGGCACAAGGAATGACAAGATTTTGGATGACCGTTGGTGCTTGGCAGCCAGAGAATCAAATTGGAGAAAGGTTGCGAGCCAGAGGGACGGAAGCCTGGATCAAGGCGTTCAAGAGGGAAGTAATCAAGATATCAAGAAGATTTGGGCAACCAGCGGATGACCCACGACGGAAAATATTCGGTCCTCCCCAGAGACCTACAGTGATGATAATAGTCTGCGGAAACTGGATTTTACTACGTCCCTGTTTCAAAAACGGATGTCTCGAGCTGGTGGGGACAACAACTCTTGAGCAAGCATGAGTTCATGGCGCGCACTACGACTATCGCCGCGCCAACGGCAGATGAGAGAGTGGGAGAAAACTCAGCTGAAGTGGACGTATCGCCTTCCGGATTTCAGTAAAAATACGGCACCGTTGGTTGGCTTGGGTAACCGTCCTATTGATAAAGTCTCCACTCTGTTGTTTACGGCTAGTGTAAGCCCCCGGTTGCTAATATGCCAGATCTGAAGGAGATCCGTGATACCCCAGAGCTATCCAGGGCAAAAGCGCTTCCCCTGGGCACCCCAGATCTGTGTCAATGGAACCTTTAGTTCCTCTACAATGCAAGGGTCGACGCGCTCAAACGGCGTGTAAACCTTAGACCTGCGGAACGCCCAAGTAACAGGGTGAGATTCTTGCTTTTGGTGGAAGACACCTTGCCGAAAAGGAATCTTTATGGGGGGTTGGTTGTGGTCAACTACTGGCATGCCCCGGGTTACATCCCAGCAACTGTCTAACGCTAAAGCAAATATCCCCTTGGTAGGCGCTTTTTTCTTCAAGAGCTTTTTCTGTGTCAGGGGAGAGAAGTATATTGCACAACTATGTAAAAGAAATTCTCGCCAACCGGACAGCCCATTTCCTTTTTTGTGTGCTCTCCATCCTTCCCATATCCCCTGCTACTCTCTAACGCTTAAAGAGCGTAATTTACTCATGTTGAGATATATATACCCATTTCTCTTGAAACCACAACCTCAATGGCGATACCAGTGCCAAGGCCAACAAGAATTTTAAGTTCCTTCGGGGTGATTTTACTGCGAAAGGGAAAAATGACTCATAATTTTTCAAATGCGTTGACCTGGGTTACCAAAAGGGTGCATTTCTCCGCTTCGAGCTTTCCAGTGCCGTGACCGGACCTGCTTAGATATCGCACTAAGTCAACCAGGCTTGTTCATCAGAACTCTCAGTCGTCAAACTCAAGCCCAAGCGCCAAAGAGGGGTCGAGGCCCTAGGCTCGCGAACTTCCCCTGGTCATCGGATCTGGCGTTGTCTCGTCAGGGAATACATACTTAGATATTACCTTGATGATGTTACAGTTTCTTTTCGTCAGTGGATGACACAAAAGCCACTGAAATATTAAAAGTCGATGAGGCTCAAATCTTAAATTATTGTTTTCCTCTGTTACCGGGCATTTAACTAGTTTCTCTTGGAATCAAAATTACAAATGTTCTTATTCTCGTCCTTAACTCACACGTTAATTTCCTGACCCGGCACAACTTATACGCGTCGCACCGAAGTTCTCGCACAGGATCATGCTTGTTGGCCCTGTTCCCCACCAGTGACTCAACCTCTGTAAAAGCATCATCCATGTTCCCTGTTTGAGTATGGAGGGCGTCATGGTGTTAGCTATTACGGTAAGTGCATTGGTTTTCAAGTAAGGAGATAATTTTCTGGGCGTTAATTGATTCCTATATGGAGCAGTGGCGTCACCGTAAGGGGGTAAGTTAGCTAATTTAGACTTCAGAAGTGGTGGAGGGTTAGAGTCACTCCCTCCATGATTGTGGACGAGGAAAATGGAATAAGGCCTTTTGGCTAAACCCTCTACTCGGAGTCTGTTTGCTAATTCTTAGGGTTGGAAACCTCTTCGAGAAATACTCGGGGTTTCTTAGAAAGCCTAGAGGTAGGTCTTACCTTTCCCAAAGATGTGTGCTAATTGTGTCGCAGATCCTCAAATGCGTTTAACCTTCTTCAACAGGGGGCGTGAAACAAATGCTCCCCGGCGGCCGGATTGCTCTTGGCGGGAGTGTGTAGAAGTTTACCTTGCATGGTCACATACATAAGCACTCCCTTCCTTTTGGCATATCTGGATACATATCTGGAGGGGAACTGGATGTGATGAGAAAAGTACGTCAGATTTCCGCCACTAAGGTCTTTGGTAACTCGGGAAAGGGTTGTTTTCGTATCCCGATGCGAACAAATTGCTTGCGGTGGGAAATAAGCATTCAAGCGGCGTGAGTAATGGCTCAGTGACGGAGGATGCATATGGATGGAATCATTCGCACCGAATAAGTTTTAAGAGACCGGAATGAAATCAATCATCAATCACTACGCATCAAGATCAGTGTTTGCGGCGGAGTTGGGGGTTGAGTGTTCCGAATTGATGGAGAGCTCGGCTCCTGCTGCGGAGCGTGCCTTGTAGCCTTCTTGTTTTTGGGAGAGTCGGCATCAGCGTCACACACTATGCCGCGGATGTCTCAACAAAGCTAGTGCAGGCTAGTGAAGCATGCCCACGCACGGCACATCTCTACACGAAAAGTCCGATGGCCCACGGAAAATGACAAATGTTGGCGGCGTCACAACCCCGGCTATCAGCGCGCCTCCGCCTCACGCCCACCCTTCGCCATAACTGAGAGCTTTGCCCGAGGTGTCAATTCGTGCATCATAGGTTGACGCCCAGCTCAACTCGACCCAGTACTTTTATGGAAACCTTTCTGTAGACAATGGCACATCCGGACATGGCATCTGGCTGGCAGTTTGTCCAATTTGGAAATCCAAATTGGACAATCAACGACTTTGGCGAACCTGTCGGGGGTGATCTCGGGTTTCTTGAAACTTTCGCTTGACAGGCGTCGTACCCACCGCTCCACATTTCCTTCACCACAGCCTGGTCCCGAAGGGGGTAGGCGGAACGGTGAGGGGAAGGTGAGTGACGACTCCATCCTGCAGGTTGGTTGAGCCACGTTTTCGCAATTGAATTAAACAAAAGCGGTAAGAAAGGGGCCCGAGTTGCTTTTCGACTTGGAGTGCACCAATTCGGTCCGTATCATGCCATTGTTCATTTTTCTTCACGCTCCTATGTATCAAAACATAAATGGCACAGGGGTATGGGTCCAGAACCACCTTGCACAGCACATGTAGTGCAAAGCAGGACATTAGACCATGGAAGAAGCGTCGAAACGAAGTATAGGAACCTGACGGGGATATGAAATTTATAATTCATTCATTATGGGGTTGGTATAGAATACGGCTCCGGCGTCTTTTTTGTGAGGGTGGTTCGCCGAGTCCGAATCCACCATTCATTTTCCCTTACGCAGCCATCCAGGTCACTCAATTCAGGGCCCGTCGATCATTCGTATACACTTATCATAGACCGGGACTAACCTGATTGTTGAACGTTAACAAGTGACCAACCACTGCACCCTTTTTCGCTGTCGTCTTGTCCAGGCTGTCCATCCCCTTCCTTTTCATCCCTCCCTTTCTTGCTCACCAACCTCTACAACGCCCCCGGTACCTGGGCATAATTCTCCTCTGCCTTTCCTCCGCATTGCAAGATCCTGACACCTTTCGTCCGGCCTACGAGACGACCGACCAGAGGTGTCTCAGATAAACTTCGTGACAAACCCGATATCGTTGGTAGTTTCAAATGGACCAGGAACGAAACTCGACATCAACTCCTGCACCTGTATCAACTTTAGCCTCAGGCTCTACCTCGACTTCTTTTGCAGAGACAACGAGCCGTAACCGTGCCTTGCATGGATTATCTCAACCCCCCCATCAAAGCTCACACTACCCGCCGAACAGGGCCACTACTGGCCGACAGACACGACATCCCGTGCACCGTGAGTCGCAGCACTACCCAATGGCGGAACGATGTATGTGTTCCTCATGCCACCTCTCTGCAAAATTGTTCCCGCGGACGGAGGATGGGAGGATCATGTTACCCATCGTACCGGTGACACGATCTGCGTCAGCTCATGGACACGTTCCGTACGGTCATGGACACGCATTTGCAGGGCAAGCTGGGGATCTAGTGCAATATATGTTGGTTCCAAACGATTTAGGTGAGTTCAGCTTTCGTTTTAATTTCGGGGGGGGGGGGGGCGGAGGAGATCGTAATGTGTTGGGTTGGCATTGGGTCATTTAGACCATTGCAGGTCTTTGGACTCATCGATGGCGTTGGATAGTATGACTACGACCACTGGGCCATATTCACCAGGCCCGAGCTCAGTCCCGCACCTCCGTGATTCTGGAGGCTCGAGGTCGGTACCGACGACCGCCGCTGGCCATGGGACTACCCAGGTTCGGTCCAGTCTGTCGGTGCTATTGCAACCTGAGTACGCTCATATGGGCACATCTACGAGTGCGAGAATGCGCTTTGGTACGTAATCTCAGGCCAATGGGCTCATTTTTGAAAGGGCTCTTTAGGCCTGATGGGGGCGATTCTATTAATTTTGGACCTGGGGCTTACCATTTTTCCGGGTGTTTCCTGTAGATCATCGTGTACAGGCAAGGGAAGCAGGGGATAGTGACGTCGATGTTGTTCGAGATACGGAAATGAAGGCTCTGGATCCTACATCGCTTATCGGCCCTGGAGTTGCTGGCACTCCTGGTTTTCCTGGACAGTCTCGACCTCACCACCGTCCTACCCTTCCACAACGCCTTCCTTTCGAACACGCTGCAAGCTCGCATTCGGCGAAACGCGATTATGAACAGGACTCTGACTATGAAATGGGCCCACCAACCAGTCGACCACCATCGAGTTCGTATCGTGGTCCGCCACTACCTCCTCACCCGCCAGTCGTGCCCATCACACCAAATACCTCGAATATGAATCCTCCGCCGCACTCGGGGAGAGGGAGACCAAAAGGGAAGGGCAAGGCAAAAGCGGCCGCTATCATTGATACTTCATCAGACGGTTCGGGTTCCACGAGGAATTCGCCAGTGCCACCAATACCAATTCCGATTCCGGGATCTAGTTCTAGTTCTGGTACCAGTCGCCAGCCACCCCCACCTCCACCACCACCGTTACATCACACGCCCAATATGCCTATGACAGGTACGACGGGGGAGCCGACTGCGCGTGGACAGGGACAGGGCCAGCTGGTACAGGGACAAACGCAAGCCGAGTTGGCGCCTTGCAAACCGCGAAGAGGACGTCCGCCGAGACATGAGGTTGTTCCTGGGATGGGTGAGTTTACGGTTTTTTTGTAAGGTGCTTCATTGTGTCTTTTTGTTATACCCCTTTCATTTGTCTTCTTCGTTTTCGTTTTTTGTTTCGTTCTTTTCTTTTGTTATTGTTCATATCTGGTTGCCGAGATGGAAGTTGGAGCTAAGGGGAAAAGCGAGGGTCGGAAGGCGTGAAATGGGGATAGAGGTGGGATTTGGAGAGGCCATGTGTATCAGGCCAACGATAGACTGGGTCTTGTGGTATATCCTGACCCTGGCCTTGGTCTACAGTCTTGGGAAGAGGACCTAGAAATGTCGAACGACTTGGAAATTACACCTTTTGGCACACGAAGTCACGTCCGAACCAACCAAACCAATTCAAAAAAAAAAACAAAAAACAAATTAGAAGCAGAAGGCGAGGGAGAAAAGCCGACGAAGACGAAGCACGAGACGCTTCCACCACACCCCTCCGTACCTGTCTCTCCCTCCCTGCCAGTCGCACACTGGGATGATCTATCGCGGACTCAACATACGTACAATAACAGCTACTGCACCAATCTCGACCCAATCGGCTGTTTAGTCGATTCGCTTCCTTTGGGGACTCCTTACCTGTCTACGCTTGGGTCTTTTTGATGCCCCTGCTGATCATTACCCAAAGAGGCCTGGTTCAATGGTCAGTTGTTCGGTTGATTGAGTTATGTTTTTTTTTGTTTGATTATCTCCGTAGTTGATGGATGGGGTCGGTGTGGAGCCAGACTTTGTTGAAGGAATACGTTCGCGTGCGTTGTGTAGATTTTCCTGCATAGGGCTGTTTGAAATACTTATACCTGTCGGTTCTAGGTGGAGGAAGGACTGGTTTTTGACGCCTTCGTGGGGCCGGTGGTCCGGGAGGCAGTACGGCATCTTGGCCCTATGGCTGTCATTAATTCGCACATTGTCCGTTTATTTGGTTTGGTGTGTGCAGGCTTTTTATTGGATGGCATGACCAGCTTCTCCTGCGGAACGAGTGCAGAAATAAGAGGGTAGAGGGTTGATATGAATTGCTGTGACAGTGTGAGGTGGCGGGCCCTGGGGAACTTCATCCAGGAGTGGACAGTGTGTAAGGTTCGCTCTTCCTTTTACTTCCTAAATCCCAGGTTCGCTCAACTGCCAGTGATTCGTTCGGCACAGCCTTTGACATTCCGGGTGGTCGACGATCGGTTCATAACGCCCTTCTCGGTGGTTCTGGGTTATGTTGGTCGTTCGCTTTGGTCTCACCAGTCCAAATTTTTCCCCTTCAAAACAGCTTGTCCCAAAGTTTCCTGGAGGTTTGTCGCTTGCGTGCCATCTGCAACTCTACGGGATCATTCTCACTGAACTAGCAGTCGCAATCGTTTGCAAGCAAAGACGGCACAAGGATGCCAAGGAACTGCCGCAGCCAAGGGACGACACTACCTTGTAATCGTTTATCTCCCGAGATGTCGGGGGAAGTTATCCTCCGAGAGCATGTTGTCCTTAGTTCACTCTGGGTCAGTAAAACTAACGACATATGCCGACATCCTGTGGGTCAATATCATGTCACTGTCAGTAACGAGAGGAGGAAGGGTCTCCCAACTGGGAAGCCCTTTTCTCATTTTTGTCGACCCCTGACGATCCCCCAGCGTGTCTCGTGCTCAGAAGGTGTGGGAGTGCCCGGGAGGGAGGGGTGTGGGTGTTCCGTTTTCGGCGGAAGATTGGGTAATGTGAAAGGAGTCGTGGGTGTTTATTTTCGGGGTCGGCTGTGCTCTATTTTAAGATTCCTTTTTCATTTTGCGCTCGCCCCTTTTTTTTGGCGTTCTTTTCCCCTGGGTCCTTTTGGCAACAACTTTGTCCATGTTATTGGGATGAGAACTAACTGACGAACTCTACAGGTAGTGGATACGCCGGGATGATTGATCTAAGCCAGAGCCGAGGAGGGCGGGAGGATGAGAAGTGTGGCGATGTCAAGATCGAATATGCTGTTAAAAAAGGTATTCGATTTCGGTCTCCGATACTTGGGGATCCTCAGGTACATTCTGAAGATGAGGATGAAGAGGCACGACAGCTGCGGCTACGATGGAGTAGACGTAAGCAGAGACAGGGTTTTAGCAGGAGTGAGGAACGATGTCAGTTTAGATTCTACGATGTGGAGACAGGAGAGTAGTCTGGGGTGTTGACTGGAGTAGTAGTGGCTGTGCGGGCAGAACAAGAAGGAATGTGATCGAATTTCCAAACCGACGCCGCGTAAGCGTTCGGCTGCTTACATAATCTGTGACTTGGCTGAGTTTCTTTCGCTGAAGCTGTCTTTGTTGACACAACAAAGCACTTTCACTTTAAGGAGCACATACCATGCTCACCGACAGCGTCCTCGACATCGACCAGTTCATCAATACTGATCTCTTCGCACAGACTCACTCTTCACCAGCAACGGCGTCCTCTTCACCCTCCTCGCCCGAACAAGGCCTCCTTACTCCGCCCCAGTCTGTCCCACCCCCCGCCTTTCACGACACCGGCGACGGTCTAGGCTCATCTTTTTCTCTCTTCGATGACGAACTCAAGATCATCGATTCTCTCAACGCCTCGCCGTATGATTTTCTCAGCGGCAGCTCATCCTCTCTCGATCACTCCATGAGTGGCTACCCCCCACTGGACCTCGGTTTCGGGTCCCTGAGTGGCATGGCGGGCCTTCACATGAACACGGGCGTCGATATGGACCTCAATATGCCCATCCTACCCATCCATAGTGACGCCCTCCAGCAAATGTCAATCGATCCACAGCTTATGGACACCCCCGCCTCCGCAGCCCCCATCAGTGACTTTGGTGATGAAGATGAAGATCACGAAGGCGATGATGAGCAGAGCAGCCAGAACACAAGTGTTGGCGCGTCACCTGCTTCATCTGCCTCCTCCCCCACTGAAAAGGAGGGGGAGCGTGAAAGACTGACTTTGACCATTGCGCCCGTCAAAGTTGGTGGACATGGCAAAGCGAGACGAGGCACTGTTCAGAGCGGTGGTGTTGTCAAGAAAACCGCCATGAATTCTCTTCTTCGCGACAAGGAAAATGCTATCTCATCTGCTGTGTTTTCATCAGGCGCCCGCAGTGCGGCTTTGGCGACTGTTGCCACGAGTGCATCTCCTACTGCTCTTCCATCACCTGATCCCACCAGCCCTACTATATCTACAACTGGCAAGAGCCTTCCCAAACCTCCAACGATACTTAAAGCCTCATCCAAAAAAGGCAAGTCGAAGGAGGGTGACGAAGATGATGACGATGATGTGCCCCAAGACTGGCGCCCCTCTCCAGAAGTTTTCGCGAAGATGACAAGCAAGGAGAAACGCCAGCTCCGCAATAAGATCAGCGCAAGAAATTTCCGTGTCAGGCGAAAGGGTCAGTTTTTTTGAAAAAAATTTTTTTTGCGAATTTCTTTTCGTTGCTCATATTCGCAATTAGAATATATCACTACCCTCGAGGGTGATATCGCTGAACGAGATAGGCTCTTGGAGGCTATCCGATCCGAACTCGGATCGACGCAATCCGAGAATCTGGCTTTAAGGCAAGAAATTACAGCTTTGAAGAAAATCTTATTGGAAGGTCGGGGCTCAGCGGATCTCCCGTTGCTCAACCTCCCTCCCCCAGCGCCCTTGCCTGTTGGACTACCCGCTGCCGTCGCCTCCTCCGCCGCCAACCCCGTTACTTCTTTGTCCGAAACCATGGTACCTTCGCCGCCGACCACTCCGACACCCCATCAACAAGCCAACGCTACCGTTGCAACGAATTCGGCAACCAACCCATTCGCCCCGAACACCCAGAAAGATCTCCCATCATCTCCCACGTCACGTCCCTTCTGGGGTGGACAGCATCAATCGCTCTTGGGTGGTATGGGCGGTATCACACCTGTTCATACTGCCTTGGTCCCCGAGGTCAATGTTGGATCGTGGGGCTTCAACGCCAAGAAAGTCTTGGGTGACAGCACGGGTACGAATATCAACCCATTGTTGAACGCTATTGGCGCAGGTGTTGCTGGTGCAGCAATGAGGAAGAAGGAAGACGAGAAATTGAAGTTGACCGGGTTCGACGCCTTTGCGGATGCAAACCTGTTTACTATGAAGTCACTCGATGCGTACGTTGATATCTTTTACCTTTTCACGCTCACCATGCTCACGCTTAAGCAGTTATCGCATGCACCTCTGGGGTAAGATGGCAGCCCAACACCAACCTCAACAACATATGCTCCCCCAACAACAAGCTTCTCAACATCAACTCACAGGACCGGCCGCCAGTTTCCGTCCCGCGCACTTCGTTGCTCCATCCCTTTCGCCCAAGGCTACACTTGCCTCTCTTATCTCCGGAAAACCTTCTACCTCGACAAATCCCTTCGGGCTACTCACCCCACCCGATTCTCCGAGATTGGGTGCTCAGTCTACAAAGGCTCTACCGCCTTCCCAGCCTTCTTCCTCGTCACAATCGGCGCAACAGAGAGAGAGGGAAGCACAAGCGGCGGTCTTGGCTGTCGTTGCTTCTCAAACCTTGCTCAAGAAGTTGGGTGGTGCGTTCTGGGATGCGTTTTCTGGCTCTTCCTCTTCCTCTTCTGCTGCTTCGAATTCAGCAAGGAGTTGGGATGCGGATAAAGTTCGGAAGGTGTTGGAAGGGAAGGCTGTTGTGAAGATCGTGGATGTTGAACCTACTCCGGCTCCTCCCGCCCCTGCAACACCTGTTACGCTGGCAGCGTCTCGATGCTGTGAGGAGGTCAAATGCACTGTTAGTGAAATTTTGGAGGAGAGTATGAGGAGTTTGACGTTGGGCAAAGGGAGTGGTACGTCGAGGAGGCATTAGAGTGTTGGGGTGTGGTAATAGATTGTAAAGGTGATTTGCATTGGTTTTCGGTTCGCATCTGTGGCATATACATTGATTAGTTGATACATATATACATTTACACGCTCATTTCTTCTCATAATTTTCTTTTTCTTTTTTCCGCTTTCCGTACCTCCGTTTTCCCATTGGGTGCTATCCAGCTCGCCTTCCCGTAGTAATAATTCTAGGACGATCTTCCTTCGTTGATCGAGTACTACCGTCGTCCTCTTACTCCCCTCTCCAATTGCTACACCAATATCGACAGAGAACGATGCTTTACCCCTGTATCGCTGGTCTGACATCCTTGACCGCCTCTCTTTCTCCGCTTTCGCCACTACTTCCCGGCATTCCAAATCGTTTTCTGATAGCGTAGCACATCCATACATCCTGACCTTTTTCGTGTCTCTTCCGTGTAGTTTCTCTTTGTTTAGTTCGTCGATCCTGTTCTGGTAGTGAAAGAAAGCAAATAAAATTTCTGAACCTCGATTCGCAAGCATGGGTTTAATATCCGATTCATCCAACATATTGATTGTTACGAGCTTACTTGGATAATTCCAGGACACTTTCGCTCCGTCTTTTTGGGAGCGCCGTGCTGGAAGTTGTTGGAATCAGTGATGTCACGTAAGATCAAACTCCTCCCTGTTGCCTCGCATAGTACACATGGTGTCGTAGTTATATACCTTATCCCTCCCTACTTAGTTTACCCCGCTCGTTTGTACCCCTCCACTGTGCCGAATATCATCCGTGCTCGTAGTTCCCCTCCTTTTTCCTTCAGAAGTCTGAGCTTACGAGGATGCACAGAGTCAGACAGAGGGAATGCCAGAGGCCTTGGGCCCGGTGACGTCGAAGTTGTTCCTGGCACCATACCTGCACTGTCTCGCATGTGGCGAATCACCACCCACATTCACGGGCACTTCAAGGCCCAATATTCAATATTCAATACTGTACTAAAATAGATCATCCCCTTTTAAGTGGCTTAAGTCTCTGGGAGGCCTGCGGGGCTCTCTCCTTTTATTGACACCCAGTGCGGCCGTGACACGCACTCGGAATGTGACAACCTTACACTGCCACCTACGCTAGATTTCCTCGCAACCACAATGTCCGTCAGCGGAAGCTTATTCTCACATGACGAAAATCCCGACTACAAGGAATCCCTTATCAACTTTAACTCCCAAGAAGAAGAAATCGGTTTACTTCTACAAAAAATCGAAGCATTTGATATTTATGATCACGGGAACCGAGTCCATCTCCTGCTTCGGTTGAACGACATTCAGTCATCTACCAGATGCCTGCCAAACGAGATTCTGGCAGATATCTTTTATCGTATCGTTGACGACAAGAGGTCCAAATACTGTTATGACTTCTAATCTAGCATTACCCTCTTACGGACATCTTTCCTTTCCTGGTCCTTCTTTATTTAATATCCCTGTATGTACTATTAGTCTGCTTCTTTCTGTTGCCTTGTTTTGTCTCTTTGTGTCGCCATCATTCCTCCTCCCACCTTATATAGTGATCCATCTTTTTATAGCTCCTTCTCTCCCTATATGGTGCATGTTCAACACATGCACATATCCTTTGTCCATTATCTTTCTTCCGACTTATCTAGTATAAGTAGCTAGTTAGATACTCATTGTAGTAGACAGTTTGAACTGGCTACCAGCCTCTTGCCTTACCACAATCCTTTTGCCTGAACTAAGGCTTCATCTATCAGAGATATCACCTTCGTTCTTGACTGACTATATATAGAGACAAGTCCCTGAGTGGATCCCCTCTATACATAGATCCCCACATCAACTCTATTGGGAGTAAGTCTGTATAGACACCTATGGAGAAGACAACCTCAAGGTGAGTGTGCATATAACAAATACACCCATCCACAATCTTGTTGAAGGAACTCATTTAAGGGTGACATGGTGACATTAGAGGGGTAAACAAGTGAGGTACAGTTGATGTAGACTACAATGTTATATAGGGGGGGCATGTAATCAGTGAGGCTCAACAGGCCAGAGTTTGTCTATCTAGCATGATGTCACAGATTCCAACAAATCTGTCATTGGTGCAGTCTCAAGCCACTGGACTGTTGTTTGGAACATGTCAAACCTCTGGACATAAATCAAATAGAACCTCCTCACCATGTTTGTTGGCAGCTATGGCCCTCTGCTCAAGACCTACTTGGATAATTCTGGTTCCCTTCCGGTCACCATTGGGTTCAGTACAGACAAATCCAGGCAGATGGAGGAAGGTGATAGGAATATATTCATGGATATATGTTATGACCTTAGTCTGATAAGACCTCAGGTTACAGCTTAGGCTAAGTCTTGAGGGCGAGTAAGGGAAGAGGAACTAGATGGTTAAGCATACAGAATACATGAGTATGTATGTACACTTAAATACTACAAGAACATCCAGTTGAATGGATGGGGAACTACATGAAACATCCGATAGGAATGGTGTTGTAGTTAGTTGGAGTCATACTCAGAGATCGCTCAGTAGGAAATAGCTGAAACAGGTACACAGGAGATAGGAATGTAGATGAATAAGGAACACGATATGATCGGTGAAAGTTCACAACAATACCCCCCAATTAGGCTTCATGCCTCAGGAAGCTCATCGAAGTCTCCGTTTACTACTGTGGTGGCGAGTGCTTTTTTAGTGGCGGCAATGAGGAACTTTCCTTCATTGGAGTGCGCTAAGAAGACAGGTGAGTGGCTTTGTCCATCTTGCCGGATAGGGACTGGGACGCCGTTGTATGGGAAGTCAGTGGTAGTGGAGCTGTCCCAATAGTTCTTGACTATCGAGTTCCAATAGTGTTGGTCCTTTTCTTGTCCTGGTAACACAGTGTGGAATCTTGTGGGTGGAAGAAAAACCGATACGAGTTGCGGCAGTGTGATGGTTTTAATGAAACAGCAGAGGGTGTTGACTTCTTCTTTCATTAAAACTGTGGCTCCTTTGTCCATAGGGGTATCAGCATGGGTTAGTGGTGTGGGGTTAACGGTGTCATGTAGTTTGGAAAGGGTGATATGAATCCTGTCGACCAAGGTGTTGATGTTGGGGTCTTCATTTGACTTGTCCCTTCCAAGTAATTTCATAGCTATGTCGGTGAGTTCTAGGAATATGTTGGTGATGTCGAGGTGGTTAAAGACCTCAAGGCCCAAGTCGATTCAGCTTTGGAGCCCTTGGACGTGATCTTTTTCATTAGGAGTGAGGGTGGACTGGTCTAGTACTCAGAAGATGGCGGGAATATGCTGGTTGGTGGAAGAGGAGGCATTAGTGAATCTGGCATACATATCAGCGAAGGTGATGCAAGCAGTGGCGAGGGTAATGTGTCAGTTTACTACCAGTCATTTGTTCTGGGCAGTAATGTTTTCAATTTCGCTGTTGGTTGCCTTGTCGACATCTTTGAGTAAGACTTCAAGGAGGCCTTGTGCAGGGGATGGTGTTTTAGCGAGATTGAAGTGGGTTCCCTGGGGGGCAGGTGCTCGGCTGTTGCCTGGTTCAGGGAATGGAAGGGAGGAGATTCTGGTGGGTGTGGGATGGACGAGGGAGTCGATAGCAATACGGTTAGATTGGGAGGCAGGCATGTCTGTTTAGTTTCTCTGTCTGGGTCATTTGTTTGATGCTTTTTTGTGTTTTCTGCCCCCACTTTTATGGATATCCTCTGGATGCCTTTTTAGGTAGTCTCTTATGGCGTCTTTCGCATTTTCTAAATTGGACTCTGCTGTCCATGTATCTTCTTCATTACTGTACCCTTTCCAATGGACCAGGAATTGATAAACCCTTCCTCGTTTTCACCGTCTGTGGATCTCCTCCACTTCGTATTCTTCTTTATTGTTGATGATCACTGGGTCTAGCACTGATGGCTGTTTTTGGCTTGGGAACTCTGCCTGGTGCGCTGGTGACAGGAGTTGTTCATTGAATACATCATGGATGGCCCATCCGTCTGGTAGTGTCAGGCAATATGCTGCTTCTCCTATCTTTTCCTTAATAAGGAAAGGACCATACTGTTTTTGGCTTAGCTTCTTTGATGATTGATTGGTATGGATGTTGGTGTTTTCCAACCATACTTTATCTCCTATTTGATATGTGCTGGCGTGGGTTCTACTGCAGTCGTGTTGTTGTTTCATCTTTTCTTGGTATGTCCATAGTGCTGATGAGGCATTGTCTCAGGCAGCCTGTAATTGTTCCAAGAATGCTGTGGCAACAGGATTGTTTCTTGTCAGATTGTTCTTGTCTTTCCATGGATTTCTTCCATAGTTTAGGAAGAATGGCATTTCCTGTGTTCCTCCGTATTGCTTGTCATTGTACTGGAATTCTGCGATAGGGAGCTATTCTGTCCAGTTGTCCTGGTCATAGTTGCAATACAGACGGATGTAGGTTTCCACTTCTCTGTTAATGCGTTCGGTTTGTCCATCTGTTTGTGGATGGTATGCTGTTGATAGATTTCATTCGATGCCAAGGCCCTTGAATAACTCCTTGGTGAATTCTGATGCAAATTGAGGTCCTCGGTCACTGAGTACTTTCCTCAGTAGTCCATGTAGCTTCTATATTTCATCTTGATATATCTTTGCGATATCTTTAGATGAAGCATCCATGGTTGTTGCTGAGAGTTGTATTATCTTTGTGAAGCAGTCCACGGTGACTAATATAGCGTCCTTTCCTTTGGACTCTGGTAGTGGTCCGATCATGTTGACACTGATTTCTTCCTATGGTCCATTTGGTACTGGGAGAGGATGTAGTGGTGATTTGAGCAGTGTTGTTCTTGACTTGTTTCTTTGGCAGGCTTGGCACCCTCGGATATATCTTTTTACATCTTTTCGTATTGATGGCCACCAGTAGTCTCGACTGATTAGTTCGGTCATTCTGTGTTGTCCTGGGTGTCCTGCATCTGGGATGTTGTGGTACTGTATTAGGATTTCTTCTTGTAGTTTCCGGTCAGGTGGGATGTATCCGCTATTCTGTTTGTAGATTATTCTGCCATCTTCAGTGAGTTGGGATCCTTGCTTCTTTAGTTTAGTTAGGACTATTGTTTCTCATTGGGTTCAGCTTCGAATTTGTTCTAGGAAGTTTGGTTCAATGAATAATTCTGCTCATAAGAGTACTGTGCTGTCTGTGCCTTCTGTCTGTAGCCAACTTTCCCGAACCATGGTGACTAGTTTGTCTTCTTGTTCTTCTGGCATTTGGTGGATTCAGGATAGTAGGTCGGCTTTTGTGTTTGTCTTTCCTGGTACATGTCATAGTGTGAAGTTGTAGTCTTGCAGCTGTAGATACCACCATGCTTGTCATCCATTTAGTTTCTGTGGCTCTCAGTAATACTTCAGGTTTTCGTGATCCGTCCAGATTTCGAATTGTTCTTCAGCATCTAAGAGGTAGTGTCTCCATTCCTTCAGGGCATGGACAATGGCTAGCAACTCTTTGTCGTATATTTCATAGTTTCATTCTGCTGGCGATAGGGTTCGTAATGTGAAAGCAATAGGGTGCCATTTCTCTTCCTGCAACTGTGAAAGTACCCCCCCTAATGCATAGTCTGATGCATCGACTTCTACTCGGAATTGGCCATATCTTTGTGGCAATGTCAGGACAGGTTCTTCGGTGATACATCTCTTGAGTTGGTTGAATGAGTCTTGGTGCTCTTGTGTCCATTCCCATGTGGCTGCTCCTTTGAGTTTGTTTAGGGGTCCTGCGATCATGCTAAAGTTTTTGATGAAATGCCAATAGTAGTTTGCAAAACCCAAGAACCTTTCGACCCCTTTGGTGTTTTTGGGTTCAGGCCATTCCTGTACTGATTTTACTTTGTCTTCTTCCATCTCAATTCATTCATGTCCTACCCGAACTCCTAGCATTGGGATTTCTTCCGCATTGAAGATACACTTGGTTCGTTTGAAGCATAAATTGTATTGGGCTGCTCGTTCCAGGAATCGTACTGTTCATTCCTTCAGTTGCTCTTTAGTGTCTCCCGGAATGGCAAAGTCATCCATGTAGTTTATGATGTCTCTGTTTTGCAAAAGGTCATGGAAGATGCTTGTCATCATTCTGGAGAACGTTCCTGGTGAGTTGCTTAGGCCAAAATACATGACTGTTGGTTCGAAGAGTCCTTTATTGGTGAGGAAGGTGGCTTTCCATTCGTCTCCTTCTTTGATCCTGACATTGTTGTATCCCCAGATGATATCCAATTTATTGAAGTATTTTGCCTTTCCAAGCTTGTCGATTACTTCACCAATTCTTGGCAATGGTGTCTTGTCTTTGATTACCATGTTGTTTAGCCATCTGTAGTCTTGGATTAGCCTTTTGGATCTGCCTTTCTTGGGAATGAAGAAAGTTGGTGCTGCATATGGGGATTTTGATGGCTGTATTCGTCCTGATTCTAGGTTTTCCTTGATGAATGACTTGAGTTCATCCTGTTCTTTGATCGTCATGTTGTATGTGCCTGCACTTATTTCCTTTGGAACATCTTTGGTCAGGACTATCTTGTGGTCCCACTTGGTTCATTCTGGGAGCTTGTCAAATGTTGTTTTGTTGAACAGGTGCGTGAATGGTTGTATGTAGTCTGGTAGGTCTTCCAGCTTGGTCGGGTCTGGTTCGTCTTCTTCCTTCCATAGGTCTTCTGTAGTGGCTATGCTTTGTATTTTTTTGGTGATAAGAATGTTCTGGTGGGGGAATTTGCAGCCTGGTGGGCATCGGGTGAACTTGATTTCTCCGTTGTTCCAATCTACCTCTGGGTTATGTTTGACTAGCCAATCATGTCCTAGGAAGACTTCTGCTCTGTCTTGTAGTTGCACGACTGAGGCTTCAATTTGCTCCTTATGTCCCTGGATGTCAATGTTGATTGTGGCGGTCTCTGTTACTCTTCCACCTTGGTTAGGTGTCCTGTCTGCATTTAGTACCAAAATTTGTTGTTCCAATTTCCGGGTAGGAAGTCTTTCTTCGTCTACCAGTTTTTTGCTGATGCTGCTGGTTGTACACCCTGAGTCTACGATGGTGTTGACTGTTATCTCCTTCCTTGCCATTTGTATTTTTCCTTTTAGATTTAGTTTACGCTTTCTTCTCTGAGGAATTGTATAAAATTTGTCTGATATCCTAGATACAAGCTTTTTGACTCTCGAGGTAGCGCCTACTCGAAGTCTTCAGAAAAATCCTTCCCTTCTTCATTGGTAGCCTCCTCTACTCCTCAGACTTGGATCTTCTTGGGTACAGTGCAGGCTTTGGCTATGTGCCCCTTTTTTCTGTAGTTGTAGCATATTAACCCCTTGGGCTTTTTGCAATCCTTGGCAATGTGGCCAAAAATGCCACAGTTGTAGCACTTCAGTTCTCCTTTGTCATTAAAGATGTGGCGCCTGCTTCCTATCTCCATGGGTTCACCCATTTCTCCATAGGTGGTGCCAGTGTTCGTTTTCCTGTCTCCTCGGTATTCAGATGCTTCATATCCTTGTCTGACAGACAATATGGCTTCTTTCCATTCTATATATGTGTCTGGTCTGGCTGAAGGTGGATAGCCTGTGATTGTATGTATGATATCTTGTTGGGTGTTCTTCCTTAGTAGGAACATGGCGTGCTTGCTATCGGTCTTGGCTTTGCTTTTCAGCACTTTGAATTTGATTAGGTAGTCAGCAGTATTTCGGTTTCCTTGTTTGAATTTTTTGATCTGCCATTCCGCTTTGCTGTTTGAGGCGTTGTCTGAGAAGGTCCTTCTAAATTCCTCGGAGAAGACTTTCCAGTCTACTGAATCTTCAGATTCCAGGATGGCTGGTGCTCTCATAGCTGCATATGCTCCTGCAGTTCCTCCTCACAGTCTGGCTAGAACTGCTATGGCTTTATCATCTGCTGAGACTATCTTGTTGAATTTCATGAAGAGCATCATTGCTCTCCACCAGTCATCGAACTTGGTGCAGGTGCCGTCGAAAAATCCCAGGTCTGGCACTAAGCCTTTCCCACTGGGCATTGTTGCGGGTACTACTGCATTGTCAGTCATGTTGGAGTTGGTTTCTGATTCTGTTTCTGTTTTGTCTGAGCTTGATTCATCTGATTTCTCCTGGTGGGCTATCTCTTCCTCTGCTAGGTCGAGTTCGTTTAGAAGTTCTGATAGTACTTCTTCTTCTGCTGGGTTTGCTCCGGGTTCATCATGTGTTTCTTCAGGTACTTCGGGGTTCTCTGTTTCTTCTTCGTCTAATGTTTTGGATTCGTTGTCAGTGACTTCGAGATTTGGTTCTCTATATTTGTCTGGGTTCAAGCTCATATACTAGCTCCTAGATTGCTTTTGTTCAGGCCTGTTTTCAGCCTACTCCTTGCAAGGTGAGGTGGGGATGCTTAACCAAATGTTACAACCTTAGTCTGATAAGACCTCAGGTTGCAGCTTAGGCTAAGTCTTGAGGGCGAGTAAGGGGAGAGGAACTAGATGGTTAAGCATACCAAATACATGAGTATGTATGTACACTTAAATACTACAAGAACATCCAGTTGAATGGATGGGGAACTACATGAAACATCCGATAGGGATGGTGTTGTAGTTAGTTGGAGTCATACTCAGAGATCGCTCAGTAGGAAATAGCTGAAACAGGTACACAGGAGATAGGAATGTAGATGAATAAGGAACGTGATATGATCAGTGAAAGTTCACAACAATTTTGGGCCTAATAGAGTGATGTCATCCAAGAAATTGGGTGCGCGATCAGTCTCATCCTGGAGAAGAAATGCAATATTGTTATGAAAGATTCCTACTGATCCTGTCCATCCTTGTAGCAAGACTGTCAGTCTCATCATTCTGAGTAGTGTATTGAATGTCATAAAGTCGTGTGACTCTTCAGCCAAGCTCCTATGGTCATAGCCCACAAACATATCTAGTCCCGAGTATACTCCACATGCTGCACATTGTTCTGCATAGAGGTACACAAGAGGTGGTTCTTGGGAGTCCCATATAGTAACTGCATTGAATGGAGTGAGATTGTGTACTATGTGCACATTGCCATCTTTTTTCACCATGGTGAACCATTGATGTCTGTAGGAACTGTAGGATGGTTCATATACCCTGGTTTCAATCTTTTGCTTGATAAGGGCAATTACTTTGTCTCAAATTCCAGGGGGTATTGGTAATGATTTTCATGTCCATGGAATGTGCTCAGTTACTGGGATTTTGACTGGTGCGAAGTAGTTATCTCGAAACCGTCCCTTCTCTGTCTTGTCCCATGCCAGCCCCATCTCATTGTTCTTCAACACCTCTGCCATCAACTTCTGCTCCTCCGGCCACAGAAACTCACTCTCAAACAACCCCAACATCTCCATTCACTCCTTTGTGAGGCGAGACCCTGGTTGAAATGGGTGCAGGTGTGTAGACAGGGGTGGTAAGGTATCCAAGGGATCTTCAGGAAACCTTTGGATGATCCCGTACTCACTCAGCATTGTTGCTGGGACTGGGTCACTCAAAGCTGAGTTCGCAGATAGGAAAAATTTTGCAGCTTTGTGAATGTCTTCCATATGCCATGGTTTGTACAGGGGGTGATCAGGATACTTGATTTGTAGCCATGAAAGCACCTTTTGCTTGAATGCTATGTTGAAACCATTGAGGAATAAGGTGTTGTGTTCTTGTCAAGAGATTTCACCACTCATCCAGAGCCACTCTGTGATGGTGACAAAATTCCAGTAATACTCTCCATATTGGTATCATGAACACATGGGCTCCTGGGATTGCCTATCAGCAAGAATTTCAAGGTCAATGATAGTATATTTGCAATCTTCATTGGCTCTAGGGTAAAGTGCCATGATTTCCTTTTTAAAAGTGTCCCAGTCATTTCCCTGGGCTGCATGTTGGCTTTGCCAGATTTCATACTCTTTCCAGTCAAGGTACTGAAGTGAGTGCTGAATCTTTTCTTGACCAGTAAGCTGACTGTTTCATCCAAGAATATCAATTTCATCAAACCCCTCATCTAACAACCCCATCTCTTTCACCTCCTTTCTGTCTTTCCCCTTTATAAGCACCTCTATCTCATGAAGCAGTGTTGAGAAGTCTACAGCCACCTCTAGTATGGTAGCAACGACAGCAGGACTTGTTGGTGCCTTCTGTGTTCATGCATTTTCGATGACAGTCTTGCGAAGATCCCCACTAATAGATAGTAGTTCTTTTACTGTGACACTTGGAACTTCAACATTGAGGATTTTCTGGTAGACCACCTGTACAGCAAGAGGATCTGCCAGTTTTGACTCGAAATGGTAGGCTGGCTGTGTTCAGGTAGCTGCTTCCTCCCCTTCTGCTTCTTCTCTTGTACTGACTCCTCTCTTTCCCAGCTGCCTTCTTTACTTGGGCTCACATCATTGCCAACCCCTCACCTCCTCACTATCATCCCATCCCCATAGGTCCTCTCTCCTTAGGCTCAGTGATGGCTCCCCATACAATGAGAGAAGGGTCTGGAGAGGTGTCAAGAGCGATTACTGAACGTTCGGAAGGCGGTGTTTACAATTGCGTGGCGATTCAGTGTCGAGACGAGAGAGAGAAGAGAGAAAGAGAGATAGATTAGAGAAATAGGCTAGAGACAGAGACTTCCAGGTGAAACTTGGCTAATTTGTAGCTACCTGACTACAACAAAGTATACAGGTTTTTATAGAGGAGAATGGTGGGCTGTGCGCCCGAATTACAAAGAGTAGAATGTAAATTTTAGAGAGAGAACAAAGAAAAACATACTAGCGGGGATGAAGATGGGCCGGAAGCTCATTCTATGAGGTTCTAAATTATGAGGAATGTAGAAAAAGTATAATAAGTGAATAGAAAAGCAGTCCGTAAGTTTTTTTAGAGTCGGAAATGAGAAGTACGGGCGGGCGAGGTGGAGTTCGGAGGTTGGAGCTTCCGTGGTCGGGACTTCCGAATTAGGAAATCGTGTATGATCCGGACTTCTGGATGGCTCGGAAATGGGATTTTCAGGGTCGGTGTCTTGGTCATCGTTCTCGGAAGTGAAAGGCGTCGTCGGTGAAGTGGAGTAGTGGGAGGAGGACGTGTACATGGCACTTTTCAGTGTCAGGTGCCGTCCGATCTCCACAGGAAGAAGGTGATAGGAATATATTCATGGATATAATGTCCATGCCACAATACGTGCAGAAAGTCCAGGAACTTCATCATTTCCATGTCCAACTTCTGCCCTTGCTACTGCAACGACTTCCCGCTCTTTGCCGGCTCTCCTTAGACTTGATCCCATTTGTGCCAATATCCGACCAGATTCCTGCTGGCCTTGACCTAGCAAGTGTATGGTATCCCTTGCACGCTCAGCTTCCTTGGCATGGCATCACCAACCTATGTCTCACTGACATATACGCTGATATTTGCATCGAACTGTTGAAGGGATGTCCTGATCTCGTCACCTTCACCTCTCATCGCCCCTCCCCACCTCTCTTTTCCGGGAAACCCGAGAGAGAAGCAAGGGTTCTTGCCCACCTTCAACACGTAAAGTGGGTATTGGGTATTTGGACAGCAGAGGACAAGATTTTCCTCAACTTACGCTTTCCAGCGGTTCGCCACGTCGCGTTCTCGGCGGGGGTTCCGTTGGTTTACAAAGGCGATTTCAAACGCTAGTTGACCAAGTTCTTATCTGACTTACCACCAACTTTCAAGACCCTTGGGCTCTCTCCATTTATCAGCGAACCAGAGTTGTGTTGTGGCTGGCTCTTAGACGTCTTCGACTGGGTCCCTAAGATCACGGAATTGATCCTCCATGACTTCTGGACGTTTGAGTTTTCGGAATTCTTTACGGCGTTTCATAGATCGTCCCTCTCACCATCTTTGCGGATTCTGAACTATTCGTTTTCCGGAACCTCACTAGTGGGTAATGCTGAAATCTCGTCCAATTTCCTCGAGTTCGTGAAGCAGAAAAAGGAAAGGGGATTTGGAGGGTTCCGTTTGGAAGTAGTCAATCTTGTTATTGACTGTGCCGATGGCGTGAGAGAGGTGTTAGAGGACCTGGTGCTTGAGGGATTTGTGCCGGAAATCGTCGAAGATGGTGTTACGGTTGATTGGTTGTCAATAAGATAGGAGGAAAAAGTCCCTCGGGATCGATGTTTCTTTCGCGCACTTGAATACATATGTTCGCTGAACTTGAAAATTTGCTGGGGTGATGCCTCAAAGGAGAATGGCGTATCATCCGTAAATCTTTGCTGTTACTCATGATATGGCATACTGACACCGACGAAGAACAACAGTACTCGAAGGGAATTGCTACTGACGACGCGGCACACGCTCCTTTCCTCCTCTCCGTCCTTTTTCCTGTAGTTGTTTGTTTTTTCTCACTTAGCATGGTTGCGTTCCGGCAGCGAAAGAAACAAATAAAACTCCTAGGCATCGTTTTGTAGGGTTGGACGGCTATAAGTTTGTGTTAGGTAACTATTTGTATGAACAGCAGGTACAAGGTTCGCGATATTGAATCCTAAAGTGGAAAACAGCCCTATGTTTTTCACCTCTCTTGGAACCAGGCGAGAGCCGGAACATCACTGTCATTCTGTCATTCTGTTGTTCGCTTACATAAAAGTGTATCCACCAAGTAATGGGCCAATTATTTTTCGATAGAACTTCCCATGCAGAGCCCATCACAGCCTGAAACCCAAGGGCCCGCTACCGGTCCACTAATCGACGACACCCACCAAGCGAGAACCCACTACTTGCGTGAATTGAACTTAACCCAATCCTTGACAAGATCTCTTCCATCCGAAGTTCTGGCACGCATCTTTCATCATGCTGTCCAAGCGGCGCACAAAACGCGCCCCCAATTCGTCATTAGTGCTATTTGCGCAAGTTGGCGTGCCATAGTATGGAACGAACACGCCGAGCTTATGGGTTGCATACTCCCAGCAAATCTGGAGGGGGTCCACGCAATGCACCAACATATTGCTGCAAACCTATCTGAACAATTCCAGGGCGCTTCCGCTCTCTGTTCAAATTGGTTTCTGGGATTATCGTGCTGGAAGAGGGGTTCAACCAGATGCATACGGTTGGACGTCAGGAGGATATAAAGAGCCAGAGGTCTTGGAGCTGATGAAGACTATGGTGTTCCTACCGTGCAATGCGAAAAGAATTCACACGCTTCGGCTTGATTACCTTCCGCCTTCTTGGTTGCTGCTAGTGCGGCAGGAGTGCACTAATCTCCACGAGCTTACAATTGCGTGGGCGACACCGTTTGCAGTTGGCCCCTTCAGCCAACAAATGAAGATCGTTTGGGATCAGATGAAGGCCCAATTTCCATGGACCACCATCACCACCTTGAATCTAGAACGAATCGCAATGGATGTTTGCTCTGGGCTGCTGGCTGGGTGTCCGAACCTCATCAGTTTCACCTGGACCAGCTGCGGTGGTCCCCTAGAGCCTGTGCAACCAACCAAAAAGATCAATGTCATGAAACACCTTAAATATTTGAGTTCGGAACCCCTCCTCACTTCAGAATACTCCGCATTCCAATCTTTCCAGTTCCCAGTTATTCAACATTTCAGTGCTCCAGCATACAGTACTCGGGGATCGCCAGGGCAACCTTTCGACACCTTCGTATCAGCGATATCTTCGACCATAACCACATTTGAACTCAAGATATCAGGCAGCGGTGGGAATCGTAGTGGGGCTGCTGACCTCCTCTCGCGGTTTCCCCAACTCATCAAGTTGTCACTCGTCGTATTCTCACCGATGGACCTCTCAGGCCTGTTCCTTGTGCTTTACGAGTCGTCCTCCTTGCCTTCATTGCAGGTTTTAAGATGTAAGTACAAACATCCTGCAAAAAAGGAGGAGCGACGTCGGGTTTTCTCCAGTTGATGGAGCGTAAGAAAGAAGCGGGCGCAAAAGGATTTCGCTTTAATTTAGTCGGCACAGACATAGACTGGCCTGACTATGTTCAAGAGAGGTTGCGAAGCTTGGTACGACAAGGATTTGGTCTAGAAATAAGCGAAGATGGTGTTAGTGTCCCCTGGTTGTCGGGAGCGCTCGCGGAGGGCACGGAGGGGGAATGCAGAGCGCTTCGCGCCCCTTAGGCGCCACCGTTCCACTTAGTAGAAAATATATCTGAAGGATGTGAGACCCAGTAATGTTTATATGGTATCTTAAATAGAATCACGCAACAGTCAATTTGTAGCGCGAGTGATAGTCATTACTCATCTGAGGATTGCGCATCAGTATTTACGAGCATGTCGTGGGTATATTTGTCGCCATGGTACAAAGAGGATCCGATTGGCACCGCTTGCACTTTATACCTACGTGCAGGCATAGAGTAAGTCAAGTAACCCCAATAGGTCTGTCGCTTTGTTAGGTGGGTTCATGTGACACGGCGGGTGGATCGGACCAGAGTACGGAGAAAGTTGGACCCGGCGCATGGTTTCATCAATGCCAGAGATTTCCTCATCCTGACTAATTCTTGCCAAGAAACTTGAGATTACAACGGATCCGCCCCCAACAAGACTGGCTTCTGGCCGAGAGTGACGGCACATTGTGAGGACAGACGGTATATAAGTGGAGAATTGGGGGTTCTTCAGTTTCAACAGACGCGATACATTCTACAATGCCTGAGCGAATTTTGCTTTATGCCGCTAAGGTAGGACTCGGATCCTCGTTTCTAAACTAGGGCGAAACACTAATGAATGGATGGTTCCGCAGCTCTGCCCGTTTAACCACAGGGTGCGGATTTTGTTGAATGGAGATCCAGAGCTTGTAGCTCAAACTAATAACCAAAACAGGTAGAAATTTCGCTGAAGGAGGCCGGAATACCGTACGAGCGATGCGAAGTCGACTTTTTCAACAAGCCCGATTGGTACCTTAAGAACGTCAATCCGGCCGGAAAGGTAAGATCTTACCTATTTCGTTCCCGAGGCCACTCCGAAACCATTTGTCTTAGGTCCCAACGATCGCCTACGGCGGCCCAAAGGCACCTCCAGAGCATCCGTCACCGGAAGCTGTAAAGCTCGCAGAGTCTATGGTTCTTGTCGAATTCGTCAACGACCTTTACGGTGGCGCTCTCCTTCCAAAAGACTTGGTCCTTCGTGCTCAAGCTCGATTCTTCATCGAAGTGGTCTCATCCAAGATCATCCCTGCGTTCTTTAATGTCAATTTGAGGGGGGAGAGTCCAGAGACTATTGTATCAGCGATAGAGGTATTACAGGATCTTCTTCCACCGGAAGGGTATGCAGTGGGGGAATGGTCTTTCGCAGATGCTGCAGTCGTACCGTTCGTGGCCAGGGCTGAGGCTGCGTTGAAGAACGATTTGGGGGCGTACGATGAAGGCACAGGGAAGAAGGCATGGGACACATTGGAAACAAGCCCCAAGTTTGAAAGGTTCAGGAAATGGTATGCTGATGTGAGGGGGAGAAAGAGCTTCCGGGACACATACGATGAGGTGAGAGCACTACTATAATACTTTTGCTGGATTTGCACTGACACGCCTCAATTAGGCATTTGTTTTGGATTATTTCCGAAGCCGATACCCAGAGCTTCGTGCAAAGCGTGCGGAAACCAAGGCTAAGGGGGGTTTGTGATAGCCGTATGCCGGAGAACAGACAAGTCGTGATCATCACTGTGCCATAGCTGTTTACTTTACTTTCCAACTTGAGCACTTTTTTGGGGGGAAAACCTGGGACCTGAGCCAGTGTCTTTATATATATCTCCTACTGTCATTCATATCAGAGATCACCATCTATATCCACGGGTACCCCGATGCCAGATACTCCCCTAAGCAGATCATCCCCTCGTAAGAAACCCTGTTTACGGTCAATGAGACCCTGCCGTGACCCACTTTGAATGTCACGATCGCAAACAGCCACTTCCCCGCAACCACAATGTCCGTCAGCGGAAGCTTATTCCCACATGACGAAAATCCCGGCTATCAGGAACCCCTGATCATCTTCAACTCTCAAGAAGGAGAAACCAATCTACTTCTACAGAAGATCGGAGCGTTCGATATCCGTGGTCACGGGGACCGGATCCCTCTCCTGTGTCGATTGAACGACATTCGCCCATCCACTAGATCCCTTTCAAATGAGATCCTAACGGAAATATTTTATCGCATTATTGGCGACAAGAAGTCCAGATACACGCTGTTGAAGGAACTAGATAATGTCGTATATTGGGAGGCAAAAGAGCGAGGGTACATCACTGTAGACTACTGTATTTATATTTTTTAGAACAATACAATAAACATGTCTAGTGTCTAGTGTCTAGCTGGACCCACAAACCCATCATACATGGACATTTCTCAGATTGTCCATATTCCAACACACCCGTCCACAACTTATCATTGGTGCTGTTTCGGGCCACTGGCGGGCCGTTGTCTGGAACACACAAAACCTCTCGGCGACAATCAAGTGGAACCTCTTCACCACATTCACTGACGGCCTTAAGATCTGCTTGAATAATTCTGGCTCCCTTCCGGTCTCCTTTGAGTTCGGTGCAGACGAATCCAGGCACATGGGGAAGACGACAAGAGTATGTTCATGGAGATAACGTCCATGCAACAATACGTGCAGAAAGTCCAGGAACTTCACCATTTCCACGTCCGGCTTCTGCCCTTGCTGCCGCGACGACTATTCGCTCTTCGTCGGCTCTCCTTGACCTTGGTCCCTCTCATGATAATCCCGGTTCCTGCCGACCACGACCTCGCGAGCGTATGGTATCCCTTGCACGGTCAGCTTCCTTGGCATGGTATCACCAACCTATGTCTCACCAATGTACACGTTGATGTTTGCGCCGAATTGCTGAAGGGGTGTCCCGATCTCGTTACCTTTGCTGCCTATCGCTACGCCTCACCTCTCTTCACCGGTGGTCGTGGTTCCAAGAGAGAAGTAAGGGTTCTCGCCCGCTTGCAGCATATAACATCGAGAATCGGCGTTGCGATGGCACAGGACAAGGATTTCCTCAACTTGTGCTTCCCAGCAGTTCGCCGCGTCGCTTGTTCGGCAGGGTTTGCGCCGAGTTATAAAGGCGAATTCAAACACCAGCTCGCTAAGTTCTTATCCAACTTGCCGCCAACATTTGAGACACTCCAGCTCTCCCCGTTTGTTAGCGAACCGGAATTATGTCAAGACTGGCTCCTAGACATTTTCAATTGGGTGCCCCAGATCACGGAGTTGATCCTCCAGGATATATGGATGCTTGAATTTTCGGAATTCTTTTCGATGCTTCATGCGTCGTCTCTTTTACCTTCGTTGCGGACTCTGAAGTATTTGTTTTCTGGAATTTCGCAAGCGGGTGATGCTGAAATTTTATCTGATTTCGTCGAGTTTGTGAAGCAAAGGAAGGAAAGAGGATTTGGGAGGTTCCAGTTGGAAGTGGCCAATCTGGCTGTCAGCTGCGCAGCTAATGTGAGAAAGGCGTTGAGGGATTTGGTACGCGAGGGGTTTATGCTGGAAATCATTGCAGATGGCGTTATAGTTGATTGGCTGTCAATGAAATAGACGGCAAGGTCATTCGGAAAAAGGCCTCAGATATTTTAAAATTCGCTGGGGTGATACCTGGAGGGTAAATGGCGCATTGTCCGTAGGACTCCGGCGTTACCCACTCATGATACGGTAACAATGTCTGTCTTCGTTCTTGGCCTGGGTAGGAGTGGTAAAGTGACGAGTACATATTCCAGGCATAGGGGTGAAATTCTCCCCCCCTGGCGAACGGCTTAGGTGGATTGTGTGATGACACAGGAAGCCTGTCACGAATAATCAAAAGCCAATATACAGCGTGTAGTGTTTATACACAGCGGGACCATAAATATACAATTCTAAAACATCTCCAAAACTGTGGCTAGCCAAAGTGCTTGGTCAATCCATCAAAAGTCAAGAAAATGATCGCACTACTGGGTATCGACCTCGCAACCGTAATACCACAACCAGCATACAACCCTCTAATACCCCCTTTCCCATACATCTCTCTAAACGTTCCCCAAAAGGTCGCCTTTGGTCCATTTCCCCTTCCATTAAGTGGCCTCAATTCCTCTTCCGTCTGCATAGCACTCTTCACCGTATCCGCAGGGAATAAGACAAAGTTGAACATCGCGCCAGCGCATGCACCAGAAAAGGCCGACTCCCATGCTTTCAAGTTTGACATGTGTGACCTCACGGACGCCGAGTCAGCAGGAAGACCTTGATCACGGAGTCGCTTGTGGACAAGGAGGTTGGCAACGTATTCTTTGGTACCGAACCATGCTGCGCCACCTCCAGTTTCTCGGATAAGTGTGCCTGTTTGGCCGAGCCAAAGGCCTCGGATACCGGTAGTGCGAAGGATGGAAACGAGAACTGCGATCGGTCCTGGTGGCTTGGGAGCGGTAATATGTGGGATGGATGAGGGGATTCCGCCAAGTGTGGCTGTTGCTGTTGCTGTTGCTGTTGCTGTTGCTGCGGCGGCTCCAGCAGGCAAAGGGGAGGGTGAGGGTTGTGCGACGAGTTGTTGGACTTGCATTTTGCATTTCACTAATTCTATTGGTGTTCTTTGACGTAGGTTAGTAAGGGAGGATGTATAGGAAGGGGGACAATCTTACAAGACAAAGCTCGTGATAGTGCCTGCACCAGCTGCAGCGATCATTAATTGTCCGAGTGGGAGTTGGTACTCGGCATCTTTGCCCCTCAAGTGTTTGATCACATTTTGTAATTCACGGTATGAAAGGAAAAGCGAGGCGTTCTCCGCCATGGCACCTGCTACTGGTGCTGGTAAACCCTACGATGTATTCCGCGGCGTAAGCATCGTCATGGCGGAGGAGAGACTGAGAAGCAAACGTACGCGGTACAATCCACGAAAGCCCTCATATTTCCATGTTTTATAGAGGCAGTCTAAAGGCCCGTTGAACCTGGCTGTAGCATCTAACACCTGTGCCTGTAACCGGACCTTGGTAAGGTCAAATGGGTGTTCGAAAACTTTCGACACCATTCCAGCAAACTACACGTTCGTCAGCCATCTAACCCATGGGTACAAGGAATACTCAAACGGGAACTTACACCGCCGAAGAGAATATCCTTCGCAGCCTTCACCGTCGCAGATTCTCCGGCCCCAGGTCCATGTTCAGGTCCCATTTCTATTGTTGGTTCTTCAAGATTATAGGTCTAAGATCTAGTCGTGGTGGTTGTTGCTTCTAGTGTATTTGCATTCAGAGTGAGGGTAAAGGAAAAGAGGAAGGGGTATACAAGCAAGCCTGGCTGTGGTATTAAACGAACAGCAGGCGACAATAAATATATCGGCCAAGGTCCGATGGCGTGACCCCAGCTACCCCATTGACCCGGAGCCAGTCTGAGCTAGTTCCCCCCGACACCGCCCAGCCATGACATTCTTCTGATGTGCTTAGAACATGAAACTAATCACCTCGAAGATTCTTTTTAAACAGCTTTTATATCCCCTCTGGGTTTACCTTGTTAGATTGTTATGAAGTGGATCAGAAATCCGGAAGGCCGTGGGCCGTCCTTGGCGGGCCACAAGTCAGTGCTCTACCGGGGACCGGGGTTTTTAACGCTGATCCTTAGCGAATCGTGATGGTTAGTGGATTACCGCCAGGCTTCTCGATGCTTGGCGGATTGAACATTGAATATCGTCTGAAATTTGCGGGGTCTGCGCGGATGTCCATGTTTCGTGCCAATCCCGGAGTTGGTGGGCCTTTGCGTTGACATGTGGATTCGACCCTTGCTTGGCCGTCAATACACATACTGTTTCCCCACAAGTTTCCCTGAGCCATCGGGCCGCCGGGGACCCCGAGGGAAATTAGCTTGACTGACGTCGGATTTCGATCCCTAACTGGGGTATCGTTTGTGCTTTTGGTTTTGCCGGTGTCAAAGATCTCCAGACGTCAGTGTGGGGGTGGGCGTGAGTTCCTTCAATACCACTCCTACGTTCTCTGTGCGAATCATCGTAACCATCCACTCTATAGTCGTCTGCTAGAATGGAGGGCGTCTACTCCCTTCTCCGCGATGTCTTGTGTTCAGCCCAGGGGGTATGCACATGTGAAAGTGATGCTTACCGACACACGTTATTGGATTCGCGTTGCCGACGCCATGCGGGGCATCCCTCACGTTCTTCATGTGAAAACATTTCCAAAAGATAAATAGGGTACTTAGATATATATAATATAATGTCCAAGTACAACACTAAATAAGGTATGGATGTGTCATGCGAGCGCTATGGTATAAGGTAAATAAGAAGGCCCTGATTTGTCCCAAGAAATAAAAATGAACGGCAGGAGAAGAGATCAAAAAAGGGTGGGATCGTACACTAAGCATCTGGCGGTCATAAACGAGCGTGATCAGTGAGAGCAGGAGCAGGAGAGATAAAGAACGTGAAAGAGGGGCGTGCATTCGCAAACCTACAAGAGCGATTACCAATTCCAATCCTCATCGTCATCATCATCTTCCTTCCCGAGCTCTTTACCGACTACCTCCTCTTTCTTAGCAGGAGCGGAAGGACTTGCGATGGGCTGTAACACCGCAGTACCAAATTTCATGGTTTCTTCGTCTTCATCATCTAGTAGTGATCCTGAAGTACTCGGGTTTGGCGAAATGGATGGTAGGGACAAATTAGAGGACTTCATGCCGCTTGGCGTCCCACTCGCACTCGCGCTAACACTGATACTGGCTGTAGCGGAGGGCGAGGGAACCAACACGTTCACAATCGAATGAGACATATCCGCCAACAGCAACGAAGCGCGTTTTTGGCTCTTTGTGAACCTACTCATGTGATGAGTTGCTGATGAACGAAAAAGAAATGGGATGAACGTACGTAGAACTCCTCTGCAATTGCCCTAGTTTCTTCCCCATACTGTCCATCCATGAACCTACAGGCGGCGGTGGAACGCTCACACCAGCCGCCATAGATCCCAAACCCGGTATAGACGACATCGGCGCCAATCCACTCATGCTCGAACTTGAATTCGACCTTCTCATGTTCCTATTTACACTTGTCCCATTTACTTTTGGCACCTTCCAAGTAAGCTGGTGATGGTGATCCCCCTAATCGAGGAGATGACCCAGGGCTCGTACCACTGTCGCGGGACGCCGAGCGTGGTGGCGAGAGAAGGACAGAAGGCGAGAGTGTCGAGAAATCCAATTGCCCAAAGTCAAGTCGCGCAACTTCCCGTGATTTCCGGCGGTGTGCTTTGGTTGTCGTAGGTTGAACTTCTGATGTCCACGTTTCACCCTCCAAGTCCCCTACCAAATTCGTAGGTGCTGGTACAGGTGAAGGTAATCCGCTGCCTGACTGGTTGTGTGTTCGTGCAGGCGAAGCCTGTTGTTGATTCCCGAGTGTCTGCCTTCGTTTCTGGTTCTGTTGGTGATGGAATTCAGGATTGGGACTCATGGTGGGTGTAGCTCCCGTGTCGCGCACCATTAAAATTTGCGTAGTGAGGTCGTCGTTGGTATGACTGTTTTCACCTTCATTTAGGTCTTCCATATTCGCATGGTCCTGCTCCGCGGCCCCGCCTAGCTCTTCGCCGAACGACGACAGAGAAGATTGAGAGAAGCGCGTTGTCGTCGTCGTTGTGGATTGGGACGTCGCATGGGTGGATATGGAGGAGTCGGACTCCTTCGGAGAATGTGACTTATGAATGAGGGAGTGCGTTAGAGAGAGAGGTCGTGGTTTTGCCTTCGCCTGAGTCGTAGAGGCCGTCGGAGATGAAGGGGTAGCCGATGATACAGAGAATCCTGCAGCTAGGAGCCTGCTTACACCCTGTACACCTTCCCGGATTCCTTCCAGCACGACACTGCTGGAATCGTTGTTGCCACTACCAAAGGCTGAATTAACATCGCGGTCGAGTCCCTTGTTTACAATACGTTCCCATTTGCGTTTTACTGGGATTTGTGTTAAGATTATTGAGGAGTAGATGAATGTCAGCTAGTCAGACGACAGGATCAGAATCTGACATTACGCACACTGGGAGAGCTCGGCTTCGTGCATCACGAGCTGAGACCTGAGTTCAAGGCATTTAGATTCCTTTTGAGCGATGAACCGAAGAAGATCCGCGTGTCTGAAGGAGATAGGATCACTGTGAGCATGGGCTATCCCCTGTGGAGGTCAATGGCACATGACACACTTTTCAGTCAACGTCAATGGCGGCCGTTCCCTCACAGGCGTATCAGGCATTGAACTAGGTTCTGATACGATTGAAGTCGGCAATGACATCGTACTTGACCTGTCCCCCGCCCCCGTCCACGACCCTCCGCCTTCTCCGGACAACCTCTCACCAGAACTGTCATTCAACGTCCCCAACGATTTCCTCCGTATTAGTGACCCACGACGCGGACTCTCCGTTGAGTCTGGTGGAAAATATCCTATTGATGACTGCCGTCGTGCTGCCTTGATCTGTGCTGATGTCTGATGTTGAGTGGGCGGCGAAGGGGACGACATCATAGCTGCCATTGAATACCGTTTTGGATGACGAAAACTGGATGGTGGTGAGGGTGATGAGAATGCATCTTTTGTCGGCGTCTGTGTTACTGAGTTCGATGCGAGGTGGAGAGGCCGTGGAGGATGAGAGGACATGGTGGTTGGTCGTGGTCGTGAGGGAATAGCAACCACCGACAACGGCAAATCATGTTCCGCATCATTTCTTCCCTGACCGGTCATCAATCACCTTATCACCGCTGCAACCTAAAGCCGTCCTGCTCACCTTTGGTCGTTAGCTCTGCTATGCGTTATTCCTGGTGTTGAGGGATAAGCCATAAGCGTGTCCCAAACAGAAGGTAGGTGAAGTGGTCCCTTGTTCTGTACTTCGAGAATCCGAGATGCAGGC
Organism: Calvatia gigantea; assembly: GCA_025093985.1. Classification (NCBI taxonomy): domain Eukaryota; kingdom Fungi; phylum Basidiomycota; class Agaricomycetes; order Agaricales; family Lycoperdaceae; genus Calvatia; species Calvatia gigantea. The sequence continues at coordinate 2,124,361 of JACAAK010000011.1, forward strand.
CCCAATAACAACCACACATATTCTACGCGCTGTCGATAGGGTGTAAGAGAACATAGGAGATATGAGCTTTTGCTTAGAGGAAAACAAAATGAAATAAAACACAACCCCGGATTTAACGGGTTTCATGTCACAAAAAAAAACTATCTTCAAAGCTTAAAGCCTAACTAAAGCATCAGAAGTTCATTTACATCGGAATTTCCGTTGAGCCTGAATATTTTTTCCCGATCTGTACCGCTCTCATCGTGAGATGAACAGGAGCGAAAGGCGTTGCGGTAATGACAGCTTAGGCAAGAACCACAAACTGCTTCTGAACACTCCACTCATAATGCAGAATGTGTAATGACTCTTTCCCATCCCTTGTCCCGGATGGGATCGCGGATTTTTCATCAATCGCGGTGGCAAGAATAGACCTCATAGGCTGTTCGTTATTGTTTAATATTGAGGAGTGCCTGTCTTTAAAATATCACCGCCACTTGCGTCCTTCTCGGTCATTACAACATTCCTTTACGAGGTACAAACAACCGCTGTAGGCCCGCCTCAATCAACCAGATATGTCCAGCGATACCCATGTCAACCATAACTACGATTGCTGTTTAGCTAACCCCGCGCGTTTATTCTCGACCTGCTCAGATGACTATACGCCTCTGATCCACTTTCATGTGGTCATGTTCAGGAAGACTATAGAGCTGTAAAACAAAGCATTGCTGAATCCGAGGGTTGTGACACTGTTCGAGGATTTAAAAAGGGCAACGCCATTCTTGTGATAGGCGGTCCAAAAGATGTACCTCAGGCTTTCGATCGTCCTTGCATTGTCTTCTCTTGGGTCGTGCGCGACCTGGAGCTCGATCAAAAATGTTCCTAAGCTGAACTGGGATTTCATCATCGTGGGAGGTACGCGTGCAAAACTCCCCAACCACCCAGAGATTTTTGCCAACTTAAAACATTCCAGGTGGTACGGCGGGTTCTGTTCTTGCCGGAAGGCTGACGGAAAACCCGAAGTTTAAAGTCCTCCTCATAGAAGCAGGACCTAAGTAGGTTCATCCTCCTTGTATCACCTTCGTGCACCTCATGAGCTCCCGAATGATCAGCAATGAAGGGGTCCAAGAATCAATGGTCCCAGGTCTCCAGGCCAAGCTCGCTCGTACCCGCTACGATTGGAATTACACCACACTCCCGATAGCGGGTTACAATAACCGTTCAATCGACTATCAGCGAGGACATTTACTTGGTGGAAGTAGCTCCGTCAGTAAGTATTTTTTTTCTCACTTCGGCAACAAGGAGATATTTACGGAGGGGCATTGAAGATGGAATGGTATACACTCGGGGCGCTGCGTCAGATTACGACCGTTGGGCAAGAGTCACCGGAGATCCTGGATGGAGCTGGGACAGCCTCCAGCCGTACAGGGAGAAGGTACACCGTTTAAAATCTTTCCAGGCTCTAAATTGTGCGAATCCTGATATGACTGTAGCAAGAGAAATTCCAACCCCCCGTCGACAATCACAACATCACAGGGCCAATTCAATCCTGCTGTTCATAGTCTGACGGGGTCGGTACCTGTCAGCATCCAGGGCTTCCCACACCCAACGGTCGATCCAATTACTCTGCAGGTATTGGAAGAGTTGGGCGGAGAGTTCAAGTTTAATTTGGACTGGAATTCCGGAATGCCCCTTGGCGTAGGTTCGTCGACAGATTCGGCCGAGGTTAACAACGTATTAACCGCCTATTCAGGTTGGTTTCAGGCCACAATTGGGCACGACGGAACACGAAGCAGCGCCGCAACATCTTACCTCACTCCAGAAGTTCGCTCACGGAAGAACCTCCACATCGTCACGGACACTTTAGTCACCCGTGTCCTCCCAACAACCAAGTCTCGGAAGCTCATCATCCGTACCGTCGAGGTACGGTCTCCCGACGGACCCTTCGGACGTGGTCCTCTTGACAGCTTCTAAAGAAGTCATTTTGTCATCTGGATCAATCGGTTCTGTGCGCATCCTTTTGAGCTCCGGAATTGGTGATCAGAACGATTTGGAAAAGTTGGGCATACCCGTGTTAATTGCACAATCCGAGTGTTGGGAGGAACCTTACGGACCATCCTTCTCTGAATGTCTTGAAATTTGGCCTAAAACCAGGTGTGGTTGATCTCGGTCCCTGGGCGAAGTGAGTGGTTCCTAAGTCGATGAAGCGTATGCGCTAAGTTTCTATTTTTTTTTATAGTCTAGAATCCGACACAAATCTACAACAAGAAGCGCTAGCACTTTGGGAGAAAAATAGGACAGGTCCTTACACAGCACTGGTCCGGATCGATCACCTTGGTTGGGTCCGCGTTCCAGATGACTCTCCTATATTCAAAACCTCCCAAGATCCTTCCTCGAGTTCTACCGCTGCTCATATCGAGTTTCTCCTGGGTGTGAGTGTCCAGTTCACGTTCGCGGCTTGAGCGTTGAATTATACCATTGTAGGCAACCAATACCTTCTGGGATACTCGCCTCCGCCTTAGCAGTCCTGCCTCTCGTACGTCAAACATTTTCCGTATCGATAATTGGAGAGAGTGATCGACCTCACACATTTCCAGGTGGTTTCATAGCCCTCCGCTCTTCAGATCCTCTGGACCCTCCACTCATCCAGCCAAATTTCTTCTCTGATCCTTTCGACATTGTCGCCACACACGAAGGTATCAAAGCCGCTATGCGGTTCGTCTCCGCCCCAGTCCTTAAAGATTCCATCACCGGAATCTTAGAACCATTCGCCAATGCGTCCACTGACGAAGAATTTGAGAACGCAATTCGGGAAAATGCGGTGACGGCGTGGCACCCCATTGGGACCGCTGCAATGTCCCCAAGAGGTGCGAGTTGGGGGGTAGTCGATCCGGATTTGAGGGTGAAAGGTGTCCGTGGGTTGAGGGTTATCGACGCGTCCATTATGGTGAGTCATCTAACGGTTCGGACTGCAGTCGACAGTTTCATGACGATCCTTCTGAAGCCGTATATACCTTGTGCACATACTCAAACGGCGGTATACTTTATCGCCGAACGGGCTGCGGACCTTGTGAGGGAAACTTGGAAATGATTGCGAGCATGAGCAGTAGAAAGAAAAACTGTAATTAGATTTATTTTCCCTGTGATTCCAGTCCATTCAAGTTGCTCGCGGGTTGGGGGAAGGGCGAAATCATCAGCGAGGTATTTGAAAATCGGAAATCCAATAGGCTGGCGGCGAGCCGCAAATCAACTCGTCATCATTGACAATTATGTCTAGTAATTTGTGACAAATTCGTTGTCGGGAGAATAAAATTAGACGATGTCATGCGTACTTGCATAGGTCCTGCCGTTTCTATATATGGGTTACACCACCTGTCCCTGGACCGTCCAGATACATCCCCGCCTCGGTACGGTCCCCAAGGCTCGCCGTACTTGCGTTCCGTGCATGGCTGTTATTATCCTGATCAAGTGGAGTAAAAGAGTAGGAATCTGAAAGATCCATATGTCTTTTCTGATCTAATCTTCTGCCATTGGGGCTAGCACCAATCAGACTCGAGGCCATCTGGTACGCAGAGGTGTGAGGTGCAAATGCTCCGCGTCTTCCAACACCACGGCGCCGTCTCCGAAGGAAGATGATTACAGCAACGGCGACAGCGCCAATAATCTCAGCAGCAGCGACAATCCCACCGACGATAGCTCCTGTGGACTTTTTCGAGCCTCCAGTCACAGCGTTGTTATCACTTCCGGAACCGGTAATGCCACCCGTTACGCCATCTCGATGAGCGCTATCAGGGAGTACACTGGCGGCTTGGGTAGGTTGGGAGCCAAGCTTTCCATTGCCGAAAATGACATAAGAGCCATTACTTGGGATGCCGTCTATCACGACGAAGATAAATGCAGGTCCAGGTTGGAAGATGAATGGGTTGGGGGGAGCCTGCGCGACGTGCAAAGTAATGCTCTTGTCTTCATTCACAGTGTAGGTATTGTTGAGCTGGAGGTACCGCTGTCCCATGTTCATGACATGAGTCGTGAATCCGCTGCGCAGGAGGGCGACTTTCGTCTTATCCGCTGCATCGTTTGCCGGGCCAGAATAAGAGGACGGGGGTATGGTGATGTCGAACGGGCTTCCTCCGTACGAAATTGTTTTTGGCAGGTCAGAAGGTGTAGGACGGTTTGTTGCAGCGAAGTAAGGTGGATAGAAGATCTCAGCTTTGTAGGTGGTCGGGAAGACGGTCGTGAGATTGACGTCAATGTTAGGGTTAGAACCAGCGATCAGTATTGATGCATCGGGAAGAAGAATAGCAGAAGAATGATATAGTCGGAGAATGTTTGACGAGGCGAGACCTTTGTTAGTCCATCGTTGTCCCGGGGGACCCTCGGGATCATAAATAGCAGGTGTTCCAACTGGACCAGACGCCAGCGATTCCCCAAAAGGCATGAGGTCAAACGAGGGAGTCTGACCTGTCGATTTGGAGTACCCTGCGGTTCCGTTCAAACCCCCGTTGACAACGAGAAGCTTGGCATCGGGAAGAATTATGAACTAGCCCATCGTACGACCCTCAAGCATGTCGTCGTCTTGAACGTAGGCTGGCCGACTGCCATCCTGAGGCTCGGGAGTGATGCGCTGACAGTCCTTTTGAAGCAGGGTATTCCCAGGTATTGATAGCAGGGGAAACATAGTCACCGTATGCGGATTCAGGCATGTCGGAACCCCCGCAGAAAATGATTGTCGGGGTATAGTTATTGGAGGGCGTCAAGGGGAGCATGGCAGCTGCACCAGACGCCGGGTATACATGGGCAACACCATGTGGCATATCCGGTAAAGGTGCCTCGATGTTGGCATTGTAATCCCACAGGACTGAGGTTGCGTAAGTACCTAGATATGCCGAAGGAAAAAGCCAGCTTACCAGACGACACGTTTGCCTGAACGAAGAGCTTTCCGGATGGCATTAGGAAGGTGTGGGCATATGCATTTAAGCCGGAGGCTTGGATCAGAAATTTGAATGCCTTTGGCGGGTCCGATCGAAATGGGTAGAGTTCGTAAGTACAGTCAGCTGCACCGGCCTCACCAGGCGCACCAGCCTCAAACTCGGGATCGACATTAGGGTAGTTCCTATTCGCATAGCCGCCATTCACAAATCCACCGATTATGATAACGTTTCCGTCCTGCAATGCCTCAGCGGCCGAGTACCACCTTCGCCTTTGCATGGCTAGAATTGTGTCATCATCGAACCACTGACATTCAGGGGCATTGAAGTTGTCCGACGACCTGCAGGGGTTGAGGACGCGGATAGCCCTGGCTCCGTCGAAATCTTGGTACTCGGGATCCCAAGTCATTGAGGAGCCGTCTGAGTTTTTTCCTGTATCTCCTCATCGACCAACTGCGTTATTTCCACCAAAGGTCACATAAGAGCCATTGGGCAGATGCATTCCCGACGAACAAAACACGTTACTCCGAACGTCCATCAGATCAACTTCATGCGTGTTCAGATCCCTAGAAATTGTGCATCAAACATATATAACAGTACCGCGCATAATTTACGGACCATACTGAACCCCAGGCAGAATGCCCCTTAATTGTCGCCGTGTTCCCTTCAGCCTTGTCAAGAATGTATACCTTTTCTTCGTGTTCAACAAACATCTAAATAAATCATTGGGAACCATTTAGGTCGATGAAAGAAATTCGTGATGAGAGCAGGGCTCACCATCAATGCGCTAACTTTTGTGTCCCCTCCATCAGCGAACGAGCCTGCGGTTGCCGAGAGGGTGGGGACCACCCAGATTAAGGCAACCACTAGGCATAAAGTAACAAGTAATCCTGACAAGCCTGGCATTCACGGTAGAGGACGTGAAGCCTAAGGTAGGAGAAAAAAGAAGGATATTTGATTATTGAGTTGAATGTTCAAGGAATATCCTCCGAAAGTATCGGATGATGAAATGGGTAAGAGCGGGAGTCAGAGCAGAGGCGGAAATGGGGCACGAAGGAGAAAACGGGAGGTAAACAGGAGAGAGGAAGGGCAAGGCACCAGTTTACGGGCAGTAAAAAGAATTTGTCGAGACGATCAAATCCGCGGACTGCCTGTACACAGCCGAGAGAAGGCGATAGTTGGCCGGACAGAAACAACAAGACTCTGGTTTCGCGGACGAGTCAACAGCCATCCCCTGACAACTAAAATGATACATCTGATTCTCATGTCAGCCTTATCTCCTTAAGTGACGGGTTATTCATATCCGCTATGTATTCACACCTTCAAAGACGTCTATGAGCATTTAAGCAACTCGCCCCTGAGCGCTTTGGGTTGCGAAAAGGCCTTTCTAATGCTTGAGAAGTGGGTAGTGAATATCTTTTTGCCGTGAATTACGGGTGTGTGTGTGGTGGGTATCAAAGCAGATTACGGCGCCGGAAAATCAAGAGGGGGTGTCTGGACTTGTAGTGGCGGGAGCCCCCCCATTTAACTCGAAATTGGACAGAGTTGAGTCGCCCAATCTGCGTGGTTTCGGGTTATCTGTGTAACACCCCCGGGCAGATAGATAGTACTTGGGTGAAATCGAAAAATATTAACACCAGTGTAGTAGAACGTGGGGTTGGTGTTCGCGGGTTCACTAGGTTCAGCAGGTAAACAAAACGGAAAGGTGGTCAGGGACTCAACGTTCATGTTCAACAACGAAACAGAGGGAGGTGTGGAGGTTCTGTCACGTAGCACGCCAATTAAGGCATAGCCCCACATTTTAACTCCAATCGTCGCCTGATACGATGCAGACTCGACGGTTTGACTGAACTGATAACTGCTAAGCTTACTTATAAGAGAACAACCAAATACAAAAATTACCGTCACAAGGGCACAGACTGACTCCGTAGTGCCGCATTTAAGCTCCCCTTCTTTTGACAAAACTACCATTGACGAAGATGAACTCCAATGACCTGCCCTCAAATCACTTCCTCGCACAATCTCGACCAAACTCTCTCCTGCTTCAACTGGCGGGACTTGTCGACACAACCATACCTGCCGCCCATGATTTTGATGTCGACAACCGGACCGGTTTCCTGCCCCCGCAGCCCCCCCTCGCGCGATTGCCTGCAGGATGGGAAATCTGGGAACCTAACCTTGATGCTGCAATTTCATAGAGACTGCAACTGGCTGAACGCGTGGAAAGGCTAGATACGGAGCACAGGATAGTGGAGGCAGACAAATCCAGGTTTTGGCGCGATTGTGTTGCAAAGGTGAGACTGAGACGCCTACTCATATATAAACTTTTTTAACAGTGTGCTTTTAATAGATGTCCTACCTCTCAACAGAAGATCTCGAGCGCTCAGTGGGGGAACTTCGAAGGGCACACTTTGTGCTAGCCTGGTTGTTCCACTTCTACCGACACACGATACCTACAACGGAACTGAAGAGGGAGATTACGGCTAGGTGCACGAGCACGTCGGCGTCCGTCCGACGTTGTTCTTGACCAAAGGGATTGGGTTGGAAAGAGCGGGTAGGAGTGGAGATCACGAAAATGATGAGACAACGGAACAGAGGATAAATTTGTTCCGAAGGCTCGGAACGATGAGAGAAGGGTCCGGAGAGGTGTCGAGAGCGATTACTGAACGTTCGGAAGGCGGCGTTTACGATTGCGTGGCGATTCGGTGTCGAGACGAGAGAGAGAAGAGAGAAAGAGAGATAGATTAGAGAAATAGGCTAGAGACAGAGACTTCGAGTCGAAACTTGGCTAATTCGTAGCTACCTGACTACAACAAAGTATACAGGTTTTTATAGAGGAGAATGGTGGGCTGTGCGCCCGAATTACAAAGAGTAGAATGTAAATTTTAGAGAGAGAACAAAGAAAAACATACTAGCGGGGATGAAAACGGGCCGGAAGCTCATTCTATGAGGTTCTAAATTATGAGGAATGTAGAAAAGTATAATAAGTGAATAGAAAAGCGGTCCGTAAGTTTTTTAGAGTCGGAAATGAGAAGTACGGGCGGGCGAGGTGGAGTTCGGAGGTTGGAGCTTCCGTGGTCGGGACTTCCGAATTAGGAAATTGTGTATGATCCGGACTTCTGGATGGCTCGGAAATGGGATTTTCGGGGTCGGTGTCTTGGTCATCGTTCTCGGAAGTGAAAGGCGTCGTCGGTGAAGTGGAGTAGTGGGAGGAGTATGCGTACATGACACTTTTCAGTGTCAGGTGCCGTCCGATCTCCACAGAACCCCTCGTGATACCTCGGTCACCAACTATCCCCCTACTCCAAGGCTCCGGCCAACTCCAGCTTCCTCCCGTCCTCACCTATTCAGATTCTGTTCTCTACAATTGAGCCTACAAGGAATCCCACAATGACGAAACTGTATCAAACATGATACCCACAATCCATAACATTTGGTGCCGAACCTTGTTCACGGGCTCCACCGACGAGGCAGAGTTCTTTCTCGCATCGTCCCGTATTGAACTTCGGGGTGCAGAGGTGCTTGAGCTCATGCGTCTGAGCATGGCCGAGATCTTCGTTGGCGATGATATCGGCGTTCATCGAATCACGGGGTTCCTGGAGCGTATAGCCACTGTCATTCTAGAATTGCGCGAGATCTTGTTGGACGTCAAGAAAATTGTCGACTTTGACGTGTTCTACAATCAGGTCAGACCATGGCTTCGGAGGCATCGATGGCGATCCATTAGGTCGACCATGCGTCTTCGAAGGTCGAGAAGAAGTCAAAGACTGGACGGAGATGCCAAAGGTTTCTGGCACAACTGCTGGACAAAGCACCCTCATCCAGGCCTTGGACATCTACCTGAGTGTGGACACGGAAGCTCCTCAGACGTCATTCATGCCTCATCCATCGGAGAAATCTTTCCAAGAACGGATGCGCGCTTATATGCCCCGTCACCATCGAGTATTCTTTAATCCCCTCCGGAACTGGAGGTACCGATCTGGTCAGGTTTCTCAAAGGTGTCAGGGACAAAATGGCCGAGACATACCTACCAAAGTAATCCTCAAGTCGCGAGAGTTCATTGGTTAGTTAACTGTACTTTTAGATTGGTATATACCTTGCCACCTGCCTCAGGAAACTGTTCCCATTTCCTAATAGGTCTAATCGGAACTTCTAATGCAATAAGTTCTGTCAACCACTCATAAAATCGTGACCGAGATACTGTACTGATATTTCAGTGCAATAACCTTCTGGAAGGTGATCGCACTGGTATCACATGGGTATCATCAGATATGTGCAAAATTAATAAACAGTGGTATAAGTCCAGCTGTGAAGCGAGCACAAAAAAACGAAACAGGCGTCCATGCCCTCGTTGCCATCACGCTTCCTTCCCTCAGTGATCCCAATTAATAGGGTTGAGCTCGATATCCGGTCAGTGGTTCAACGTTCATGCATCATCGATGTCGCAGTCACCGCCATTAGCAGAGCACAGTCCGAGTCCCCTAACTTTTTTCCGGCTACTCAATATTACTGTTCCCGACCAACTGTGGTAAACTGTTGTTGCCTTGTTACGTATAGGCTATAGCTCAACCAAGTACCCGATTAAACTGCCATAAAACCACTTAATCGACATTTTCTTCATTTAATAGATCTCTGAGGCATATCTGTGCTCATAGACTATTTCCTCATCTTTAATTAAAATTTACATGAGGCATTAAGCATCCTCTTCAAGACCCCATACCCAGTTTTTAATCCATAAACCTCCGATGGTAACCGAGGGTTATGGGTTAAGAGAGTTGACTGTAAACATTGCCATGTGCCCAGGGACTCTGGCATTCTACTGTGCCATACACTATCAGCTCCTAAGGCATCCTGGGTTTCAACTGCTTTCCTGGGTGTTAGTTTTCTCATTGTGACTAGGTGAAGCACCCACTGGAAAACTTCAGTTAAACATGTAGTGTCCAGTAAAGATACGGACCAGTCTGCACTCCTTTGCACCCTGTCCAAAATATAAAAGCACCTCTCTTTATGACCTTCTTTCCAAGTGACCTTTTCCGGGGCTTGGCATATTCATTGAAGAGGGGGCTATGGCTAGAATAACGAGCATGTTGGCGTCCATCTGACATTGGTCTCAACCAAGGAGATATACTGGAAAAGAAAGGGTTTGAGGCAGAAGTAGTCAGACAGAGGCAGCAATGGAACAGAAATCAGAGATGTTCTGAAGCCTCAGAATAATATGAAAGGGGTCCAGATGGGTGAAGAATGAGTGTACCAATCATTTGAGAGTTGGCAACTTGCAAATATGAGAAATCCGAGATGTTGAGGCAGCGAGAGATAGAGAAGAGAGAGATTATTAGAGACAAAGCTAGAGACAAACAGGTTCAAGAGATAAGAGATTGAATAAATTGTAGCTACCTGACTACAATGTAGTGTACAGGTTTTATAGGGATAGAGTTGGTCTGTGTGCATGTATTACAAGGAGTAAAATGTAAATTTTAATGAGAGAATAAAGAAAAACATACTGAGTGGGGATGAAACAGGCCTGGAAACACATTTCATGAAGTGCTGGACTATGAGGGAATGGAAAATGTGAATAGAAAGGCGGTCCAAGAGGTGTTTGAGTCGGAAATGAGAGGTACGAGCTGGGTGAGGTGGAGTTCGGAGGTTGTAACTTCCAAAGTCGAAGTTCCGAAATTAGGAAATCGTGTTTGATCTGAAGTTTTGGAGGACGCAGAAGTGGGATTTTTGGGGTCGGTGTCTTGGTCATCATTCTCGGAAGTGAACGGGCAGTCGCCGGTGAAGTGGAGTGGTGGGAGAAGGACGCGTACAGTGACACTTTTCGGTGTCAGGTGCCTGTCCGATCTCCACATCATTACAATGCAGTAAAGTCCTCACAGTGTGAATTTACTGGTTTACAAAATACACCACATTTAGCTGCTTATCATTGACATGATCCCCATACATCCACCCCAGCAAACACTTGGTGCCCAAGAACTCCAACATCCTGGTGCACCATACACTATCGGCTTTCAATGCACCCCACGTTTCAACCGCTTTCATGGGTGTAGGTGTGCTCATTGTGATCTAGTGAAGCACCTACTGAACAACTTCATCTGAACTCAGTAGTGTCCAGCCTGTTGCCTGGACCAGTCTACGCTTCCTTTCTACCCTGTCCAAAGATGAAACCACCTCTTTCCAGCATCATTCTTTCCAAATAACATTTGCCTGAATGGCACATGATATGGTTCGCATGATCTTCTTTTGCCATTCACGAGGTATCTGAAGAGTTAGTTGTGAGTCTTATGCTGGATGGGCAACACAAAAGTACTCACATTGTCGAAAAAAACCGATGAGCATCTGTGTGCATAACTGATTCCGACCCTTGGCATGCTCCCTGAAATCACATTGTGAGAATTGCTGAAGTAGATCCTTATCCCACTTTATGTTCAATCCCAATTCCCAAAAGGTATAAAACATGCCCATGCTCAATGCTACTAAGGGTATTGGTCAATTGCAAGCATATTCCAATCAGAAAAATAGGCACACACACAGTTCTTGAAACTCTTGTCGACAAGCCTGATGACATCTGCAAACAAATTCACATGAATTTCAGGCGCTCTGACGCAAAATTTTCCTGGAGCGCTTCGGGATCTCCCAGAAAGTCCAGTGAACGAAGCATGATAAAATTCAATTCTCTTGGGTGTTCCAGTGGGAGTATATTCCAACTTGAGTACTGAATGGAGCTTGCTCAATGCCGCGCAATAAGTGGATAGTGATATAGGGAGGAATGCTAGTGGCAACTTCGAACATTTTACCCTGCAGTACTGTGGCGGAAGGAGATGCGAGTAGGAGGAGCTTCAGCAGTTATGAGGAGCATATCCTCCAGAATCTGTTCCATGATGAGAGAGTAAAACACATCCAAATGCGACCACGGGTTATCGGTCAACTGGCTTGGGATTCAGGAGAACCAGTCGAAGCTGCTCCTCAGGTCCCAAGGGGCCCAGCCCTCTTCGACAAACCTGATGACACTTGTCGGATAAATGAACAATCCAGCGGACCTTTCCACTAGTTCCTGTATATTGTCCTTCGATGGCCATTGTGCCATCGAAGTGATACCAGTATTTTGCTCAGTATCTTCCTGAAACCATCCTGCAGGTACAGCTCGACGTCTCCATTGGCATCACAGGATACAGGCAACTGTGAGCTCCCAGCAAAGGTCGTAGACAGTGCGGAGCAGAAAACTGTGCAACTATATGAGGTTCAGGGTGGCTGAACAGCGCCCAGATGAATGGGGTAGTCTGATTGCAGCACAGACTGCGAAAACGGCATCGATGATGGCACATTGCGCATCTTCTCCAGTACATTCGTCGAGGCCATCAATGAAGATCACACGCTCTTCCACGCCATAACCCTCTTTCTCCAATTCGTGAAGAGGAACGACGATCAACTCCCGGAACTGGACGTCGATAGATTTATTGACAAGGCTCGGATCATAGAAGATTTTTCTGTCCAACTTGTCGCGGTATGCGGGGTATCTTGTTGTGAGTTGATAAGCGATTGAAGGGAAGAGGCGGGTTGAATCATCCCGGTTGTTAGGGCGGGAAAAGAAGAACGCTGCAGCAAGCTTTGCCCCGACTTTCTCAGCGCAACTCTGAGCCAAAGCAGATTTCCCGACACCAGCAGGCCCCTCCATCCACATCATACGAAAGTGGCGTGCTGTGGCAAGATCCAGGGCCCACCCGGTAATGTCTTCGATATATTGCAGACGTGTTCCGGGAAAGCAGCTTGTAGGATGAGAGGAAGAGTCGTGGGTGGCTTCTGGGTATGAGGCTTTGAGGAGGGTCTTAAGACCTGAGCCTAGAATCGAAGACTGGTGATTTAGCATTTGGACGTTCAGGTGTCGACGAAAATGTCTTACCGATCTTGTACGCCGCACTGTTGTCAGTGAAATTGAGATCGCCTTTCACGTCCACTACAAAGTCATGTGCTCCTGGAGGTATAGACATTCGAACAACCACGAAAGGGTAGGTGGAGTCGTTAGGTCTTGTTGGTGGGTGTCGTGGCGTTCAAGTGGGTTGTATTTGTTGTGCGCCATCGCTTGAACCTGCTGTGTTGTCGTGGGAATGTGTGATGATCATGATCGCTTAGTTTGTCCCTTGCCGAAATCAAGCGGTGAAGATACCGACGGGAGTGATCAACGGAGTTAGGGGGCATGTGCTCAGCGCCAACACATGTTGAAGCTAAGCTTGATACACTCCTGGCACTCACCATGGCGACCTGCTCGTTCGCATTCTCACTAATCTCCAATGAGAGGTGATTATCTAGGTAACAGATGCTTGGAACGTGTCGCTCTGCCGGCGAGCCTTCCGCAGAGAAAAACACCTTCCTCGTCTGCCAGAGCATCAACATAAATTGACTATTCAAATCATGTCCTTCCTCATTTTCTCTTATTTCGATCCGGTAACATTGACTCCCATATTCTGCTACGCTCTACTGAGCACGCCGAACCCGTCTAGTGGGCAGCGAACCCGTGTCGGTCCCTATACCCCTTCCTATCAAAAGCATGCGACATCCGTCGATTTGCGCTCCTGTTCCATACACTGAGGTCTTTTGGGAGGGGTACGTTGGAGATGTTGTTACGAAATTGAGGAGTGTAAGGTTCTGTGAGCCCCGCGGATTCGGAGAAGGTAAAGAGGAGCCTTCAGATAGTTGAAAGCGATAGCCAAAACCTGGGAAGGAACATCCTTGAACGGAACTCAGTGTGCGTCTCGCCTGGTTCTCAGCATTGTGTTTTGGGGCCACGTCACTCGGATGTATCGCCATTCGGATATAGCTACTATCTCAGGGATCGATTTCGTAGAAGGTTTGGGAGGGCGAAGCACGAAGCGGAGGCGATGTTCGGCAGGAAGGAAATTTTTTTCAGTGGGAAGGTGGAACCGAAGGCGGGCATGATATTTGTACTGTCGTGGTTGTCGCGATCGCGTCGTCGGTGAGGGAGAGATTCAGTTCGCGAGTATAAATTACTTAGCCACTACTGGCGGAAAGGGGGTTTGAGCATGATAGTATCGGAGATGTCTCCCACCTTTGCACTCCAGCAAGTTTGAACACCCTCGCCCATTCCCCAGCCCCGGTCTCGGGCGCTAACCTACCACCAGAAGGCTAGTTGCAATTAATGGATAAGAAAGAGTCATAGATGGACGGATATTAATAGTGAAGGCGGCTAACCTCGTCCCCGCCTCCAGAGAGTTTACCTGAGTTTCAGACTCATAAGAAACCCGGGAAAATTTTCAGTATAGGAATCAAGAGTGCCCCGTTGCGACAAGGGAAGGGGGATCAGCAAGGAGTGTTTTTGTAAAAGGTTGTATTCGCCCTTTAGGAACGAAGCGGGTTAGAGTCGTGAGTCGGGATACTCCAACACTCAACATACTGTACCTCAGTAATAGCCGAAGGTGATTAACGATCATACGCTAGTACTAGCAACTTCTTCCCAGACCTCCAAAACGTTTTCCTCCCCAATTTCCACGCATATCCGAAGCGTAACGCTTCCCCTCATCTTTCAGCACAGGAAGTGTAGCAGGCATAGCAGCATATGACGGGTGCATAGGGGTCGAGGGGAGGAGCCGAAGGAATGGGACAAGGGCAGGGAAAGCCTGAGGTTGATACGAGCGTCGTGCCCAGTGGAGTGGGTACTATGTCAGAGGGACCTTTAGTGATAGTAGTGACGGAAAGTTGGGTGACGTTTTTGACACCTGTTTCGGTGAGGCGGACCTGGAGGTTGGGGAGGAATTAAGAAGAGGGAAGTATATTTCTGAGCGGCGGTGGGGACGTAAGGTCTCGACTAGGTCGCAGTCAGGAGACCCGAATTGCCGTTTGATTAGTTGTTTTAGGCCTCTCGATTTGCCCTTAGACTGTTGGGCCGTGGCCTATCAACGCGATGAAACGAGGTGAGCATGATTAGTGGCGATGGATGATGTATACACCCTTGAGGATGATAGAGTTAGAAAGGTACTCCCGCACTCTCCTCGCATCCTTGGCAATCATATGAGGTACCACCACCTCCTTGGTCATGATGTGTGATACACTGGCAATCCATTACATGTGGTGGGCGGTCAGCAGTTTGTAGAGTGGTTGAGGGGAAATGGATCTGTCCTGTTCGTAGTGCGGTGGGGCCTTGATGAGAATCACACCCTTCAACCGGATGTTGAAAATTTCAAAGATTATCTGTTGCATATATTTAGCCACGCTTTGCTGGCACACCCAGCTCGTATACGTCATCCCTACGGCCTTGGCCTTTCTAGTAATACCCACCATAGTGTGATTCACGCCATCACCGTCTGTCACTAAATACCAACAACGCACCCACATCCGAATCACTGTCGCCGGCGTTGGTATACTCGTGATAATGCAATAAAGCACATACCGGAAGATAACATGGCCGACGGTATGTGCCATTCCAACCAACAACTACTTCGCAACTCTTGCTGCCCTGTCCCAAAATGAAATCGGGCTTTATACACGAATATTACTCACGTTATTGAAAAATCTATCAACGTCCGCCTGCTGAACAGGAAAGCCTTCTAGTGTTGTCCGGTAATTGCACTGTGAAAGTTGTTGAAGCAGGTCTTCATCCAACTTGGCGTATGATCCCACTTCCCAAAACGTATTAAACGCAGCAACTTCAACATATTCTGCAAGATTGGTTAATGGCCAGCGCACCCCAACCAGAGGAATAAGTGCTCGCTATTACTGGTCCCCCTGTTGAGGCACCTGACGACATCCGCAAGTAAATTCGCGCAGATCTCAGGTGTTCTGACACAAAACCTCCTAGAGCGCTCATGATCCTCCAAAAAGTCCGTGAACGAGGCGTGGTAAAATCCAACATAACTGGGTTGCCCAGTGTCGGTGTACGTTAACTTGACTACTGAATGAGGTGTGGAGATCGGACGGCACCTGACACTGAAAAGTGTCATGTACGCGTCCTCCTCCCACTACTCCACTTCACCGACGACGCCCTTCACTTCCGAGAACGATGACCAAGACACCGACCCCGAAAATCCCATTTCCGAGCCATCCAGAAGTCTGGATCATACACGATTTCCTAATTCGGAAGTCCGACCACGGAAGCTCCAACCTTCGAACTCCACCTCGCCCGCCCGTAATTTTCAATTCCGATTCTAAAAAACTTACGGACCGCTTTTCTATTCACTTATTATACTTTTTCTACATTCCTCATAATTTATGAGTCTCCGGCCCGTTTTCATCCCCGCTAGTATGTTTTTCTTTGTTCTCTCTCTAAAATTTACATTCTACTCTTTGTAATTCAGGCGCACAGCCCACCATTTTTGTTGTGCATATACCCTCTTTGTAAGGACTTACTTCGGACTATTCTTCAGTTCCACTCATTACATCAGCCATTATGTAATTGCTCTATTTTCGAGCTTTACTGTACTCTCGTACACCTCAGTCTCGTTCTACGATTCTGAGGTGAGTTACATTATGCTTAACTGCATTATACCTTTACCTATATGACCTATAGTGTATTATCTCACTCTAGGTATTTCTTAATATATTTATAGTCTCGTTCTACAATTCTGAGTGTATTATCTCACTCTAGATCCCTGCCGCTCGTTACAACAATTTTCCTCTATAAAAACCTGTATACTTTGTTGTAGTCAGGTAGCTACGTATTAGCCAAGTTTTGCCTTGAAGTCTCTGTCTCTAGTTATTTCTCTAATCTATTTCTTGCTTTCTCTCTTCTCTCTCTCGTCTCGACACTGAATCGCCACGCAATCATAAACGCCGCCCTCCGAACATTCAGTAATCGCTCTCGACACCTCTCCGGACCCTTCTCTTATCGTTCCGAGCCTTCGGAACAAATTTATCCTCCGTTCTGTTGTCTCATCATTTTCGTGATCTCCACTCCTACCTGCTCTTTCTAACACAATCCATTGGTCAAGAACAACGTCGGACGCACGCCGACGTGCTCGTGCACCTAGCCATAACCCTCCTCTTCAGAGGCTTGCTCAGAGCTGCGCAATAAGTTGACAATGAGAGTCCAAGGACGCCAGTGGCAACCTCATATATGTGACCATAGTCAGATCGAAGTTGTGAGAGCAGAAGGAGTTCCAACGCGATGGGAAGCATATCCTTCGGAATCTGTTCCATGATGAGGGTATAAAATGCATCCAAATATGGCCACGGGTTACTTGACAATTTATTCGGAAGTTGGAGAACCGATCGAAGCTGCTCCTCGGGTCCTAGAGGACCACCCTCGCCAACGAACCGTAGGACACTCGCTGGGTAAATGAATAATCCGGTGGACCTTCCCACTAATACATTTATTTCATCCCTCGATGGCCACAATGTTGTCAGCGGGATGCCGTATCTCGCCCGTATCTTCCTAAAGCCATCTTGCAGATATAGCTCAACGTCCCCATCAGCATCATGAGAGATAGGCAGCGTTAGTTGCCAGCAAAGATCCCGTACATGTGGGGCGGAAAATTGTGCGACGAGGTGAGGTTCTGGGCGGCTGAAAAACGCCCACATAAATGGCGTGGTTTGATCATGCACAGAGGCGGAGATGGTATCGATGACGGTGCATTGTACATCTTCTCCAGCACACTCATCCAGACCATCAATAAAGATGACACCCTCCTCCACGGTCTGCCCCTCGTCGTCCAACTCCTGAAGAGGGATGACGATCAGCTCTTGAAATTGGACAGCGATAGATTTGTGGACGAGGGTGGAGTTGTGACGTATTTTCTCCTCGAGTTTGTCGCGGTACGCAGGGTGCTTCGTTGTGAGCTGATGGGCAATAGAGGGGAGGAGGCGTGTTGAAAGATCGCGGCTGTTCGGACGGGGAAAAAAGAATGCTGCAGCGAGTTTTCCGCCCACCCTCTCAGCACAACTCTGAGCTAAAGCAGATTTCCCAACACCAGCGGGTCCCTTCATCCACATCATACGGAGTTGACGTTCTGCAGCGGGAGTTTGGGCCCACCCAGTAATGTCCTCAATATATCGCAAACGTGTTCCAGGAAAACAACCCGTCGGGTGAGAAGAGTCGTCGTGGGTCGCTTTTGGATAAGAGGCTTGGGGGAGAATCTTAAGACCAGAGCCTAGATATCAGGGACGGCGATTAGTAAGTATCTGGGTGTCTGGATGTTGATGAAAGCACCAGTTTTGTCTGTTTGGCTGTTATCAACCAGGTTGCCGTTCACGGTCACCACAAAATCGCGTGCTCCCTGAGGTACAAGCATTAGAGTATTTGCATGCTTGGGAACTGAAGAACCAATCGAAGCTGCTCTTCAGGTCCCAGGGGACCACCCTCCGAAATAAATCGGATGATGATAAATGAACAGTCCGGCAGACCTTTGGACTAGTTCCCGTATATTACCTTTCAATGGCCACGGCATTGGAAGAATACAATAGTAACTCAGTCTCTCGATATACGCACGAGAACTGAGGTGCAGTACATGATATGTGGACTTTTATACTACAACGAATGGTCCAAGTAAAGTGGACAATAAGACAAATAAACATTACAGAAAATGGCCGTGGTCAAAGGTACTCATAATAGAAACAAGAAAACGAGGTCCAACGTTCAACGTTGTGACCTGTGCCATTCGGTCTCAGCCCGAGTTTGCCATTCTAACGGGCATACCAAAGAGAATATATCTTGCCTAAACTCTCAGCCCCAACCTGCTTCCATACATTGTCCCATGCCTAAGACCTCAGCCACCGTCGAAATGCGAGCTTGAATGATTGTCACAGGTGCAGGTGTTAGCTTGTTCACTATGATAGAATCAGGCACCTACTAGAGGGTTTCTCGGGATGAGATTTGCGCCATACACATTAAAATACACAATACACATTTTTCTTCCTTGCCCCAAAACGTAAGCAGTTTATTAGAGCCCTTCCTTTCAGACAGTCTTTGCCAAAACAACAAAGAATACGGTCGCATGACCTTCTCCCACCAGCCACGAGGTATCTGAAGCCCATTGTGAGTATCGGGTTGGCGTCAATGGGCGAGTAATGCGAAAGTGACACAGACCATCGAAGAACCTGTCGATGTCTACCCCCTCTGCGGGGACGCCCCAAAAGACCTTGCGATAATCGAATTATGAGAGTAGATCTTTGTCCAACTTCGCTCGGGACCCAAATTTCCAAAGTACATCAAGTGCACCTATTCGCACCAAGTCAGCTGAGGCATTGATCGGTTGTTAGCACGCTCCAATAGGACAAACCGGCACGTACAGGTGTCAGTCGGGCCGTGGAGATCTTCCAGCAAAATCGCATAAGTCCCCCTTTGACACAGAATCTTCCAGACCGCTTAGTATTCCCCCAAAAGTCCATGAACGGGGCGTGATATAATTCGATAGATTCGGGCAGGCTGGTGCCCGTATACTTTAATCTGACTGCTGAATGAAGCCTGCTCAAGCTGTGCAATAACTCGACAACGAAAGACTAAGGATGCCAGCAGCAATCATGTAACTATTGTCACGGGGATTTGGGAGGCATGTGAGTAGCAGGAGTCCCGATGTTCTCGGGAGCGTATTCTTTGGAATCTGTTTCATGATGAGGGTGTAAAACACATCCAGGTGTGACCACGGGTTCCTAGACACTTTGCTTGGGAGCTTGAGAACCAGTCGGAGTTGTTTCTCGGGTCTGAGAGGACCACCCTCGCCAACAAACCGGATGATACTGGTCGGAAAATGAACAATCCAACAGACCTTCGAACTAGTTCTTGCATGTCGCCGTCTGATGGCCACGGGACAGAAGAGGGGATGCCGTATTTTTCCCCTATTCTCCCGAACCTACCCCGAGGTACAGTTCAACGTCTCCGTCAGCGCCATGAGATACGGGCAACGTTGGCTGCCAGCAGAGATCGCGGATGTACGGAACAGTAAACTGTGCGACAATATGGGGTTCAGGGCGGTTGAAAAATGCCCAGACGAACGGCGTGGTCCGATCCCTTACTGTGGAGATGCGGTCGTGTGGAACCCATCCCGCTTCCTGCACGTGAGCAGAACCTCTTTTGTGGTCAGGTGTGCTTGTTTTGCATCCATCACCAGAGTCGGGGACTGGGGCTCAAGGCGCCGCTAAAGTTCTTATCACTTAAACCTTCTAACCCCTGTGGCATGTGGGGTATGAAGATCCATCCTGATTCACCGCATGCGAAATCGTCGGGACTAGAACAACAAACGCTGGGTGTGTTATGGCTCTCAACTAATGTGATCACGGCGATGGCACCCAGTTTTACGGACATCACCCACCGCACGCAAAAATACCACCACACTATATTGTTGAAGGGGGTCGGCATCGGCCAAGCGCACACATGAACATGTTCGAATCAAGGTCAGAAGCGGGGGCTTTACTAAAACCGTGTTGGGGTGTGTCGGCTTGTACGGCCTTCCTGTTCTCTGTTCCCAACCACCTTCCAGGCTCATCACGAGAACGGGAGTCTCATCAGCATTTGGAGCATTTCACTCTCCACTAGGTCGACTTCCAAGACGGCGCTGCACCGCACCCCCGGGTTATTTCTTTTAAAGCACACTGCACTCCCACGAAGAGTGTTCTCCCAGTACTGAGGTGTCCGTGAGGCTACCTAATCAAATGCCAGAGAGCTCTCCCCCGGCAAAGAGCTATGGTTTTTGCTCATAGATAAATAGCTTCACTTTTCCTAGTGGGCTTCCACACCAGCCGTTTCCTTTCCTTGAGCCATAATGTCCCTTCTTGGCCTCCGTGACTTCCTTTTCTTCTGCTTCTGTTTTACGATCCACTTCATCTATCGCTATCGCCGGAAATCGCGTCTTCCTTTACCACCTACGCTTACTGGATGGCCTATCGTTGGAAATGCTTTCCAAATCCCGTTGATGCACGTGCATATCTTCTATAAGAAACTTGGACAAAACCTTGGTAAAATCTCTCGACACCAAAGCCACAGCATGAAGCGCATATAATGAAAATGTCAATCTAGGCTCGAAGATCATGTACTTGGAGCCGCTTGGCAAACCCATGATCGTCATCAATGATGCCAACATAGCAAGGGAACTTTTTGAAAAGCGGTCTGGCTTATATTCTAGCCGGTGAGCTAAGTCTAGCACAAAGTAACAAGAGGTATCGCCCTGACTCTGTCAACAGACCAGAAATACCGATGCTAACGGACGTGTACGTTCGAGCGCCAAGTAATGATCTTTGAAACTACTTAATCGTTGTTTACAGGGCACGCGTCAAGATATTTCTCGGGTTTATGCCGTATGGTGATCGATGGAGGCACCAGCGTCGAATGTTCCAACAATACTTTTCCCCAAAGACAATATACCGACAACAAAAAAAATCGTTAGAGTTCGTACAGAAGGGTCTCTTGCCAAACCTCTATGAAAGGCCCGAAGATGTACGTGAACATGTCCGGAGGTGAACATTTCATCGTCAGTGTTGCAATTTGAAGGACATTGACTGGTCTCTCTCTAGCTGTGTTGGAGGCATATCAACGGCAATGACCTATGGCCTTCCCATTCGAAGAGCCCATGAACCTCTAGTCGAGACTGCGGAGAAGACATTCACAGCTACCGCATTAGCTAGCGGCCCCGGGAATTACCTCGTCAACGTCTTGCCTGCACTAAAGTATGTGCCGGACTGGATCCCTGGTGCGACCTTCAAGAAAACGGCTCAAGAGATACATGAGCAAACGCACATGTTAATGGAAGAATCCTACCAGCTGACTCTGAAAAGCACGGTTCGTGTATTATTTTGGTCCTACATGACTTCGAATCAGCTTCTGAGCGTCTCGAGCAGAACGACGGAACGGCCCTAGACTCGTTTGTTTCAGCAAATATAGAAAGAATCAGGGATTTGAATGCGCCGGAATTTGAGCTACAGGAACAACACATTAAGGAAGTTTCGTGTCAAGTTTTTGGAGGTGTGCCGCAAAAATTTACACAGGGAATATTGCTTAGTCCTCCCCAATCTAGCGATGTCGGAAACTACTGTTGCTACTACAATGACGTTTATTCTTGCTATGCTCAGATATCCCGAAGTTCAACGCAAAGCGCAGCAAGAAATCGATTCTGTCGTTGGATCTGATCGCCTCCCAAATTTTTCGGACCAGTCACATCTACCATACTTTTCTGCAGTGTTAAAAGAGGTCTTACGGTTCGTGTCTTCTGCTCTTGCGGAAGAGGATCTGTAATGCTGATATTATACCAGCTGGAACCCTATTGTGCCGATCGGTAAGCGACCGTCACTGAGCTTGTTGACCTTTGAGAGACGGAAACACAGGGATTCCTCATATGACAAGCGGGGAAGACGTTTACGAAGGTTATTATATCCCCAAGAATTGCACCGTTTTTGCGAACACCTAGTAAGAGTTATAAATACACTCGGTGAACTGACGTTTAACCTACACCTAGTGCTATCTTGCACGATGAAGAAATATTCCCAAATCCTTCTGAGTTTGACCCCGACAGGTTCATCAGGGATGGCGTCCCTTTGACCGATGTTCCTGATCCTAGTATTGTCGCCACTTTTGGTTTTGGGAGGAGGTGAGCATAGCAGCTCCCGGTCCAGGTTCTTGTAACTGATATCAACGCTTTTCAGAATATGCCCAGGATCTCATATCGCGTTGTCGACCATAGACATCATTGCAACTTCCCTTCTGGCTGTATTTGACATCTTACCAGCGCACGATGCAGACGGTAAACCAATTGAAGCCGCTGCTGAGTTCACTGCTAGTTCCCTCATCTCGTGAGTAGTAAAAAAACTAAGTTCTTCGGAATCTCCAATAACCCAACCGGCATGATAGGGAACCCCTTCCTTTCCAGTGCAAATTCACGCCCCGCCAAGGAAAGGATGTTGAAGGCCTTTTACGCGAATACTTGGGGACTGAAGTGATTTCAGTTTAAATTGTACTTTATTAAGGCACCCACTTAAGATTATCTTGGAATGCGAAGTTTCTTGGCTCAGAAAAGAGGTCGCACCAAAGTCCTTGTGAGATTATCTGCCTTCGGCTTCGGTCCCTGCTTTTAAGAAAAACGGGAGATCAAACGGGTAACATGGGCTCCGGGATAACTTTCGTGTTATCAGTCCAGTGAGTGAATGGGAGTATTTTGGTATTTTCATGTATGGATAGGTCAGTGAGCGTTAGGAAAAGGAGTCCGATACCGTTCTCTAAATCGAGTCTACAAAGCATCCTACGACGGTGAAACTATGTCCAATGTGATACCCATAATCTATAACAGTCGATGCCAAACCTCGTTCACACGCTCCATTGACGAGGCAGGCTCTGGTCTCGCACCTCCCCGTATCGAACTTGGGTACAGAAGCCCCTATATCTGAGCGCGAACACAGTCTTCGTTGGTCTATAGCCACGGCCATTCTAGAATTGCGCAGGATCTTGTTGGATGTCAAGAAAAATGTCGATCCTGACGTGTTCTAGTACAATCAGATCAGACAGTGGCTCAGAGACGTCGATGGCGACCCATTAGGTAGACCATGCATCCTCGAAGGTCGGGAAGAGGTCGGGGACTGGACGGAAACGCCAGAGGTTTCTGGCATGGCTGCTGGGAAAAGCTCCCCATCTACGCCTTGGACATCTACCTGCATGGTAGCACCTAATGTATTCGGGTAGCCCGATATACTGTGGACACGTTCCAGGAAAGCAGCTTGTAGGGTGAGAAGAGTCGTCCTGGGTGGCTTCTGGGTAAGAGGCTTCGAGGAGGACCTCAAGATCTGAACCTATAAGACTGGCGATCAGTATATTTGGGTGTCCTAGTGTTAACCTGGTTGGTCTAATCACCAAAATCTCACACACTTCCCGCGCCACAACTCGTTTCCAGCCGACAGGCGCTCGGCAAGTTCTTCATGACACTCGCTATTCATAGCTCCTCCTTACTACTGTGGATATGCTTTACGAACATTAAATATTCAATGCTTGTACCATTCAGAGTACATTGTTTTGTTGTGAATATGAACGGGGAGCTCATTCAAGTTGATAGCAGTTGGACGCACAAAGCCAAGAAGACAATCACATCAATACATATGTACTAACTATTACAGTAGTCCATCTATGAAATTCACAAAATATTCAGAAACACTACGAAACTGGTCGATGTGTTGGCGAGCTTTCAGCATGAGTGTATATCCCACCAAGCCCCGAACTGCTTACATAGCTTGTCCTATGCCTAAGACTTCAAATACCGTCGCAATCCAAGCTTGAATGACTGACATTGGTGTTAGCATGCTCGCTCCAGCCCTACGATGGAATAAAGCACCTACCGGAAAACTGCTCGCCCGGAAATATACGCCATATACCCCAAAAAACACCCCACATTTCTTGTTGCCTTGCCCCAAAACGTAAGCAGGTTTATCAGAGCCTTTCCTTCCAAACAGTCTTTGCCAAAGTGACAAAGAATGCGATCGCATGATCTTCCTCCGCCAGCCGTGAGGTATCTGAAGCCAATTGTGAGTATCAAATTGACGTCAATGGGTGAGCAACGCGAAAGTGACTCGCATTATCGAAGAACCTGTCAATGTCTACCCGCTCGGCGAGGACGTTTACAAAGACCTTCCGGTAATTGAATTGTAAGAGTTGTTGAAGTAGATCTTTATCCAACTTGGCTCGGGATCCAAACTTCCAAAATACATCAAGTGCACCCATTCCCACCAACTCAGCTGAGGCATTGGTCAGTTGCTAGCACACTCCAATTAGAGAAGCTGGCACGTACAGGTGTCAGCCCGGCTGCTGAGATTCTCCATGACATCTGCGAGCAAAATCGCATAAGTCCCCGGCGCTTTGACACAGAATCTTCCAGACCTCTGAGGATCCCCCCAAAAGTCCGTGAACGAAGTGTGGTAAAATTCGATAGATTCGGGGAGGCCGGTGTCCGTATACTTTAATCTGACTACTGAATGAAGTTTGCTCAGGGCTGCGCAGTAACTCGACAACGAGAGACCAAGGATGCCAGCAGAAATCACGTATCTACTACCGCGGGGATTTTGGAGGCATGTGAGTAGCAAGAGTTTCAACGCAATCGGGAGAATATCTTTTGGAATCTGTTCCATGATGAGGGTGTAGAACACATCCAGGTGGGACCACGGGTTACTGGACACCTTACTTGGAAGGCTGAGAACCAATCGAAGATGCTCCTCAGGTCCCAGGGGACCACCCTCGCCAACAAACCGGATGATAGTTGTCGGGTAAATGAACAATCCAACGGACCTTCGAACTAGTTCCTGCACATCACCCTCTGACGGCCACAGAACGGAAGAAGGGATGCCGTTTTTTGCCCGTATCCTCCTGAACCCGTCCCGGAGGTACAGCTCAACATCTCCATCGGCGTCATGGGATACGGGCAACGTCAACTGCCAGCACAGGTCACGGATGTGTGGAACAGCAAACTGTGCGACGATATGGGGTTCAGGGCGGCTGAAAAATGCCCAGATGAATGGCGTGGTCCGATCCTTGACCGTTGCGGAAATAATATCGATGATAGTGCATTGTGCATCTTCTCCAGAGCATTCATCCAGACCGTCGATGAAGATTATTCCCTCCTTTACACTATGCCCCTCCCTTTCCAGCTCCCGAAGAGGAACGACGATCAACTCTTGCAACTGCACATCGATGGATTTTTCGACAAGGTCCGGATTGTAGAAGACCTTTGTGTCCAACTTGTCGCGGTACACGGGGTACTTCGTTGTGAGTTGGTAGGCGATCGAGGGGAACAACGTATCGAATCGTGCCGGCTGTTTGGGCGCGAAAAAAAGAACGCCGCGGCAAGTTTGTCACCCACTTCCTTGGTACAACTTTGAGCCAAAGATGACTTGCCAACACCAGCAGGTCCTTTCATCCACATCATACGAAACCGACGTTCTGCGGGGGGAGCCAGGGCCCACCCAGTGATGTCTTCAATGTACTGAAGGCGTGTTCCAGGGAAGCAGCTGGTGGGATGAGAAGAAGAATCATGGGCGGCTCCGGGGTAGGATGCTTTTCGGAGGATCTTCAGGCCTGAACCTAGAAATCGAGGACTGGCGATTGAGTATCTGTATGACCAGGTATTGAAAAAACTGTCACACCAATCTTGTACATTGGTTTGTTGTCGGTGAGATTGAGGTCGCCTTCCACCTTCACCACAAAATCGTGTGCCCCACGTAATACAGACATCATCATTATACGGGCAGAGTCCGGAGGAGATCTCGGTGGCAAGTGTCGTCAAGGTCAGGAACAAAAGAGCCTATTGAGCGCCCGTCAGTTGAACTTGCGTGCTCTACTCCAAGGGTGCGTAATGCTGGTGATTAGCGCTTACTGGTGTGTAATTTTTCACCTTCCCCAAATTTTCATTTGGAGATACTGGTGAGGGGCGCAAGCTTGAGTCGAACACATCGGTCGTGTCATAGTGAGCATTTGTTTGTACGTTCCTGACACTCGTTATGACGTCTCGCTTATTTCCACCCCGATATTTGCCAAGACGCCCCTGTGTTTCAAAGCTAGGATATATAACTCGATCGGCACAGCTTCACGAAGGAACTTGCAAAAATGTCTTTCACCCTCTGGTTGAACATCAGTATACACCAACTCTTTAATCCCATTTAATTTTTCTTAGGTTTCACCAAATACAAGTTATTATATCACCATTACCCTTTAGTCCATTACCCTTTAGTTACATTCTGCTGGGATGCTAAAACCGTCCACAAAAAGTGGTCCAGCGTCGGTGCCCAAGCCCTTTCTAGCAAATGCCCGCCATAACGTGCACTGGTTCGCACCGTTGTAGCGTACGTTGTCAGCTGCCAACATCGCATCTCGCGTTTGGATCACTGTCATGGGCGTTAGTGCAATCTTTACAACGCAAAAGAGTAAGCCTTACTGGACGGATTGCACGGCTGCAGCAACAAACTGTCCATCATGAGCCGCATGAACACCACATTCCCTTCAAATCCATCAGGCCGCGTCAGCGCATTTTGCGAGAACCCGCGTTCCTTTACCAAGTCCCCAAATACATTGAATAACACATTCGCCCAGACCTCTCCAATCGAGTGCTCCTCTTGAAACCTTGCAACGTCTGAATACCTGAGCGGATTCACGGCCCTATACGAGAAAGTTGATAAAAGTCCCAAAGAAATAAGGCCTCAAGAACTCACTCGTCAACTGAATAAGGAAATGACCGAATCCCAGCCGGATTAACGTACGTCCCTATCCTAAATTCTGTGACCTGATCCGTCTTTTGCACCATCCATGCAGCCATCATATCCCCCCACCCCTCACCCATACCCCTCGCCTCCGTGCTCTGCAAGCACGCTCCAGTCCCACCACCGGTCATCCGGTTGGTTATCCCATGCGTATATTCATGGATCAGAATATCATTCGCAAAAGCCGAATCCCGGATAACCTGCACACACGAAATGTCACATCAACATCCAGAAATAATCAGAGGCGGAAGCGAGGCTCCGGGGATAACGACCCACCCCATTTTGCTGAAAGAAGAAAAACCTCGCAATAGGCGACACGGTTTCCGGTGGCGTGAAAAATACGGCGTTATTCACGTCCTCAGAGTCCCTAATGGACACCTGAACCGGATCACCACCCTCGCCTCCCTTTCCGAAGTTGTCCAACTGGAAATTCGCCGCGTCTTCTTGGAACCCGTACCGATAAGAGAAATCATGCATGGTGTTCATGATGTAAAATGCGTTGTCGACCGTCGCGGGTATATTTTGTTGGTCGAGTGGCGAGTCGGGGTTATACGCGTGCGAGAACGAGTTGGATAGGAGTGAGAGTTGGGTTCGGCTTCCTGTGGGCCCTCCATCGATAGGAGACGTGTTGTCAATAAACATGACAACGTTATTACACCTCGCACGACCAGTCGCGGAATCGAATTCTGTAACCCA
The DNA here is from genome assembly GCA_025093985.1 of Calvatia gigantea. NCBI lineage: Eukaryota > Fungi > Basidiomycota > Agaricomycetes > Agaricales > Lycoperdaceae > Calvatia > Calvatia gigantea. Next base: position 2,152,119 of record JACAAK010000011.1, read on the forward strand.
CCCCGAAGGCGACGCTTGAGCATCTTCAGGATTTACGATCTCCTCCCTCCCCTCAAAGAAATTCTGTTTCTGAATGGGGACAGCATTATACTACCCTCAAGAGTAAGTATAAATGGTTACCATAGAGGGCGAACGACAACCTACGGTCGCATGAGCGGAATAATCGACAACAGACACCACTTCTCCCGTATCCGTATTCACGAATGCCTCAACCCACAATTCCTTATCCACATTCTGTACAGGGATCGCATGCGTAAGGGATACAGATCCGTCAGGTCTTGCGAGGTATTGCAACGTCGGCTCAGTGCCTGTGTGTTTCCCACCGAGTGATTCTTCGACTTTGGGCAGAACCTCCTGCCAAGTAAGTTTGGGCGTAGGCGGGGCGATGGTAACTATACACACAATATATGAGCTTGGCATACGTAACGGGTAACAATGACAATGAAAGAGTACAAAGCGCGCTTGTAACGTACCGTCTTTGGTGTTGATAAAAGAGGAACCGAATGAGATAACTTGGGAAGCGTTGTTATAAGCTACGTTTGCAACGGCATTAGCAACAGGTACTCCATCCTAGGTTCAATCGCCGGCAATTAAATGCGAGCCAAAGATGGTATGGTGCAAGAACAACGCACTATATGTTGCTTCAGGTAAGCGAACTTGCCGGTTGGATTAGACCAGCCTTTCTGATATCGAATATTGCTTGCATCGATTCCAAGTTCAGAACTAAGGAACTTGATGGAGGAATCGTTCAGGCGCCATGTAGGTTCATCGGTGGCAGCTGCTATGGCAGCGGCAGCAAAGGAAGCTGCTACAGCCAACCCTCCTCCTTCTTTCTTGTCATCCCCTCTACCGCTATATGTCTGCAAAAGGTCATCAAAACCTCCAAAGGAATGCAAGGAACTCTTTGACGTACTTTGAACGATGACTTCGGATGAAAAACCTCAACCCCATGCCCACTACGCGCATAAAAAGTCCGGTGCGTAGCATGCTTTGCGTGAAGGGGCCAAGGTGCAGCTCGTGCCACCAGGGCACCAGAAGCGAAAGCAACCACTAACCAAATCAAAGAACGGGCTGAGAGAGAGGCTGGAGCCATTATCTAAATGGCTATTTGGTAACGATAAAAAAAAAGAATGTCAAAAAAAAAGAGCGGAAGAAATAAAACGGAACCCGCGAAAGCAAGAGGAGGGGGAGTGCGTAGAAAAGTGGTCATTGTGTTCTTATAACTGTTGAGGCGCTGAAGCGTATTAGTAGGGTTGAAACGTTGACACAAGGTTGCAGTCCGGCAAATAACCGGGCGATTATTGTGATGACTAAGCCAAATATTCATTCGTAAACAATTACCCATTGTGGAATCAGCGCTGATGTCCTGCGATTTCGCAGCTACGCCGAGGTAATAACAGCAGCAGAGCGACTGTTGCTATACATGAGACTGGGGAAAACGTAGTTGTAATGTAGGTATTGTCATCAACGGTTATCGCTCGCCGCAGCAAACAACGTCTTAAAGGGATTTCTATAGCTAACAACCTTTGATCAAATAAAAAATCGAGTTAGCTGAGAACCCATGAACCCGAACCAGATTTAGCTGCGAGGCAGCAAGGTTTTGTGAACACCGGCTTATAGGGAATTGAGATAAGGACAACAAGTCTCAGGTGCAGCTTACCGGCTCAGTTCAAGGACATCTTGGCAGGGATCAAAAGGCTTGGCGCAGCGCTTCAGTAATAACAAAAGACACAGGTCCGAATTCAGAACATAACAATTCCGACTTAGTTAGATTGGTGGACGCATTAGAGCGTGGGTAGCGTCACTATAGCCAACCGACTTGGCTACTTGGAGGGATAAAGTAGTTGCCTTGAGCGCGTCAAAACCTACATCACTTCATACCAGCCTCTGATGTCCTTGGTTCGCTAGCAAGATCCCCCATAGCCTCTTCTGTCCCAGAAGATTGGCGCCGCTGCCGTATTTTTCCTGGTCTCGCTAATTCATCCCTCACAGCCCCCCCTTCCTTCCTCTATTCCCTTCCCTCATAAGCACCATACGTTTCTCCCGCATCTACCCAGTGTTCTTGAACATCACATACATCGCTGGGTTGACCTTTCATCAAACCAAGGAGTCAAGAAAAACCTGTACGGGTTCGGCTATAGGTCTGGCGCTACGTCGTCCATTTTGTCGACACCTTCTGGCGGAAGTTCGCCATCCGACGGAGGAATGAGTACGTAGCCAGTTGCTCTGTTGGTTGTCCTCGTCGGACCCGACATCGAATTCTGGTCATGTTCGTACTCAAGTCTGTTAAGTGTGGTAACAAGCGGGGATGGGAAGTCCTAACCTCGACTGCTGGTGCCTCGAAGCCAACAATGCTACAGTCCTTCACGAGAGATACCATGGCCGTACTGGATACAGTGAATTGGGAGGAGAGACGAGGACAGAGAATCCGCAAGGTACGACAGATCCTGGACTTCGGTACAAAAGTAGAGATCGAAAATCTGTAGCTCGTTTTTCAAACTATTTTCCAATCCTGCACATATCGTGATTAACTCACCTGGTTGCCCTTAATGTTTGAGTGACCAATTTTCGATAGAACATTGATGTGAGGAGGTTCGAGGTGCAGCATTGCCTCAACAACAATGATAATACTGAGACGCACTTTACGACGCCAGTGGTGTGATGGGCACCGCACATATGCACAGCAGCTACCTGTCCTGGTTTGCAAATTTCTCATGAGTGTTGATAACACTCCCTCAAAGCAGGGCGCACTGTGGAGGCTGGAAACTGGCTGGCCGTAAAACGAACAACCGAACATCCACCCACCACTAGCTCTCAAGATGAAGTCCTTGTGTCAGTGTCCGTATAATTTCCGTCAACCCTTTTTGATCCCTGCGCACACACCCCCCTTCCTCGTGTTCAGCTATCCTCTACTTACCTCCAATCTACTACTACTCTCTTTAATTTCCATAGCACTTTGGTTTCTATGACATTTCACAGTAGTTGCAATGCGCACGGACTCTGTTTCTCAGTATATAAGACCCATGGGCAGTAATAGCACATCATCGAAGATACAGGATCCCACTCTCTGTTTTTCTATCAACGCGTCTCTCTCTGTCTGTTGCCTCGTCTCTGAAACTTTGTTCTCTCTCAATCTACTTTTGTGTCCTTGAGCCGGACGAGTTCGGCTTGGGGACTTATCTTCTCGGATCGCAGCATGGATCAGGCTCATTGTTCCAACCTCCCCGTTCCAGTCTATCAACAAAGTCTCATGACCTTGACCGAGCCTCTCCCCTTCGAACTTGTTGTCTCTGTCTCGTCGTTAACGGTCGACGGACGAGACCGTGCCTGCCTCCTGTTTCTCCAATAGAACCGTATACTGTCTTTACACGCACCCTGAATCCGCTCTCCACCAGTCTATTCACAATCCTTTTTACACTGTCACGACTCGTGCTCAACTCAACCCCCGGGTAGATCGAAAACACATCAGCGTCTTTTACCAACTCCCTGAGTTTCCCCTCCGGCCAGTCGAAATTAGTTTCAAGGTATTCCACGCTGTATAGCATTCCGTCATTGGGACCCAGACTGTACTCAGTCATGATGTCCTCCAGGGTGATGAGTTCAGATATGTCAATGGCACAAGGGTGGGAAATTGTATTGTTGGCGGGCCAAGGTTTACAGCAGAGATGGGTCTATCAATGTGGGCTTCAAAGATTTGTCACATTCATCACATGTCAAACTAAACATGTTTGCGGGTGCCGTATGCCTCCTTTTTTTCAGCTCTCATGTGTAGAGTGCACCATTGGCTACATTGATACGCCACCTAGCTCTTCACCTCCTTTGATCCCTCATTGAATTTTTTGAATAATTTGTAATACAACCTAGATTTAATTTTATCAATGAGTGAATGCTGATTGTCGGACACTGAGTTAGACACTCACAAACCCATATCCGCAAGGTGGCCCTACAATTTCAAGCCCAGTCAACTCCACAGCAATTGAAGCAGGAGTATTTTGAGCACTTACAAAAAGTGACATAAAAATCAAAATAATCCCAACCCCCGCAACAACTGTACCCAACTCACGTACATACTGCGGCACCAAGATGTCCCCATACCCACCTGTCCATTCCAACCAAAAGATACCGACAATGAGAGCTACCGTGCTAGGTACTGTTCCAGTGTGTCTCCGCTCTGGTGGGAGTAATTTGCGCCACTCAATTCCAAGGGTCGGACAACATCGCGTTGTAAAGTAGTTGATGGTAGAGCCGATTGTGGTCCCGATGCCAATGCCAATACTAATGAACGTGAGGCTATCCCCGGATATCGTGAAGTCATGCCGGTGGGCAAAGATTACCTGGCATGCGTGGGATACTTGACATAGTGGCGTGAGTAAGCGGGTGGGTGGGATAAGGGTGTGAGCGGAACGTACGGGTGTAGAAGAGGGCATAGACAATTGAGAGGTAGACAGTGACAAGGGTGGGGATGAGAATAGGTTCCAGACGAAGTGACTCGAGACCCCAGAAAATGCTATGGTAGGCTAACTCTGTCACAGAAGTGCCTTCAATGAAATCGTGATCATGTGGTTTGACCGCTTTGGGCGATATAGCACATGTATATCTGTGGGGGAGAAACACCACAACGGCTGGAATATAACATCCAGCAAAGAGCATAAACAGGAACAGCAATACACCTTCCCAGGCCCGGACGGGCTCCATTTGAACGATACTATGCAATAAGCATCAGTATGCCCTATCAGTCAAACAAGAGAATGGACTCACAATCCACCAATCACAGGACTCAACACGGGTGCGAGGGATACACTTGAAACAGACGTGATTATCACAGAACCTCGGCCCAGTGCCGGCCAGACACCTGCATAATTTGTCAACGGAGCGACCGTAAAAACGCCAGATAATAGACATATTGCGCGGAATGTTTGCGCGTCGGGCACGAGAGACTGTCGGAGGTGGAATAGGGTGTAGGGGATCATCGTCACAAGAAATGTTGTTCTGTGGCCCATGAGTTCAATGCAGGTTCCCCAGAAAAGTGGCTATGTGAACCGTGGGAGGGGGTGGGGGTAACAATCAATGTGAGAGTGAGCATGAAGAGGACATAGAACGCACTCCAGTAACATAGCCAAAGAAAAAAGTTCCAGCGACGGAAGTGATATGCCGTGTGTGAATATCAGAACGTGCCACGAGACTATCGTAAGCGGAATATGATGTAGAGGAAGCGAACGCGCTGAAACAGGCCATTAACTACAAATCATCAGTGTAAGTGAGTGGAGTGAAGAGGACATACGCGATTACTGCCGTGACGATACACATTATCATCATTAACCACTTGTGTCTCATAATCCAAGTTTGCGAGTTCAGGGGATCGCCGGAGTGATCCTGGGGTATAGAAATGCCTCGCCAACCCAAAACCATTTCACAGTTGCTGTCGCCTCCCAAAATGAAGGGCATTCTAGCTGGGACGCTGCTTCCAAAACGATTTGGCCATAGGGAAAAACAATACGGTCGCATGATCTTCCGTCGCCACTCAGGAGGTATCTAAAGCTAGTCGTGAAATCGACGCAAGTGAACAAGGAGCGAGATTTACTTACATTATAAAAGAATCCATTAATGTATTCTGGTATAATGTCCTGGTCCTTCGCCATGTTCCGGTAATTGCATTCTGAGAGCTGTTGGAGCAGATCGCCATCCAATTTGGTACAGGATGCAAGCTTCCAAAATGCGTTGAACGCAGCGGGCCGTACGGACCGTTCTATGTCGATGCTGGTCATACCCCTTGAGCTATACCAAGGAAGGGTGACTGCCAAGATATGTGTTAATCAACCAGCACACTCCAATCGGTGAAATCAGAACGTACCATTGTCAAACCCGCCGTTGTGGCGCCTAATCACGTCCGCAAGTAAAATCTGACATATCTCGGGCGCACCGATATGAAACCTCCCAGAGCGATTGGGATCCTTCAAAAAGTCAGTGAACGAGGCATGATGAAATCCGATATACTTGGGCAATCCGGTATCAGTCCACGTCAACTTGACTACTGAATGGAGTTTGCTCAATGCTACACAGTAGGTCAACAACGAAAGGTCAAGGACAGCGGCGGCAACCACAGGTATCTGACTCGAGGTAGTTCGGAGGCCTACGTGGTAATGAAGGAGTTTCAGTACGATAGGGAGCATCTCATTCGGAATCTGTTCCATGATGTGGGTATAGAACACATCCAAATGCGACCACGGGTTACTGGATGACATGCTTGGGAGCCGGAGAACTAATCGGAGCTGTTCCTCAGGTCCCAAGGGACCGCCTCCACCAACAAACCGGGCAACGCTCGTCGGGTAAATAAACAATCCAGCAGATCTTTGGACCAGTTCTTGTACATCCTCCTCTGACGGCCACACCACAGCTGAGGGGATACCATATTGTGCCCGTATCCTCCTGAAACAATCTCGCAGATATAGCTCAATATCTTCATCAGCATCGTGAGATACAGAGAGCATCAGGTGCCAGCAGAGATCGTGGACGTGCGGAGCGCCAAATTGCGCGACAATACGAGGTTCTGGGCGGCTGAAAAAGGCCCAGATGAATGGGGTAGTCTGATTGCGCACAGAGGTGGCGATGGTGTCAATAATGGTACATTGCGCGTCTTCTCCAGTGCACTCATCCAGGCCATCAATGAATATTACACCCTCTTCTACACTCTGCCCTTCCTCCCACAAATCCTGAAGTGGAACGGCAATCAACTCTCGGAACTGGACAGCAATAGATTTATGAACGAGGGTAGGGTTGAGACGTATTTTCTCTTCCAACTTGTCACGATATGAATGGTATTTCGTCGAGAGCTGGTAGGAGATTGAAGGAAAAAGGCGTGTCGAAATATCACGGCTGTTCGGGCGGGAAAAGAAGAACGCCGCAGCAAGTTTTTTGCCCACCCTCTCAGCACAACTCTGGGCCAGAGAGGACTTCCCGACACCGGCAGGACCTTGCATCCACATCATGCGGAAGTGGCGTTCGGTGACGAGGGATTGGGCCCACCCTGTAATATCTTCAATGTATTGGTGACGTGTTCTGGGGAAACAGCTTGTCGGGTGAGAAGAGTCATCATGGGTGGCTTCAGGGTAAGAAGCCTCGAGGAGGATCCTAAGACCTGAGTGCAGATGTAGGAGACCGGCGGTTAGTATTTGGCTGACCGGGTGTTGCTGAAAATACCTCACCACTTTTGTCGACTCGGCTAATATCAACGTGGACGAGATCGCCAGCTCACATTCACCACAAAATCATGTGGTCTTATTGGTGTAGACATTCGAATGTTCACAGTTTAGTGTGAGCAGAGCGTTAGGGGGCCGTTGGCGAACACCGTGAAGGTAAGAACACAAAACGGGTTGAAGCCTGTTAATTGCGGTGGTTGTTGGGGCCTGGGGCATGCTGTCACATGGAGCTAAGTCCGTGATGCAGGGGATGAGCGCTAATGAGCGCTTAGTGCTGTACCTTGGGGGAACGGTTTATCAATCGTCACTCAGCGTTCCAGCGTTCGACATTCGGGCCACCCACCTCACACGAGGCACCCGTCAAGCATGTTAGGGATCTACTTTTCTACAGCCCCTCCACAATCCCTTCCGCTACCTAAGGACCCAGTGACCGTGACCTTGAAGGTGAGGTTCAGCGAACTCTAGCATGGGCTATATCGCCTTGAGTTTCAGGCATTTGTCATCATACGGTGGTCAGACGTAATGACGTTCTTCATAAATCAATTGCACGTCCTATACGCAAGCCCACAGAATTATTTCTCCGCACAACTTATATAATACATTAATTACCCTTGGCCTCCAAGCGTTTCGCTCGCATAGCGAGGAATCTGGTTTTGTACCTCTCCGTGACGTGTTCCTGAGTGCAAGGTGTCAGTGTGAATGGTGAACGTGCCGGCGAACACCCACCTCGTCGAAAGTTTCTCGAAAACTCTTCCGCGCCCTGACAGTGTCAGTAATACTCGCGGATCCTCCCAAATTTCGGGTCCGTTTTCAGCTTTTCCCAAGCCGTCTTCCCAGTTCCCTCGTCAAATGCACCAAAATCGTGTTTGAGATTGATTTCGGTCCTAGCCAATAGTGGAGCCAATGCTGCATCAGCAAGGGACCATTCCCCCACCGCGTAACCTTCGGGAGGCAGGAGCGCCTGGATCGCCTCAATCGCCGCCAAAATGCCATCTGGGCTTTCTCCATCAAATATTGCTGCATTCCAAGCCGGGACGAACTTGGAGGAAATGGTTTCGATAAAGAAGCGTGCCTTTGCACGGAGAACTGGATCTTCTGGCAGGAGCGTGTTGCAGAGGTCATTGACAAATTCACTGAGAATAACGGATTCAGTGAGTTTAACGGATTCCGGAGAGGGCTGGTCCTGGAGGAACCTTCGGACCGCCGAAGGCGATGGCTGGAACCTGAGGCGAAGCTTAGATCTCAACCTCGCACATAGGGGAGTCTGGTGAACATTTTACCTTGCTCTCAACGTTAATTTTCGGAGCATACCATTTTGGTTTGTCTCTGAGATTGATTTCATATCTCTCATAAGGTAACCCAGACTCTTTCAGAGCAATCTCAACCTTCCGAGGTGCTTTCAATGATATCCACCGAACCCGCTTCCGATCAAACTCACCCTGTGGGCGAAAGGGCAGACCTGGGATTGCTAGTCAGTGACATCTCCAGGATTCGCGTTAACCCCTCGAACTTTACCTTTGCAGAGTAAATTGTGATTTGTTGTGGCATTATCGTGCTATCGATGGTGCGGGGGTGGACCGGAGTAGTCGTCCTATACTGTACCGGACTTTATGGTGGCAACGTAACACATAACGCTCGACCCAATTTGTTGCCTCATCCCCCTTGTGACACGTAACACTTGGAGTGTTGCCACAATAAATATTTGGGAAAATCACCGTTATCACGATTATTTTCCATCCAATATGTTGAGAACGAAGCGGGACGGACACCGACGCGCCAAGAATCCACCCCGAATTACTCTCTCCATTTGAATAAGAATTATATGTTTTATAGAATCTTCGACATTTCAACAACTCTATCTCTGCTTTATAAGTTTTCTGTTATACAAGGGTAATACAAATACAATTTGACAGCTCCTAGCAGTCATCAGGGACAGAGAAGGAGTCGTTGTAATCTGCTGCGAATTCTCCCATTCCCCGACTCGCAAATGCAGTCCAAAGCAGACACCGGTTTGTACCGTTGTATCTGTTCGCGTCCGCTTGGATCCACGCATCGCGGGCGTTGAGGACTAAGTGTGTATGAGTATTGTGTCTCAACACCTCTGGACGACGACGTACATGTGGGGTTGCATGGCTGAAGTGCAAGGGCGTCGATAAGGAGGTGCAAGAAAACTATGTTGCCTGCCGAGCCAGTCGGGTTAGTTTTTGCAGTAGATGACCAACCGTGAGCTGCGACAAGAGCCGCATAAACATTGTGAAGGGTATTTGCCCAAATTTCACCAATGCCTATTGGGAGGTTGAGCGAAATACTACGAACTTGGAGAACATCACTGACTATGAAGTTCCCGTCGGCCCAATAAGCTTGTGTATGTCAAAGGGTTTGTGGTTCTAATCCTCTATGTTTCACTTCCAAGTTACCAGATCGTAAAAGGTGACATACTTCGAGGTGGAGTACGGATGGCTGCGTACGCCAGGTGCCCAGTTGGTGACATACGGTCCCAAAACATAGTCAGGAACCGCACTAGAACTGTGCTCTGTCCACCTATGGGCTCAATAAGCATTTGTCAACAATCGCTCAATTAGAGTACGCACTCAGCGACCGCGTCGGACCAGCCTACGCATGAAATTTTAAGTGAAGAAATCAACCGATTGGAGGCGACTAAAAATCCATACCTTCTCCAAGTCCACCAGACTCCATGGTTTGCAAACAGGCAGCAGTCCCGCCTCCAGTCATCCGGTTCGTCATGCCGTGCGTATTCTCGTGCACCACAATATCAGTTCTCAAGTGCGCCGTCGCGCATGGGCTGAAAGACTTTCGTTAGCCTCCGTTCAAGTGGCACGATGATATCCTGACTTGTGTGTAGTCCCATACGAACATCCCTGACACCATTGTAAGCACGGTCGCTATGATAAAAGAAGAGGTAACTTACTCATGAGAGGTGATTGCCCGCTGCCGGAGATGTTTTAGTATCTTGTAGCATAAGACGAATCTGACTTACTCAGGAGGTGTGGCGAAATCCGCGTTGTCCAGTTGTGCGGAATTCTGCACGGAAACCAACACCGAGTCATTACTCTTCCCGCCTTTGTTGAAGTTGTTGGCTTGGAAATTGAAGGCAGACTTGAATTGGGGTGAGGACTCGGTGATGACTCAATGCTACCGATCGCACCTCAGTAAAACCATAACTAGCCTCAGTTTCAGCGTTCCATGGTACGTAGTGCCGAGATGGGGAGGTGCTTACCGATACATGATATCATGAACTGTGTTGGCAATATAAAAGGCGTTCGTGCGCGCAGCATCTAGGTTTGTTTGTGTGGTCGGCTGGACACTGGGATCTTGCTTGTAGATGAAATTGAATTGCGACGAGGATGTTAGAGAGCTTTGCGTGACATCCTTGTATACCATGACGTTATTGCCTCTTATTCGATCATCAGGATTAACAGTTAAAAAGCGTTACGATCCTTACCTCGTGGAGCTGCAACGCGTAACCCATTAGCTGAAACTGACCCGAACCGGCCAAAGCAAAGTAAGCTCACGTGAAATTGGTTGTTCCGGTCGAATGCCATCCTAAAGGCGATGAAAGATCATCATAAGGATCGACGAGTGTTTCAAATCCCTGGGTCAGCACTTGTTTTTGAATCGGAAGCACAAGGTACTAAAATCCGTGTTGGATGTGTATAGTGTTGTCACAAACGGAAGTTCACCCACTGAAGCCTTGGCAACGAAATCAGTCACATGCACAAGTTCTCCGGACTGGGCATCCACAAATGCGTCATACCACGTTCCTTTACTTGCATTCTGTATCTGGATCGAGTGCGTAAGGACAAGGTATCCGTCATCCTTGGCGATATATTGGATAGAAGGTGGATGTCCATTGTGCGTGCCATCAAGTGCGCCCTCAGCTGTTGAGATAGCCTTTTCCAAGGAAAGGGAGGGTGTTGAAGGCGCCGCTTTTTCTGTCACTTCGTCAGAATTCTTCTGTAGTTCACCGAGAAGGTGAAATACTCACTGGGTTTGACGAAAGAGGACCCGAAGGATACTACTTTATTATTATGGCTGAAGGCGACATTGGCAACAGCATTCGCGACAGGTATGCCATTCTGCGGACAAAGTCAATAAATATTGAACAAAAAGAATACGACGGCCTCACATGTGTCTGCTTGATGTACGCATGCTTGGCGGTCTCACCGGCATATCCCGATTTGAAGGAGATTACGCTCGGGTCGATGCCAAGATGGGACTGGACGAATGCGACGGAAGACTCCTCCAAGCTTGGGTCGTCTCTCTTGGATAATGGGTGTTCTACTCCATCACCGAACGTCTAGCAATATACGATAGGCTCATGGTTGCATGAGGGGACACGATTGATCCTTACCTCAAAAGTTGAAGGCGGGTGGAACGTCTTCAGTTCCGTTCCTCGACCAACAACGCGAACATGATGCGTATTTGGCCTGGAATCCTTCGAGGGGGGCGGCCAAAGCCTGGTAATAAAGGGTGGAAAGCGATAGTATAGCAGCAAATCTCGTAGAGAAAGCCATGACAGAACCAATACCCGGAGACTGGAAACACGAGGATTGGATCGTTCAGTGAATGTTCTTATATTTTGTGCCGGAGTAATGCCCTTTCTAGAGCACATGGATGTTTTAGCATCGTGACCTTCTACCACCTAAGGCACCCTGCAACACTACCATTTCGAAACTGTCCTCGTAGATACTTGAACACGTCGTAGCGCCCAAGAGGATAAACGTTGACGGGACCTATTCAAAAGATAACGCGCCAACATCGTGCAAAACGCCGACACGGGGTGCGGAACGCATCGACGTGGGTACTCCAGTACGCATTATAGCAATCCGTGCCGTGGGTTTGCCTAATTTTAGCCTTAAATCTCGGAACACGCGGTGCGAGAATGTCCACTTGCATCAGGATATCAAGGTGCCAGATGGTGTGTGCCGTTAAACGACCTTCTTAGAGATTCCTCCTAGGCTCCTGTGCTTGCATGTTTCGCGGCAAAATGTGGCTTAGCGGATAAACTGTTACTCTTTCCTTGAGGAGTCGGGGTATTCGATATGCGAAATGGAATCGGTGTGGCCTTGAAGTTAAACATTCTTCTTTATGCAGAGTAGAGAACATAACTACCTTCGGTGTTATCATTATCCCGCCGGTTTCTCATGAAGTATGAAACCTGAGAGTCCGTCGAAGACCGTCGTCGGCTCAACCGTGGACGTATAAGACTAAATTGTGTTTGACCTTTTTTCTCGGACACGCCAGTGCAGAGCATATGCCACCAAATCACCCCAGGCTATCACCAGACACCACCAGACACTTATTCTCCGGTCCATGCCGATATGTTTCCTTACCCAAAAATAAACTGCGATAGGGGAAAGAGTGGGTGAGCGAACTTCGAATCTTGTGGACGGAATTGGTGGTTCGAAAATATCCAGGCACGTGAAGCGAAGATCCTCTGGTTGTAACGTTGAATAGCGCCGTTCCAATGTGGACAGTCTCTGTTGGCTAAGAGACATCTGATGAATGACGCATTATTGTTATATTCATAGTTGAACGATATATTTAGCGTATCTTTGCAAAGGGAAGAGCGGCAAAGTAAGTGGTGAAGCGGCGAACCGACTGGAGTATCCACTCACCCTACTGCCACGTGCCACCGTTAGATGACAACATGAGGATTGGAGCCAACCCAATAATCATTGATACTCATTATTTGATTCTCATAACATCCAACCTCACCTTGTCCTCCACGCCAGGCCCAAAGTCCGAGTCTCTGAACAGGTCGATAACCTTCCCCATAAGATCAGATGTACCTTCCCAATAATCCACCATCCTTAATTTCCTTCCATGCCAAGTTTTGCCAGCATGCACCCAATTTCATCATTCTTCTTGATGAGACTAGGGTCCGTCGTCGATGTAACTGCGTCGTTGTATTTGAAGGGGGTGAAGTGAAACTCGACATATTGTTAACGTCATGCGTTGGTGACGTTCTGCGCCCAGGAAGCGCACTCGGCGAAATTTTATGGAAGAACCTGACTTCATGGAACGTTGTATTTTCCAGATCCAGACAAGGGGTTTCGGCCCATTCCACTGAGCTTGTCCTCGAACTGCATTAGATGCACCTGGAAGCGGGTTGGCACCAGTAGGCCTCAACCGCCTTCCGACTTTTCGGGATAAAAATCCTCTTATTCGACCCCTCATCAATGACCTCCACGACCCTTACATTTGCCGCCAAGTCTGCCCTCTCGTACAGATGTATCTATACCCCAATTGTCGGGATTTTGCGCCCTGATAACGCGGTACTCCCAATACCTCGGGAACACAACTTCGCGGAGCCTCCTGCACGTCAACCTGAAGCTCATCGGATCCGCTCACGTCTCCACAAAAAGCGCGGTACGACTGAGTATTTCGGTTGGCTGTCACATGGGCAACCCGGGGGCTTGAGCATTGCGGTCAGAATCGGCTTTCCCGAGGAGCTCAACGAGGGGCGCGGACCGTCGGACAATGGTAGGAAGGTCGCGGGTTCCGCGCGTTTGTGGGTCCCTTCGGCATCGTCTTCCACGACATGGAAGAGTGAGGTGCCATGAGAGAACCACCGTAACAGTTCTCAGTGAACACTCTCAGCCGCTTTAGGCAGCAGCCTGGTTCATACTCTCGCAAGACCCGAGCATCAATAATTGCCACGACTTAGATCCTCGGGCGTAGAGAATAAGTAGAGAATGTTTGAGCGACGGCATTCAGGAAGAAAAGGGTGCTTATTGATCACGAGTGCGGAAAAACACTGGAGGTATGAAGACAAACGAGGGGCAGACTAACTTTGACCGTGGTGGTTAAGGTGCACTGGTGCGCATTATGTCGATGATTATGACTGCGGTCCCCTTAGGTCCCCCATGAACAGGTTGTGGTCTCTTTAATGCAAACTACCCAAGACCGGTAATTTGTTGGAAGTAACCCAGCGGACGCATGGAATAGCAGATCCCCGCCAACGTTGGGGTCGTAATTGATCCAATTCTGAGATCTGAGGTCCTTATCAGAGTCCGTTGTCGTTTCTTGCTCCTGTAAATTACGAAACAATTTCTGATGGAAAATGGAGGATTTAAGCTTGATTTGGGATAGGGGATAGAATCAATCACTAATTAGAAGGTATTAGATACATGCATTCTTTCGGCCATCAAGGTGCCCCGAGTCCAGCCATAGAAATGGAGAAGCTAACGGAGTGAAACCTCTTTGCCATCTCTCCACTACACTCTATATAATCTAGGTTCCTATATCATCGGTTTCGAAGTTGTATCTGCCAGCATAGACTCGAGACTAATTTCTATTAATAGTCACATGATGGGAGCATCTCTTCTTTAAACTATTTTATGGGGTTGAGAGCACACATATGGGGAGTTGCAGAATGCGAAGCCCAAAGTTTCTGGTGATTAGTCTCTCCGACGTCTACGAAGAAGCAGCGAGCTCGCCGCAGTGTTCGGTAGTTTGGCGTCGACTGACCCTATTAAATGCCAGTGTTCCGAAGTAGTCAGAGGCCATTCTCATTCCCCAAGATGCTGAAAACAATCCTTCTTGCTTTCATATTTCTCATTACTTTCGTCTCTGGAGCAGCTATAGAGTAAGAATCCCACCAATGGAAGGCTTTGGCCAGAAACAACGCGTTGCGCTGACCAACATTTCAGCGATCTTACGGATTTGCTTGCCAAGAACTTAACTATCGCTGACAATGCGCTCGCTCCAGCAGCCAACCCGACATACAATATTACTTGCTCCAAGTGTGTCTCCCCGTTTCAATCTCTGGCCTCATCTATTGAGACCATTCGACAGGTACCCGAACGTGTGCCTGAATTGGTGTTACTTTGTTTATTGTATGTTGTCTCTTCCTAACGTTAGATGATATTGATAGCGTTAAAACTATTTTAGGTAAAACGAAGAGCAAAACTCCATGGACTGTCACAGTTGACCGGAATATAAACCTCCGGCCTCAGTCAGATTGTGGGGGAAAGAATAGGTGTAGTGCAACGAGTCCTCCGACCGGGTGGCCCAAGGAACCAAATACCGGTGAGCACAGCAATTGAGCCGTGGTGAGGCATCGTAAGGTGCTCAGTACCATACATTTCAAGGCTGGAGCTGCGATGAACAGCCGAAAAATACTAACCTTGAAGGGGGTGCAAATGCCGCTACGAGGTGCATGCCTTCTGGTGAGAATTCCGGTAAGCATGTGTTTTCTTGGGTGGTAATTATGCGCACTGATTGCATGGTTACAGGCGAAGGAGGGGTTTGGGCCGGCTTCATCAGTTAGTTTGAGGCCATCTTTTGTTCAGAAAAACGTGATCACCGACTTCATTAGACAAACCTGGTGCTATGGTCGCTAACGGCAACAAAGTTGATGTCAAGCTTAGTACGCCACCTCACAAATCTGATGTTGGTACCCGCCTTGTGCTGAAGCCTTCATTACTACAGTTTTCTCTGGAACCGCCACTGGTTACTGCGCACCATTGGCGAACCCCAAGAATAGCGCTGGATGTACACCACCCTTGCAGAGCAATTCGCCTGGCGTTGCGACGAACGGGCCTCGCCAGCGGTGAAAGTTAGGCCCAGCGATGAAAGGAGAAGGAAGGGGTCTGTATATGACCGCAAAGGCGATGAAAGCTAAAGGAAAGAATGAATCTGATGTAGACTACACAGATCTGTCACCACTGATACGCAAAAACTTGTGAACCTATTGTCTAGGTTTCAGTTCAGGCAAAGTTCCCACCACCCCTTTGATCTTAGGGACTGCTTTGCGTTCAAACAGAACCATCAGTTCGATCGTGGATATATAAGGCCAAATTGTGTTCGACATTTTTCTCGGACATGCTGATGCAAAGCATACGCCACCAAATCACCCCGGGCTATCACCATACGCTTATTTTCTGGTTCATGCAGATATGTTTCCTTACCCAAAAATAAACAGCAACAGGGGAAAGAGTAGGCGGGTCGGCTGTAAATCTTGTGGACGGGGTCGGTGGTTCGAAAATATCCAGGCCTGCACGTGAAGTGAAGATCAATAGAGATAGCGCCGTTCCAGTGTGGACAATCTCCGCTGGTCAGAAAGGAGACATCTGATAAATGAAGTATCTTTATAGTTGTACAGCATATTCAGCACATCATTTCTGGAGATATCTTTAAAAAAGAAGCGTGGCAAGGTAAGTGAAGAAGCGGTGAGCCGACTACAGAATTGACTCACCATACTGCCACGTGCCATCGTTAGCTGACATCATGACGATTGAAGCTAGCTGGCGATCATTGTTTGATCCTCCTAACATCCCACCTCACCTTACCCTCCACGCCAGGTCCGAAATCCGAGTCTCTGAATAGGTTGATAACTTTCCCTGTAGCGCCGGGTATGCCATCCCAATGATCCACCCTCCGTAATTTCTCGCACTTCCATGCCAACATGCACGCAATCTCATCGTTCTTCTTGATCCGACTACGGTCCGTGGTCGATATAACCGTGTTGTTGTTATTTGAGGGGGGTGGTGTGACACTCGCCCCGGTGCTGACGTCATTCGCTGTCGACGTTCCGCAGCCAGGAAGCGCATTTGGTGAGATTTCATAGAAGAATTTGACTCCGTGGAACGTTGTGAGTTCTCCAAACCCGGACAAGACGTCGGCCCATTCGACCATATTCGTCACAGGACCTTGAGCTTGTCCTCGCACTGCATTTGAGGCCCCCGCAGGCGGGTTGGCACCAGTAGACCTCAACCGCCTTCCGATATCCAACCAAACCAGGCTAGGCACGCTCCAAGCCAGCATCTTAATATCATCCAGGTCGTTCCATCCTTCCAACTCAATCCTCTTGATACAGTAAGGGACAAAACCGTTCCAATGTTTTGAACTTCTCAGAAGATCAGCTCATATCTCAAGGACTACTGTGGCTGTGCACTTCCTAATTTAATTGTAGATAGTCCAGTATCTTATCTAATCATATGCAAAGTATGATTATGTAATCCTTTGTTTTAGGGGAGTTATTAATTAATTAATATTTTAAGTGCATTGGAACAGTTTTGTCCCTCTTGAAATTTATATACAAAATGGGTATTCTAGTACCTGGTATAAGCTCCCTTGGCCTGTAAAACTGCCTGGACCCTCCTAGGCATACTCTCTATCAGATTCTGACACACTTCTGGTTCTATGTCATCCCACTCCTTTTGTATCCTCTCCCATAGGGTATTCATGCTATCAGGAGGAGTATCATACTCTCCCAGCTTATTCTTGAGGTGAGTCCAGAGATGTTCAATGGGATTAAGGTCTGGAGACTGTGGGGGCCATACCATAACCTCCAATTCAGACTCATCTAGCCAGTTTGTAGCCTTTTTGCTCTTGTGTTTGGGGTCATTGTCCTGTTGGAAGACCATATCCTCCTCATTCTTCCCATACCACCTGATGCTCCTCTTTAGTTCATCCCCCAAAATTTGAACATAAAGGTCAGCATCCATCTTCCCTTCAATTTTAGTGGCAAACCCCACTCCATCCCACAGCATACAACCCCAGATCATCACATTTCCTCCACCAAACTTGACTGTTCCCTCAACCAATCTATCATTCAGCCCCTCTCCTGCCTTTTTCCATACCCAAACCCTTCCATCTGATCCAAACCGATTGATTTTGGACTCATCTGTCCAAATAACCCTCTTCCAGTCCTCCAGGGTCCAGTTAACATGTGCTTCTGCCCACTCCAACCTTTTCCTCCTATGGACAGCAGTAAGTTTAGGTCGTTTCCGCTTGACTACAGCCTTCATTCCAGCTCCTCTGAGTGCCCTGCGCACTGTTTTGGTGGATACAGGCTGGGCAATAACATTTTGAAGTGATTTGGTGACTTGGGAGGCATTGTCAGCCTTGCGAGAGGTGATGAGGCGAACAGAATAGTGGATATCAGAGGGAGAAAGTTTAGATGGGCGGCCACCAACAGATTTGGAAAGTGTTGATCTATGTTTGGAGCAAATCCTAGAAATAGTACTGACTCCCAGACCAGTAATAGAAGCAATATGATGAGCAGATTTCCCTTGGTCCAGGTAAGAGAGGACTCTATTGGTCTGAGTAGAGGAAAGAGAGCGCATATAGTTGTAAAGGTATAGTGGGGGAGTTAATTTGCACCTGAGAATAAGCACATCCATTTATACATCACCCTACATGGTCACATGATTTTATTTGTATTTATTTGATTGCAATAAACGAAGTCATGTGCTCAGAATTTGAGAGGGACAAAACTGTTCCAATGTACTTAAAATATTAATTAATTAATAACTCCCCCAAAACAAAGGATTACATAATCATACTTTGCATATGATTAGATAAGATACTGGACTATCTACAATTAAATTAGGAAGTGCACAGCCACAGTAGTCCTTGAGTTATGAGCTGATCTTCTGAAAAGTTCAAAACATTGGAACGGTTTTGTCCCTTACTGTACTTCCACCCACTTTCTTCAGGTTTTTGTAAAAATCGAGGTTCGCATTCGTGCCCGGATTTTCCATGCCTATGTCCCTCTCACCCAGGATATCGGAGGCGGAACTGGGTGCACCAATCAATTTGAATCCCTTGATCGTCTCCAGCGGCCTCTGCTCGTCGCAATCCGCCCTCAACACTAGACTGACAATGTCACGGTTTGCGTGCAATTCGCGGAGCTTGGGGAGCATGTTGCGTCTAAGATTCCTGAGGCGGCGAAATTGGGAGGACGGGCCTACGTCTAGGATCTTCAATTTCTCGAGGTTCTGATGCGCACAGAGGAAGACTACAAGAGGGTTCAGCTGGACGGCGACGTTTGACTCGATTGCCGTCGTGGAGAAGCAAGAGAGATTGGAGAGTGTAAGAGAGGTAAGGTGTGACAAGCTTGCGCTAACGAAGAGATCATTTGCGATAGGCAAAGAGGTAGATGTATTTCGGGGTTGTCTGAACATGATTTCGAGATTCTGCAGGCGGGGCCGCGTTCAACGGGAAAACGGAAGTAAAGTCAACACTTACCTCGACATTTGGGCACTGGTGGAGGATGGTTTCAATTCTACTCAATGACGGTTCCTTTGGAACGCCATAATTGAAGGGAGTGGCTTGCAACGATAAGGATCGCAAGTTAACCAACTATGCGAATTTCATTAGAGAATAATCGTGTCCCTGGAGTAGTTGGAACTTACTGCGGACTGCATTAACGTCACAGTCCTAGTCTCGTGCCCACCGTCGTCAGGATTATCCATCATGTGAGGTGTGAACGCCATATTATCCACCACCTCCAAGGCCTTAAGTGATTCCCCGCATCTCTCTACAAGTGTCCTCCAAACGACACCATCACCGATGACGGACAGAGGTGAATGATTGGCTTCCCACTTCAACCTCAATAAACCCGACATCCTCGCCAGTGCTGCAGCGAAATACTTCTCCTGCTTCTTGTGAATCGACACCTTCGACGCAATTCCACCGCCATCCTCACTTGCCGAAGCAGAGGACGGGTCTTCTTCGGTACTCGTAGCACTTATGACTTCCGTGCCGTTCACGAAAGGCTCGTTCTGCTTAGTGACGGCTGCCTTCCGGCACACTTTGGGAACAAATACCCTCTTATTCGACCTCTCATCAACGACCTCCACGACCCTCACATTTGCTGCCAAGTCGGCTCTCTCGCACAAATGTTTCCACACCCCAACCATTGAGACTTTCGCCCTGATAACGCGGTATTCCCAATGCCTCGGGAACACGACTTCGCAGAGCCTCTTACACGTCAAGCCCAAGTTCATAAGATCCCCTCGTGCTTCTACAAAAAACGCGATACGATCGAGTATCTCGGTTGGCTGTCGGGTGAGCAACACACGGGGCTTGAACAACGCGCGTGGACTCGCCGAGTCGGCCGTGTCGTCCTCGTGAACAAGAGAGGAAAGGAGGAAAGGTTCAACGACGTTGCACAGGTGCAAGCACAATTTGTGTTCTTCGACACTGAGAAGCTTGTATTGGCATCCTCCACCCCCACCCGCGATAACGCGAGAAGGCAACGATGTGAGGAGCCTGATAAGGGTGTTAAGCGCATTGAAGGGATCTCTACGATCATACGACCTCAAGTTCGTGTCGACTTTGACGGATCTGAGAGATCCATTGATACCGCTGACGAGCTTTGATGAGATGTTTCCTGCGGGCTTTGCGCTGTTGAGGGCGCCTGAAATCCCGGAAGAAGCGCGACGAGGAGCACGAACAGCTGGTGACTGCGCGAGAGCGAAAGACTCCGCGTTCGCGGACGCCTTCAAAGCCGTCTTCGACGACCTGGAGGAGTGAGGTGTCATGGGAAGACACCACACAACAGCTTTCTGGGAACATCCTCCACCGTTTTGGGCGGCAATCAGATTTACGTTCCCGCATGACCCTGAGTATCAAGTCTTCAAGTGTGGAAACATGCAGGAACGATAATGGCCAGCCAGAGCCGCTTGATTACTGGATGCGGGGACCAGAAGGCAAGATACGAAGTAGAACGTAGAGATATGAGAGTAACATGAGGTGGGCTAACATTGGCTATGATGGTGAAGGAAAGTTGGTAAAAATAAGCATTTGCTTTCATGTTACGTCACAGTCTACGATTCCCTTTGGGGTTTGCTACAACGAGTTGTGATTTCTTTATTGCGACAATCATCATTGAGACTTTTTGAAACCTCAGGCCTCAGGCTTCAGGCCTCAGTATCCGCAAAACTAAATACAAGGGCTTCCGACACCCTCCGCGACAAGAGGCAAATCGTCCATGGCAATGTCGTGGCCGGTCTCACTACATGTGGGGAGTTCAGATACTTAACGTTCCAGGAAAAAGTAAAATTTCCAATGCAAAGACACGGCATTGCGTTCGGACATTCGCTACCCCTGGACCTAACGTCTCAGAAAGCCTGCCAAGCATCGAAGGGCTTAACGATTGCTGACTATTCTCCAGAATTCTTATAATATTAATGAAGAGAGCGACCGCTTGTAGCGGCCTAATAGTGCTCATGAGCGCTCGAGGTTGGGGCCCTCATAACCTCACTCACGACATGGGCTGCCATCCATCATAAGAACAAATGTCCGCTTAAATTAGGGTTAAAAAAATTATTGGCCATAACGTGCCGTAGTGCTGACTGTCCTCTAATAGAGCGTAGATGGAAAGAGGTGGCAAGACGACAGCTCGCGTTTGGGTATCATTCTTCTTTTGCCAGCGTTTCCTTTGCATCTTCTTCCTCAGCCTCACCTCCTTTTAACCCTCTATCTTGATTCTTATTGTAATCCTCCAATATCCGCTCGATTTCCTTGTACAAACTTTTCCGTTCCGCGATTGGCTCCGTCCAGAGCTCGATATCGAGCCCCTGTCCGTGGTATAATGCTTCGCGACGGCTTGATATAGACCGGTTAAGCACCGAAGAATACGAGATTTCCCTCCCTTGGTATAAGAACCTGTTCACCCCCTGTCATGCGTGCCCTTAAAACACAACACACGTACCACAAATAACCCAGAATGGGCCATCGCAAGTCCTGAGAGCTACGTGATGGGCTCAGTGCTCATTCTCCGAACCGGCCTCCCCGACTATAATCTGGGGTCCTCTTCTGACACTAATCCACACCTCGGGCAGCAAACGCCGAACGTGAGCGCAAACAAGGCGCTGTTCGGGAACAACAATAGAGAGGCATGCCTGTTCTGACAACCAGCGATTTTGTGGCACCCTCGGGCCGATGTTTGCGGGTGTTGCTTTGTGAATCGTTAACAAATAAATTCTCATTTGTGCGGTCCTAAACCGAGGCGTCTCGACCGCAGACTATAGCCTAAGCACTAAACGGGTGAATAGGGGGCTTAAGTTGGTGTTTGGAGAACCAATTGCTAGTTCAATCAGTGACAACCACATTCCTCCGCTTATCCAGATTGAAGGCCCTCCCGAATTCGAGTTCCGTTTTGATTAGAGAGCTAGTTTAGTGGTTCTCTACTACGCCCTTTTCAATTTAGACCCCTATGGCATGACCTTCGAAGTTGAGTATGCCAGCATCAACTCGAGGCTAAGAGCACGTTCCCTCGGTTAACTACTTCACTAGGTTTAGGGTGTACGTATTGAGACTTGCAATATGGAAGCATGAAAGCTTCAGCTGGCAAGTCTTTCCGACGTTCATGGGGAAGTGGCGGATTAGCGTCCGACTGTTTTGGGGTTAACTGGTAGTATATAAAGCCCCTACTTCTGAGGCAGGGCTCAGATATTGCTCTCATTCCTCAAGATGATGTTGAAGACGGCTGTCATTGCTTCCTTCTTTATCGCTACTTCCTGTCACTGGAGCAGCTATAGAGTAAGGACACTTTCCTCGCAATGGACTTCCGTGGATCATAAAATCATACTGATCCTCCAGTGACCTCGCGGATTTGCTTGCCAAGAACTTGACTATCACAGATACCACCCTTGCTCCGGCGGCCAACCCAATATACAATATTGATTGCTCCAGGCATGTCTATCAACCCTCAAATAATAGACCATTTATTGAGATCATTCCGAAAGGTACCCAAATGTATGCATTAACTGGTGTTACTTCGTTTTCTGTATGCCGTTTCGTCCTGATATTGGATGAGGGTGACATTATTGCTGAAATTTGAATCTAAAACCACAGGTAAAACAAGGAGCACCACTCCGTGGACTGTTACTGTCGACAGGAATGCGAACCTCCGGCCTCAGTCGGATTGTAGGTCGCCAAACAGGTGCAGCGCGACAAACCCTCAGACTGGGTGGCCCAAGAACCCCAACACTGGTAAGTATAGTAATGTGGATTACTCCTAGGTATCACATTGTGGTGACCGTTCCGTGTTTCAAGGCTGGAGCTGTGATGAACAGCCAAAGAATACAAACCTCGAAGGAGGCGCAAACGCCGCTACAAGATGTATGCCTGCGGGTGAGAATTCCGGTGAGGATATTTCTGGTTTGTCAACAATCATTCATTTTTCTGATTCCTGTAATCAAGGTGAGGGATCGACTTGGGCCGGTTTTATCAGTGAGTTCGGCGATCCTTGTTCCGAATGATGGCGCTATAGAGTTCATTAGACAGGCGTGGTGCTGTGGTTGCCAATGGCCAGAAAGTTGACGTTAAGCTTGGTACGCCATCTCATAAGTCTAATTATTGGCATTTGCCTTCTACTGAGGCGTCTATTACTAGTCTTCTCTGGAACTGCGACCGGCTACTGTGCTCCACTGGCTAATCCTACCAATAGCGCTGGGTGTACGCCACCTGTCCAAAGCAACTCTCCCGGTGTCGCGACGAATGGCCCTCGTCAGCGATAATTTGGGACCAATAGTGAAGTAAAAAGGAGGGAATTTGTACATGAGTCTGATGTCGACACAAGAAGAAAAGAAGTAACCTTGTATAAGTAAATTTTATGAGCGAAATGAGCTTCAATTGAATGAATGACGGAGCTCTGCGGATTCTTCGATGCGATGCCTAGAGGTTAACCCAGTTTTTTTGGTTTTGTTTGGTTCACTGAACTGGCGCTTCCGCCTATCATTTACTGAACATTCAGGCCTCAGGGACAACCAGATAACAGGTGGGGTTCTGTTCAATGCAGATAGATAGACAGGAAGCTATGGTCTCGTGGATCGCGCAGTTAGTTGGTGTCCTATCCATCTGTGATTGGTCCTTTGGGAGGATGCTCCCGAAACGAGGCCCCCGAACACACGAATAAGTCGCATCAGATGGGCGGAACGTATAAGACTCCCGCGATTGCCTCATTAGATAATTGCGGATAGTTGCGCGGCAGAGCTACACAACCTACCCATGAGATGTTGGAGAACAATTGCCGTTACCGAGGGTGTTAGCAATAGCCAGCTGTCCTTTTCACTTCTCGTAATGCGCATCCTGGGCACCAAGTGGAGAATAGCGGGCTTAAATGAGTGTTGGGGAACCAATCACTCGTTCAATTAACGAGTTGCCCGCATTCTTTCGCCCAATAGAAATGAAGTCCCAGCCCCAAGTCCAATAACAGACAGAGAAAGGGAGAAGGGAGACTTATTCTGTAGTTCCGCGCTACCTACTATGCCCTGTATAGTCTACCCGCGGCACCACCGCCGAAGTTAGATACACCAGTGTAGGCTCGAAGTGAAAGTCTCGATTGATAGCCACGGGAAGAGCGAAAGTGTATCTCTTATGTAAAATACAGGCTGAGGAAGTTGTGGGATGAGGACTTCCGCCTTCAGCTGACTGTTTTTTCCATTGTCCGCGAGGAAACCGGGGGATCATTGTGGTGTCTGGTAGTTTGGCGTTAGCATATAAAGCACCCACGATTTCTGACGGAGAGCTCAGCGCTCGGAGGTTACCCCTACTCCTCAAGATGTTGTTGAAGACAGCTGTCATTGCTTCCTTGTTTCTCGTTCCTTCCATCACCGGGGCCGCTGTAGAGTAAGATTCCTTTCATTGTGGTGGACTGCGGTGGGGCCATGAATTACCCCTGGCTAATTGGCACTCTAGCGACCTTGCGGACCTGCTTGCCAAGAACTTGACTATCACGGATAGCCCCCTCGTTCCAGCGGCCAACCCGATATACAATATTGATTGCTCTAAGTGCGTCTCTCCCAATACCCAAATGATACAACCAATAAGGTCATTTGTCAAGGTACCCGAATGTGTGCCTGAACTGGTGTTACTTCGTTTATTGTATGTCGTTCGCCCTGATACCGGATGATAGTGACAGTGTTGATGTCGAACTTGGAACTTGAATCCTGATCCCTTAGGCAAAACGACGAGCAGCACTCCGTGGACTGTTACTGTCGATAGGACTGCGAACCTTCGCCCTCAGTCAGACTGTAAGTCACCGAACAGGTGTAGCGCAACGAACCCTCCGACCGGGTGGCCCCCGGAGCCTAATAAGGGTAAGTCCAGTAACTTGCATGATTTATATGCATTGGATAGTGCTCACCATTGGGTGCTTCAAGGCTGGAGCTGTGACGAACAGCCGAAGAATACCAACCTCGAAGGAGGCGCAAATGCCGCTACGAGGTGCATGCCCGCCAGTGAGAATTCCGGTGAGCATGCTTTTAATTTGTCAGGAACCATTCCCTTCCTGATTGCTGCAATCAAGGCGAAGGATCGGCTTGGGCCAGTTTTATCAGTGAGTTCAACGACCCTTGCTCAGAATGACGCATTCATAATTTCGTTAGACAAATCGGGTGCTACGGTTGCCAATGGCCAGCAAGTTGACGTTAAGCTTGGTACGCCATCTCATAAGTCTCACTATTGGCATTTGCCTTCTACTGAGGCGTCTATTAATAGTCTTTTCTGGAACTGCGACCGGCTACTGTGCTCCGCTGGCCAACCCTACCAATAGTCCCGGATGTACGCCACCTGTCCAAAGCAATACTCCCGGTGTCGCGACAAATGGACCTCGTCAGCGGTAAATGCCAGGTTGTCTGGCCAGAATAGAATCTTGATCCATTTTGAACACGAGGGAGTAGTAAAAGTTGATAAAGAGAGAATTTTGGTATGAACTAATAGGGTGTCCAGACAATTAAAGTATCGGCTTCGGCTGAACAACCTTTCCAGCCTCCTCGAAAGAACTGCGAGTTTTCTGACGCCTGATTGTTAATGTATTCCCTCCCAAAAACTGGCACTTCCGCCTGTTAATCGTTGGATTTACGGGCATACATCTCTCAGGACGGATGGAGTGTCGTGGTCATGGGCCATGCAGTCAGTCGGACACTTGGTACTAATCCAACGGGGCCGATCCTTTATGAGGTCATTCCAGACAGAGCCCCCGAAACACTTCAATAGGCCTTCTCGGAAGGGCGAAACCGCATAATACTCCCCTCCCCCACAATTGAGAGGATAGTGGCAAAGTCGGACTCTACGTTCGAGAAGTTGGAGAACGAGCCTTCGACTCTTCGTTCGTAAGGTTGGGGCCGGGGATAGCCGACCGTTCTTGTCTCTTGTCACCTTCGACGGTGGCCCACTATCTGTCCACCATTTGTCTCTGAGCTAGCGGGAGTGAAACCAAAATCAGAATCGGGGAATTTTTTGCATGGTTGATGAGAGACGGAACCTACTGGAACGCAAACCCCCGGTTGCAATCGGAATGTAAGTTCCCAAAGCGCGGAAGGTGGTACTCAAGTGCGCCCGCCTGTGGCCATTTGGATGATCAGAAAGAGTGGAGGCAGACCTTAGTACTTTAGCCCTGA
Organism: Calvatia gigantea; assembly: GCA_025093985.1. Lineage (NCBI taxonomy): Eukaryota > Fungi > Basidiomycota > Agaricomycetes > Agaricales > Lycoperdaceae > Calvatia > Calvatia gigantea. The sequence continues at coordinate 2,178,478 of JACAAK010000011.1, forward strand.
ACCCCCGTGGTTTCTGCGACTCGTGTGAAGCTGTTCAACGCTCAGTTGGGATATGTCGTGATCCAGCTCTCCGCTTGAGCATTTTCACTGAATTAATGCGAATGTGACCAATAAACTGTTTGAACTTTGGCTAGGGGTAGTTTTAAACTAAATGAAGTTCTGTGGCACTACCGCCTCGTAGGTGAATTTCATTAAAATAAACTCCCGGCCTTCGCCGTACTCTGTACTCTGCGGCGTTGTACATGACACATCCACTAATATCGATCGGTAATTCGATTACCAAGGAAGTGCTCCTCGGTCAATATGGCTCAAAGGCTCACACGCTTTCCAGCCGCCCACGTCGATGATATACGTGTTCTAGGCTTTACACCTGCTCTGTGACTATTAAAAGAAAAGTAGTTTGGGCCTAGATTTGCACGTGTGATAGAAAATCAAGGGTAGCGATTCGGCATAGCCGGCACTGCTTCACTCCGCCCTGGATAACCTATGTAATAGCCAATTTTCTGTAGTGCCATCTTAGGATTTTATGCGCCAGTACAAACCCAGGATTGATTTTCTATTCACTACCAACACAGAAGAGGCATATGAGTTCCTTCGGAAAATCTTGTCCAATATCGGACTGGCATACACTGCAAACGCGAGAAAGATTGACCCTTAGTTGACCCAGAGGCCTCCCAGACGCACAGAATGATATACCAAACTCGATGAACTATCTGATCACTTGGTACCACTGGCTGAGGGTATATAACCCCACCCATTTTGCAGGAAGAGCCAGAGAAACCAGTCTACTTCAATTCCAAAATGCTGCTGAAGACGCTCATAGTCACCTCCCTATTTCTTGCTGTTTTCGCCCGCGGGGGCGGTCGAGGAGTATGTGAACCCCGAAAGTAACGGAATTACGCTGGACTGATTGATATTCTAGTGACGCTCTGGATTCATTTACCCATAACTTGACTATCCGAGATGATAACGAGGCACTCGTGCCGCCCAAGACTTCGGCTAGAAAACCCCCTCCTGGAAAAACTCCACTTAGCAATGCTTTATTTGGCAAGGCTTCGGGTCGTGGAAAACCTCCACCTAGCAAGGTCCAATGCCGCACTTGGCAAGGCCCTACCTGGCAAGGCCCCAGTTGGTCTAGCTACTTAAGTCTAGTAACCTCGTATACCGAATCCCGTGCAAAACGTACATTTCCCAACGCCCAAATTACGAATACCAACTAATGAGACCCCCTTTTTTGGATAGCTACCCAGATGTGTGCCTCAACTGGTGTTATTATGCCTTCTGTAAGTTCCAGTGTTGTAAGTTTCACGTCGAAATTATGTGACAATCATGTTGGAACTAAATTATCGCGCTTTGTTATCCTAGGCAAAAATAAGACCAAGACTGCATCACGGTAACGGTCGACCGGGGTGCAGCGAAGCGCTCCAAGTCAGATTGCGCAGGAGCCAACAAGTGCAGTGCAAGTGAGGGACCAAGTAAGAAGAGTGGATGGCCCATTAACCCTGAAGAGGGTAAGTAATGTAGTTCACGCTGCGTACAGTATATGCGTCTCACCACTCTTTGCACTTCAAAGATTGGAGTTGTGATGAACAGCCAAAAAAATACGAACCGTGAGGGAGGCGCTGGTGCTGCTACGAGGTGTATGCTCGCTACGCAGAATTCCGGTAAGTACATCTTTTCTTTCCTCAAATTGAACGCAAGTGAGTATGCTTGAATTGTGCGGTTGCAGGCGAAGGGAGGTTTTGGGGAAACTTTATCAGTCAGGTCAAAAGCTTCTTTTATTTCACGTGGATATCCTCCTCATGGGTTTTGACAGACAAACGTGGCGCAAAGATCAGCGACGGTAATGAAGTTGTAGTTCGACTGGGTATGCGAGTTTAATGATCGGTGTCTGGTGGTGAGGTTGATTTTTCCTCCATTTCGAGTTTTCTTTGGAACTCCAACTGGGGTCTGTGGTCCGTTGGCCACTCCAAGCATGGCTGCCGTGTGTCCGAAGCCTGTTACAAAGAATACGCCAGGCGTTAAGGGGAACGGGCCTCGTCAGAGTTAAAGTTGCGCTCAAGTGAAAGGTGGAAAAGAAACGCGAAGCATAACAAATTTGTACTAGTATTGATACAAGGAAACCTGTGAATGTGTTGTACGATTGGTTGAAGTTCCTCCCTCCCACACGGCGAAACTCTTGCTACTCTGGAGGCAAACTCCACTCAGACCGAACTACAAACCCCATTTCCTCCCACATCGCCCTACTCTTCGGATACTTCTCCACATACTCCCTCACATATACCCCCATCCCGTCAATCCATTCCTTTCCAGCCCACTTCCTCACCGGCCCGACCCTAACAAGATACTCGTTGACACCCAAATCCATCAATTCTCTAATATCACTCTCATCGAATTTGACTTTCTGTTGTTTATTCCTGTTAGGGTCAACACGATGCTCCGACCACGCGTGGACTTTCAACAACAACAGCACAAGAAACGGTATGAGCGGGATATCAGGGAAATCATCATCGTAACGAAGGGCCTGTTGCGGGATTTCCTGTGCTGGGATTCCTATAATCCCAGGAACGAGTAAATCGACTTTACACGCTTTGTGTAGCGGTAATGAAGGGTCTGGGAATTGGGGTGTAAGGACGTAGTATAAAATTTGATGTGTCGCTCGGGGGTCTTTGGAGGGTACGAGGTAGAAGTCGGAAGATGAGTTTTCGGTGATGAGGTATTTGATATCTTCGATGTCGGCGTTTGATGCGTTGAGAATTATGACGTCTACGTCCTGCAAGGGTTAGAGTAAGGACTTTTGGAAGTACGTCTGGTGTTACATAGGGGAGGGGTTAGGACTGACGTTTGGGTTGCGGTTTTCAGCGCCGTAGATTGCGGCTGCTGTGCTGCCCGTTAGGCAACACCTCAAACCATGTTCGGTGAGGACTTGGATTACCGCTCGTGCGGTCTTTTGGATTTCGGCTGCTTTGGGTCTGTAGGGTTTGTGCCACATTGGGTGTTAGGAGCTCGACCTTCGACAGGAGGGGGGAGAAGTGAAAGTAAGGGGGGGATGCCGTTAGGTGCATCTTATCACACACACCGTTGTGCTAAGAATAGTCTTCAGAAGAGTATGTACTAGAATGGTCGCCTACGGGTGTAGAGAGCCTGTCATGTCATAAAAGTCGTCACGCGAAGCTGCGGTTATTTGGTACATGAATAGGGTTATAGTAACATCTAGGGAGTCGAAGGGGTGTCATCTTACAATAACACAAAATGAGCACCGAGTTGAGAAAGTAGAGGTACCCGTAAAAAACCCGCATCCTCAACTATTAAAACCCGTCCGAATAAACCTGTCGTCGATTTCTATGCTGAAGTATCAGCAAGAAACGCGCCCCTCATTTTTCCTGTAGACCTCGTTCCACCTAGTCCGGTACTGGGGAATATCGAGTTTCTTTCTGTGTCGGCAACGAAACCAGGAGCACCCATCGTCTGATGATGAGACTTGGTAGAATGTGGCATAACGGGCATTACGCGCACCTGAGCCTGAGGAAGCTCGTCCTCAAGGTCAAAGAACCCTTGACCCTGCTCGATCGTACTTGGTGAAATGATAGTCGCGATGCTCGCGTTGTGGGATTCGTCATTTTTATCACGTGGGAAGAAGAAGGATTGGGGCGAAGTGGGCGTCGTGAGAGATGTAAGGTCTGTGTTGGTGTAGTTTGAATTTGAGTTCGAGTTGGAGGAGGTCATGGATTTGGTGCGTGCGTACGCGGATGACGTATGGGAGGAGGTGGATTTAGACTTTGTTCTCTTCTTCTTTGGAGAGGCGGATGAAGAAGACGAAGACTTCTTAGCCCTTGGGGTAGTAGTCATCGGGTGTTGGTGAGGATATGGAGAGCCAGCCTGCGCTGTATCTGTCGCTAATGGAGGCAGACGTGCGGCTGCGAGAATCCGAACCGTTCGACCCATTGCCCGGTACTCTCCTGCGGGTATAAACAACGCCGTCTAGGTCCGCTTCTTCATCGTCTTCTTCCTGTGTCATAGCAACATGGGGAAGCAATGAGGTCGGCGAAGGTGGTTGTTCATGTCTTTGATCCTGTGTGTCCGATCCATATTCTTGGTCCGCGGGCAAGAAGGGCGAGGGTATACCTGGGATAACCATCCCCACTCCCTTGAAAGCCCTCAAACTCTCCTTCGTTAGACACGGCCAGTGCCTGGGCGAGCTTCTTTATCTCCTTCCTCTCTTTCCTCCTCTGCCTCCGTTCCTCCTTCTGCCTCCGTTCTTCTTCCTCGGCCTCTGCCAGTGCTGCCGCTGTGGGCCCAGATAGGCTGTCGATGGTATCAATATCAAGGGGAGCTGCGTCGGAGTCAAACGTAGCAGTCGACTGCCCGGTTAACGCAGATTCCAGAGGTCCAGGGGAGGAATATAACGCGTCGCGGTCATCGTCGGGCAACTGGATGGGTGGTGGTGTGGGACGTCCGAAGAGGTCATACCCAAAGAGCGTGATACGCCGTTGTGGGGAGGATTTTTTAAGTTTTCTGGACCTGCGAGTTCGGCCAGGATTTGAGTGGAGGGAAAGTGCCTCTGAATCAACGGCAGAGTCCGAGTCGGGATCGACGAGTAAACCACGGAGCTGGGAAGAGGTTGGGTTTTTGAGGGAGTCCGTTGGATGGTGCGCGGTGGAGACATGGCAGACAGGAGGTGACTGCGAGGTGGAGGCGGTCTGCCACTGAAAATCCAGAGCTCATCGTGGTCCCGGTCAGAGAGTCACAAACACATGCTGCAGTGGGTGAACATTCGCACATGATTCTATCAGGCTCATCAGCTAATACATCTTACGTATATATCTACAAGTCTCTGTTAGTATATCGGTTAGTACACGCGCCTGTCATTCATTTGATCGCGCGAAAGCGGGGTTCGACTCCCCGACAGAGAGTGTTAAGAGCGTGTTTTTTTCTCCCCCCTGTGGACCAACCTCACCGTGCAGCATTCATCGATAACCCAAATCTCCGGGCAAACTTATTTGAATAGACCTGGATCCTCAATGCTCGAATGAGTCACAACAACCAAAAGAACCTTCCTGGAAGTGGTTGTGGCCGAGTCGTCGGATAGCGGAATAGTAGATGACGTTACAAAACCCCCTCGGCCCGCAAAGACAACAGCCCATCCTATCAGCTCCTACCTGCCCAACGATCGAACCAACAGACACCCACCACACCAAATCCGTGTCCATGGGCCCCCATCCCACCTGGCACCCACCCCCACCAACAGCTCTCAAAATCTTCCACCCACGCTCGCTACATCCGGTCCAAGTCAACATGAAGTGGAGGGTTGTTGGAGATGGTGGTTAAGGGTCAGGAAGTCGTCACTTTAAGCACGGCATTATAGATCGTGCCAGGTCCGTTGCGGGACGTCCGCAGCCTCCCCGAGAATGGAGGTGCTTGGTAGCAGGAGTATAAATTTCATACTTGAATCCACATAGGACAAGTTTCCAACTCCTATGTTGTTGAGAAGGGGAGTTGTGATGAGGGCCCTTGGGCGAGCGTTGGATATATTGTTCGATGTTAATTGACGTGCGAAGATACCAAACAGCAGTGAACGCTAATCATACCGTGTCCTCTTTATATTTAAGTGTGGTTAGTTAACTATGTATCGAGCTAACTGTCAACTGAGGGTTTTTACACAGGCTACAACCCACCTCGTGTTCTTTGCTTCCACAACACTCACCCAACGACACCTTTAAACAACCCCATCCGCACGCTGTAAGTCATGCCCATCCTTCAACAAGCAAGCCACGTCGTATTGAATATGGACGGTGATCTCATCAATAACAAACCAACGTACATGACCGTATATCGGGGGGTAGGACTACTCTACTGACATCTGGAAAACCAAATGCTAAATCGCCAGTCTTCAACTTGACTTAGGTTGGGTATTAAGTTCCTCCTCGACGCCTCGTACCCGGAAGCTACCCACGATTTCTCGTCTCACCCCACAGGTTGCCTCCCTGGGACACGGCACGCAGCACATCGGAGACATTATTGGATGGGCTCAAGCTCTCGCCACGGAACGCTACTTTCGTATGATGTGGGTGCAGGGACCTGCGGGTGTCGGAAAATCTGCTGTGGCCAAGAGTTGTGTTGAGAAAGTGGGCACGAAACTCGCTGCAGCCTTCTTCTTTTCCCGGACCAACAACCGTGACTTCTCAACACGCTTCTTCCCCTCCATTGCTTACCAACTCATGAGGAAATACCCCTCGTATCGAGACAAGTTGGACAAGAAGCTCTTAGAAGACCGTACCCTTGTTGATAAATCCATCGTTGTACAATTCCGAGAGTTGATCGTCATCCTTCTTCGGGAATTGCAGGAAGAGGGGACAAAGTGTAGAAGATGGTTTGGATGAATGTGCTAGAGAAGATGCGCAATGTGCTACCATCGACACAATTGCCGCCCCCGTGAACGATCGGACCACGCCATTCATGTGGGGCATTTTTCAGCCGCCCCCGGCCGCGTATCGTTGCACAACTTAATGCCCCGCATGTCAGTGACTTTTGTTGGCAGCTGACACTACCTGTGTCCCACGATGCCAACGGAGATGTCGAGCTGTACCTTGAGGATGGGTTCAGGAGGGTGCGAGAACAATATGGCACCCCTTCTGCTTCGCTGTGGCCATCGAAGGATAATATTCGAGAACGAGTTCGAAGATCTGTTGGATTGTTCATTTACCCGACGAGCGTCATCCGGTTTGTCAGCGAAAATGGCCCCTTGGGACCCGAGGAGCAACTCCGACTGGTTCTTCGGCTCCCAAGTAAGGCATCGGGTAACCCATGGTCACATTTTACATCTTCATCGTGGAACAGATTTCAAAGGACATTCTCTCCAATACACTGAAACTCCTTTCGATCCCACACATGTATTCAGGGTGCCGCTGATTGGGTGCCCGTGGTTGCTGCCACCATCCTTGGATTCTCGTTAACGACTTATAGTGCGGCATTAAGCAAACTCCATTCAGTAGGTCAAGCTGGAGGGCACTGATACCGGTCTACCAAGACATGCTGTATTTTACCACGCCTCATTCACGGACCTTCAGGAGATCCCAAGCGGTCTGGGCGGTTTTGTGTCAATGACGCCAGAGCTTTGTCCGATCGCACTTGCCGGGGTGATCGGGCGCCCCTCAACAATGGGTTCGACAACAGTATATACGTGTCATTCGTCTGATTGGATCATGCCAGTCGCTGATAACCATCCTGCTAGTCATCCTTCCTTGGGCGGATTCAAGAGCAGATGACAGCACTGACGGAGACCGAATGCATATAGGTGCATTTGATGCATATCGGCAAATCGGCCGCCAAATTGGGCGAAATTTTGCTTGAACTACTCTCACAATGCGATTGCCTGGAATATGGGGAATGGGTTGTCCATCAACAAGTCAACGGCTCAGAGATTCCTTAATAATGTGATAAATTTTCATGTTTTCCAATCACCGACATCAAGAAAATGCTCATGACTTGCTTCAGATACCTCCGGGATTGCGGTACAAGATCATACGACCGTATTAGTTGCGATTCTGGTACAAACTATTTGGAAAAACAACCCAGCCAAGCTCCGTTTTGTTTTGGGGAATGGCGGTAGCAAGCACGGACTGAAACCTGACTCGGATGTAGTTCGGACCTGTGAATACGAAGACCTTCAGACATTCTGCAAGTGAATAAAGCCATAAGTTCCGTCAATATTTTTTGTACCAGTTCGGGATGGTATGGAGGGTACGTTACAGTTAGTGAGTGAGCGCGTCAGTATCCATCCAATCTTTTTGGCGGGGATAATAGCGAGGGCTGGCGCATAACATTGGTCCAAAGGGAGGGGGAGGAATAGATCAGATTTTTCTACATAATGTTCAATAAAGCTTCACATTACATGCAATAAACCAAAGGGTACGAGATGTTGGAGATGAAGGGAGCGAGAGTATGAGGGCAGTGCGTCCGAGGTCCGGTACGTCCTGCTTGACCTGGTCCCCCATTGGAGTTACGGAAACGCGTCGACGATGGAATCTATACAGTCCTTGGGGTGGAGAACTGGAACAGCATTTAGCGCAGTCCTATTCTGGAGTGTGGCCGGTGTGGGTAGTGTGTAAACTGATGGGACCTTCAGAGGCTGGCAGGCACACCCTTACCTTACTACCCTAACAACACTCACCCAGCAAGACCTCCAAGGACTGCGGCCGCACCTTGTGAGTCATGTCCGTCCTGGAAAGAGCAAGCAACGTCGTAATGAATGTGAGCGGTGGTCTCAACGACTATAGCTCAACGTACACAATAGCGTCGGACGGGTAAGGTAGTTTCATTGACGGTCGAGGAACCCAACCGCTAAACCACCAGTCTCCAATACCTAGGTTCAGGCCTAAAGGTCCTCCTTGACGCCTCGTACCCTGAAGCTACCCACTGACTCTTCTTCTCACCCCACAAGTTGTTTTCCGGGAACGCGCCTGCGATATATTGAAGACATTACCGGATGGGCTCAAACTCTCGCCACGGAACGCCGTTCTCGCATGATGTGGATGCAGGGACCTGCTGGGGTCGGAAAATCCTGCTGTGGCTCAGAGTTGTGCTGAGAAAGTAGGCGCGACACTTACTGCGGCATTCTTCTTCTCCCGCCCGCATAACCGCGACCTCTCAACGCGCCTCTTCCCCTCAATCGCCTACCAACTCACAAGGAAATACCCCTCGTACCGCGAGAAGCTGGACAAAAAGCTCTTAGAGGATCGTACCCTGGTCGATAAATCCATTGTCGCACAATTCCGAGAGTTGATTGTTATTCCCCTTCAGGAATTGCAAGAAGAGGGACAGAGGGTGGAAGAGGGCGTGATCTTTATTGATGGCTTGGACAAGTGCGTTGGAGAGGATGCGCAATGCACTATCATCGACATCGTTTCTACCTCCGTGCGCGACCAGACTACCCCCTTCATCTGGGCATTTTTCAGCCGCCCCGAACCTCGCATCGTTGCACAGTTTAATACTCCACACATCCGCGATATTTGTTGGCGGCTAAAACTACCAGTATCCCATGGTGCTGACGGAGACGTCGAACTCTATCTGAAGGACGCTTTTACGAAGATACGGGCACAATACGACATCCCTTCCATCGCGCTGTGGCCCTCAGAAGATGACATAAAAGAACTTGTCCAGGAGGTCCGCAGGATTGTTCATTTACCCGACAAGTGTTGTCCGGTATGTTGGCGAGGGCGGTCCCCTGGGACCTGAGGAACAACTCCGGCTGGTTCTCCAGGTCTCAAGCAGGGTGTCTGGCAACCCATGGTCACATTTGGATGCGTTTTATATCCTCATAATGGAGCAGATTCCGAAAGACATGCTCCCCAATACCTTGGAACTCCTTCTATTCCACAGATACGTTCCAGCAGATTTATTCAGTTCTGTGGTCGCCGCCACTATCCTCGACTACTCATTAGCGACTTATAGCGCGGCATTGAGCAGACTTCATTCCGTCGTCAAGTTGAAGCGTACCGAAGAAAAATTACCAAAAGCTATAAGATTCTATCATGCCTCGTTCACGGAATTTTTGGATGACCCCGAGAGATCTGGGACGTTTTGTTTCATAAAACCAGAGCTTTGTGCGATGGTGCTTGCGAAGGTGATCAAACACATTAATAGCGGATTTAGTCATGGTACATTCCTATTTTCTTTAGAAGGTATTGGTGTTTGACACTGTCTTGACAGTCGCCGCCCCTTGGCAGGATACAAGAGTGGATAGCGAAGCTGGTAGATTTTCCCTCAGAGATGGTGCATTTTGGGCGTTTTGGAGAATTGGAGCGCGAGCCGGGTTGGATGGAGACCTGTTGCGACAACTTTCACAATGTGATTACCGGAACATGGGCTACCACTCGGACATTCGCCTGTCAACAATAAAGAGATTCTTTGATAACTGTAAGTGATTTCCATGGACCCCACCCATTAACGGAGAGACGTTGCTCATGACTAGCTTCAGATACCCCTTGGATGGCGACACAAAATCATGCGACCGTATTATTTGCGGTTTTGGCACAGAATATTTCGGACTGGCAACCCTGTTAATCATTCTTTTGTTTTGGGCAATGGAAGCAAGAAACGCGGACTAAAACCTGTCCCCGAACGGAGTTTACTTCAAATATGTGATTATGAAGACCTTCGGCCATTCGCAAGAGGACCAAGTTCCACAAATCTTTAAGTCCCAGCTTGCCTGCAAGGATAGTATCATATAATCACTCGAATGGATGTGCTTTATGACCTGCGATATAAATACATACTTTCTGTTGTAATTAGTCGCGAAAATAGACCAGGATTATCTGAACCCCTCTGCTGTAGGTGTACCACCCGACCAATTTGAAGTCTGGGTAGATTCGAGTTGTGACTAATATAGTGTGCCTGATGAGTCTGTAATAAGATGAAATGGGTGGTTGGGGGAAACCCCAACTTGTTGCACTGTTTCCATCACAGTACTCAATGGTTTTATTATTCACACCTCCTCAAATATGCCTAGTGATGACCAGATAAGTGGTCACATATCTAGCTTGCTTTTACCACCTATCTCCAAACTCAGGGATTATCTTCAGAGTCATGAGCTCCTCTTGATGATCACTAACAAAAACTTAGGTTGTGACAGTTGCCCTGTGAGCCTAGTTCATAGATTCTATGAAACTTCTTCTCAATGAAGGCTCTAATTATAGTAACTTACAGTTGCAATGAGCCTCAATGTTCTACTGGTCCTGACCACTATAATGACAGCTTCCCTTGGACTGTCAAATGGCTCATTCTGAGAAAAGTTTCACACATGGAGAGAATTGCAAGATTCTGTGAGAACATGAAATTTATCCACAACTCCCAGACTTCTTTAGGAGTTTTATGTTACCAGAGTCAGAGTACCACCACTTTAAGGGCCCAGAACACTGGATAGAGTACATGACTAATCTTCCTAGGTTTTATGTAATTCCTAAAATTCATAAAACCCCAGTAAAGGCACAGCTAATTATCCTGTGTCACTCCATTGTACAAGGTCCAGCTGGGAAGTATGTGTTATGTGTATTACCTTACTTCACAACTGGGCCCAGATTGTCTCCACTCAGGGAGAGGTTTAATACTATAGCTGTTACGACCTTAGTCTGAGTTTACCTCAGGTTGCAACTTGGGCTAAGACTTGAGGGCAAGTAAGGGGAGAGGGACAAAGGTGGTTAAGCATGTTGAGATGAGTACACTATGATAGCATAGCACTAGTAGTGGAGGGGAGTCATACTCACTGGGATTTGAGAGATGGGTGTTGTAGACAGTAGCTAGTGGTATCTTAGAGGCAGTTTGTAGAAAGACTTAATTGTCTAAGGAAAGTACGCATACTACATAGGAGTTTATATAGATAAAGTCCCTGGCCTGTGTGCCATTCTACCTATTCAGGTGAGGTCTTATCTGCCAGTAGCATATATAGAGCATAATGTGTACTACACATGTATCTAATAGACCATGTAGCCAGCAACCTAGAGTGCAGTCTAGTACTGTGTTCGTAGCTTGTTATCTCACTTCTAATAGTGAAGTACTCGAGACCCATTTCAGCTATAAATAGACTGAACCAACATAGTGGTATGGATCGAGATTCAACACTCCTCCTTACTTGAGGAAGGGAGATCAACACTTCAATGATTGAGCAGCTTTATCCCAAGCTTCAATGTCAGACCCGAAAATAAGTCCTAACTCAGGATGGAAGAGGTTTATTTTGGTTACACCAAGATTCTTTGTAAAGATATCAGTGGGATTGTCTTGTGAAGATACATCACCAATAATAATTATACCCTCCTTGACTAATTCTTGTACATAGTAATAATGAATATCCATGTGCTTTGACTGTTTTTCAACAATAGGATTTTCAGTCCAGAATTTGGACCCATCATTGTCACCATAGAGAATAGGAGTTGGGTGCTCGATGCTGAGCTCCTCCAGAAGCTGTGACAGCCATTTCACTTGACGTGAAGCATCAGATAGTTCTTTATATTCCGCCTTGGTGGACAAAAGCAAAACTGTCTTCTGTCACTGTGAAGTCCAGGTAATTGTACCTCAATATTATAGCTCAGGAGAATTTGTTATGAATATCAATATTTATAATATTATTAACATCAAGAATGATGATGTAATCAATGACATCATAATCACCTGATTAAAAATCAATATTACATATTGATTTTACAACAGTTTATACAATGTCTAACAAGACTTGTCTAACAAGTCATATTAACAATAGTCTCAATGTCAAGCATTTTAATGTTGAACATACATCATGAAGATATCATTATCCAATAATGATAACTATACTACAACTAGTATATGTACTTCAAGTCGACTATACATCTTAGTGTATTCTATACAATAAGATTATAACAAGTCTAGAACAATCTATACTAAAGATAGATATATTACATACATAATACTTAGAAGTTGTACCACTTTACTATTACTAATAATAACTTCCCATTGTTTGACTAATGTAAACACTATTGTTCTACTAATTAGGAAGTATCTCACTCATTGTTCAACTAACATAGACAAGTAACATACCACTATAATATCATACAAGTACATACACCAATGTAGTATATAAACAAGTCAAAACTACCAGTAGACCCTATCATTTCTACTTGGTTAGGTGGAGACTCAATCTATAACTCTTATCATCCTCTCTTATAATCTGAACCTAAGATGATTCTTCCCATTAACTTCTCTTTACATTATAAGACTTCATAAGAGCTATATATTGAAGGTTAAGAGACAACTGATTATTGACATAAAGTTATCTATAGTTAGATTGTAAGTAACTATAAATAACTGACAAGCCTTCAAGAAGGAGTCCCCTTTGATATCACTGTAACTAGTAGATATCAGGCCAGCTTAGGACCAGGCCAGCCTCACTATAACAGAATTGGCAAGTCTCAATGACCTCTATGTAGACTATGGATTATCCTCCACTCAGGGAGAAGGTACATACTTGTCTGAGAAGTCCAAGTTAAGTGCCTCTGCAGTCCTCAAGGTTGTTAACTGTATAGCAGATGAGTGAAGATAGGGAAGTTTGTTACTAGAATAACCTGAGTAATACAATGTATACTACTGGGGTTATATACTAGCTATGCATAAAGATGACTAATTACATAGTAAAGAGATATGAGTCAGTACAGAGGTTACTATAGGTTAATTGATAATCTATGGAGTTATAGGGACAAGTGAAATAAATGGATAGAAGTCATGTGTGAGTTACAAGAGAAACATGACTCAGAATATGAGTTATAAGAAGTAAAGGTAGAAATACATGTGATAAATAAATAAAGATTGAACTGGGGTATAGACAAAGAAAAAGGTCTAGAAAGAAAGTTAATATGTTAATGAAGGAGTAAGAATAGTCCATGATAAGTCCATGGGTAAGTTCATAACAGTATGTCTCCAAGCACTTGAAACCATTGATCTAGAGTGTGCCATATATTATCCATGGCACCAAGGATTTAGTTATCAAGTTAGCTAACCTGTTATTACCTGTTAATAAACTCATTAATGGACAGTTGCATTATCTCTACTTTGTCACTGGTGATGTCATAGCATTCTATCTGAACATTGATAAGGACTTCTGTCATCAAATCATAAATGACAGATATCAGTGTTAGCTTGCTGATCAAGAGGATTTAGATGAGCAAGAAGCAATCAACTGCACATGGTTGATGAGGGAATGCTTAGCTGCTACAGATGATGACTTGATATTTCTGTTTGACCAGAAATTTTACTGCCAAAATCATGGATTGGCTATAGGTGTTACATGTTTACCCAATTTAGCTAATCTTTATGGTTTACACCATGAGGAGGGCATTTGTATAGGTAAAGCACCTAGTGTAGCATTTTACAGGTGCTATATAGACAATTGTATCAGACTAGTGTATGTTAGGTCTGAAAATGAAGCAATTTCTAATATAAGTCTTCTTTGTCTTACAAACTGTACAATAGAGTGGGAAGTCAGTGATAATCACACCAATTTTCTGGATTTGACACTATTCATTGAGAACAGAGTGCTTAAATATAAGCCTTACTGGAAACTGCTTAACCACTTTGAATATTTGCCCTGGATCAGCTCTCACTTGTTATGACCTTAGTCTGAGCAAACCTCAGGTTGCAACTTAGGCTAAGACTTGAGGGTGAGTAAGGGGAGGAGAACAAGAGATGGTTAAGCATACCGAATACAATGGGTGTGTGTACACTTAAATACAAGGAGTCATCCAGTTGAATGGATGGGGTAACTATGATGAAATGTCCGGTAAGGTAGGCATAGTAGTTAGTACAAGTCATAACTAGAGATTGCTCGGTAGGAATAGGTGAAACAGATGTACTAGCAGTATAGGAATGCAGATAGAGATGAAGCACGATGTGATCAGTGAAAAACCATAATAATACCCCCCGATTTGGCTTTATGCCTCAGGAAGCTATCAGCAGGTTTCAGTATCTTGAGCCCAATCTGAGTCACTTAGGCATTCTAATATCACATTGGATTTCCCAGTATCACCTTCATAGTTCCTCATCATAGACAAGTACTTTAGTATGTGAATTCCAGCACGATAGTACTTGGGTGTGGGGTTAGCAGTGTGTTGTGCCAGATTAACTATGGCAAAGGCTATGTCAGGCCTAGTACTGATCATCAAGTACATCAAAGATCCAACCAATTGTTGGTAATTCTGATGGAAGGGGGCAGAAGCAGTTTCCTTGTTCATTATGAACTGGAAGCCGGTGGGCAATGGCATTTTTGCCATGGCAGACTGTGGAACCTGGAAGTGTGCAAGGATCTTATCCAAGTATTTAACTTGCTGGATGAAGACCTGTCACTTAGAGCGATTCCTCGAGATTTTCATCCCAAGAAATTCTTCACAGAGACCATGGTCTCTGCATTCCCACTTTTTAGTGAATTTTCCCTTCAACTCTTTGAGGAGGGGAGAATTCTTTGGACTCAAGAAATTTATGTCATCAACGTAGACAATGGCGACAATCAGCTCATTAGTCTTTGGATGTCTGTAAAAATACAGTGTAGTCAGATTTACAGCGGGTAAATCCCAGCTCAATCATAGATTAGTGCAATTCCTTCCACCACTGGTAGTCAGCCTGTTTAAGGCCATATATGGCACACTTAAGTTTCCATACTTTCCCCTCTTGCCTAGGAAGTCAAAACCCTTCGGGCTGTTCCATGTAGATCTCCTCATCCAGTTTACTATAAAGATAGGCAGTTTTTACATCTATGCTATGCATGTCCCAATCATGGATTACAGCAAGTGCAAAGCTTATGTGTATAGACTCATAGTGGACAACTGGTGAGAATAACTCGTTGTAGTTGATGCCTTCAACTTGCAAGAATCCCTTCACAACTAAGTGAGCTCGCAGGCAGCCATCAGACTTTTCAAGAAATACCCAATGGTTTTTAACTGTTCTCCTTCCTTTTGGTAAATCTACCATTTCGTACACTCCATGTTTTTTCAACATGTCAAGTTCCTTGATACACACAGCCATCCATTTTGCCTTGACAGGCTCAGGAAGCTTAAGCATGTTATGGAAAGTTTCAGGCTCTCCGTATGCAGTGTTATGAACCATCTGTATCAAGAAATCAATTAAACATACTCCTCCCTCAGTGACAAGCCTATCAATATCCATGTCATGCACGTTGTGAGATGTTGGATCATATGGTGGATTTTCAGGCATAAGCAGCAGTTTTGGATGTGGTGGGAGCTGAAATGGAGGTAAATCAAAGGGTTGTGGTGGATACTGCTCAGCACAAGCCCTTTGTCTCACATATGTTAGTCCTTGCTCTCTGTTCATAGATAACTTCATCTGGAGGGGCATTGGCACGAATGTGCTGCCTTTGCCTCTGCTGCTCTTGTCAGTGAGTTCTGTTGATTTCGCTTTCAATAGAAATTAGACACTGATGCTCTTCATAGGTATTACCTGGTCTGGACCAACAGCATGACACTTGGGAACAGGAATTGGGAATTCTTCATTTGTTCTATCCTATACTTCCCTATCCACTTGCCAGTCTCCGCTATTATCCTTAGGCTCCTCTTCAATGGTCGTTCTACAGTAAGGGACAAAACCGTTCCAATGTTTTGAACTTCTCAGAAGATCAGCTCATATCTCAAGGACTACTGTGGCTGTGCACTTCCTAATTTAATTGTAGATAGTCCAGTATCTTATCTAATCATATGCAAAGTATGATTATGTAATCCTTTGTTTTAGGGGAGTTATTAATTAATTAATATTTTAAGTGCATTGGAACAGTTTTGTCCCTCTTGAAATTTATATACAAAATGGGTATTCTAGTACCTGGTATAAGCTCCCTTGGCCTGTAAAACTGCCTGGACCCTCCTAGGCATACTCTCTATCAGATTCTGACACACTTCTGGTTCTATGTCATCCCACTCCTTTTGTATCCTCTCCCATAGGGTATTCATGCTATCAGGAGGAGTATCATACTCTCCCAGCTTATTCTTGAGGTGAGTCCAGAGATGTTCAATGGGATTAAGGTCTGGAGACTGTGGGGGCCATACCATAACCTCCAATTCAGACTCATCTAGCCAGTTTGTAGCCTTTTTGCTCTTGTGTTTGGGGTCATTGTCCTGTTGGATTGTTATGACCTTAGTCTGAGCAAAACCTCAGGTTGCAACTTAGGCTAAGACTTGAGGGTGAGTAAGGGGAGGAGAACAAGAGATGGTTAAGCATACCGAATACAATGGGTGTGTGTACACTTAAATACAAGGAGTCATCCAGTTGAATGGATGGGGTAACTATGATGAAATGTCCGGTAAGGTAGGCATAGTAGTTAGTACAAGTCATAACTAGAGATTGCTCGGTAGGAATAGGTGAAACAGATGTACTAGCAGTATAGGAATGCAGATAGAGATGAAGCACGATGTGATCAGTGAAAAACCATAATAATACCCCCCGATTTGGCTTTATGCCTCAGGAAGCTTTGTCAAAGTCGCCATTGACTATGGCGGAGGTGAGAGCTTTCTTGGTGGCTCCGATAAGGTACTTTCCATTATTTGAGTGCATGAAGAAGACGGGCAAGTGGCTTTGACCATCCTAATGGATAGGGACTGGAACACCGTTGAATGGGAAGTCAGTTGTGGTGGAGTTGTTCCAATAGTTCTTGACTATTGTTTTCCAGTAGTGTTGGTCCTTTTCTTGTCCTGGTAACACAGTGTGGAATCTTGCGGGAGGGAGAAAAACTGATACAAGTTGTGGCAGAGTGATAGTTTTGATGAAATGGCAGAGTGAGTTGACTTCTTCTTTTATGGAGATGGTTGTTTCTTCATCCATAGGCATATCGGATTGGGTTGGTGGTGTGGGGTTGATTGTAGTGTGGAGTTTGGAGAGGGTGCTGTGGATCCTGTTGACGAGGGCATCAATCTCCAGATCTTCAGTGGTTTTATCATGTCTGAGTAAGTTCATTGCTACATTGGTGAGCTCTAGAAAGATGTCAGTGATATCAGGGTGTTTGAATACTTCTAGTCCGAGGTTGACGCAGTTGTGGAGGCTGTGGACACGGTCTTGTTCACTGGGTGTGAGTGTAGATTGTTCCAGAGATGGGAAGATGGCAGGGATGTGCTGGTTGGTGGATGAGGAAGCATTGGCAAACCCTGCATACATGTCAGTGAAGATGATGCATGTGGTGGCAAGGGCAATGTGCCTGTTGATGACTAGCTGCTTGTTTTGGGCAGTGATGGCTTCCATTTCACTGTTGGTGGCCTTGTCAATGTCTTTCAGTAGGGATTCAAGGAGCCTCTGTACTGGGGATGGTGTGGTGACAAGATTGTAACAAGTGCCCTGAAGGGCCAGTGCTTGGTTGTTGCCTGGTTCTGGAAGGGGAATGGAGGAGATTGTGGTTGGGTTGGGGTGGACGAGGGAACAAATAGTGACACAGTTGGCTTGGGAGGAAGGCATGTCTGGTTAATTTCTTTGGCTTGGTAGTGATTTTTTGGTTCTTTTACCCCCCTTTTTATGGGTATCCTCTGGATGCCTCTTTTGGTAATCCGCTATTGCATCTTGAGCATTTGTCAGGTTCGATTCTGCTGTCCACATATCTTCCTTGTTGCTGTACCCCTTCTAATGGACTAGGAATTGATAACCCCTTCTGCATTTCCTTCATCTGTGGATTTCTTCCACTTTATACTCTTCTTCATTATTGATGATGATTAGGTTGGGCACTGATGGTTGTCTTTGACTTGGGAACTCAGCCTTGTGGGCTGGCATCAGGAGCTGTTCATTGAATACATCATGGATAGCCCATCCTTCTGGTAGGGCCAGCTGGTATGCCGCTTCTCCTATCTTTTCCTTAATAAGGAAAGGGCCATACCATTTTTGGCCTAGCTTCTTTGATGTCTGATTGGTATGGATGTTGGTGTTTTCCAGCCATACTGCATCATCTGTTTGATAAGTCATGATGTGGGTTTTACTGTAGTCATGTTGTTGTTTCATCTTTTCTTGATATGTCCGTAGTGCTGATGCAGCATTATCTCGGGTGGCCTGAAGGTGTTGTAGGAACTCCGTGGTGACAGGGTTGTTTGTTGCTGGTTCATTCTTGCCCTTCCATGGGTTTCTCCCATAGTTTAGGAAGAATGGGGTCTCTTGTGTCCCTCCATGCCATTTGTCATTGTACTGGAATTCTGCAATGGGGAGCCACTCTGCCCAGTTGTCTTGGTCATAATTGCAGTACAGGCAGATGTATGTTTCCACTTCTCTGTTAATGCATTCTGTTTGTCTGTCGGTTTGTGGATGATATGCTGTGGATAGGTTTTGTTCTATGCCAAGCCCTTTGAATAGCTCCTTTGTGAATTCTGATGTGAACTGGGGTCCTCGGTTGCTTAGCACTTTCCTTGGCAGGCCGTGCAGTTTCCATATCTCGTTTTGATAGATCCTTGTGATGTCTTTGGATGAAATGTCCGTTGTTGTCGCTATGAGTCGTATCATCTTTGTGAATCGATCAATGATGACCAGTATTGCATCCTTCCCTTCTGATTCTGGCAGTGGCCTGATCATGTCAATGCTGATTTCTTCCCAAGGCCCATTCAGTATGGGGAGGGGATGAAGTAGTGATTTGAGTGGTGTTATTCTAGCTTTGTTTCTCTGGCAGGCTTGGCACCCCCGGATGTACCTCTTCACATCTTTTCTCATTGTTGGCCACCAGTAGTCGTGGTTGATTAGTTCCATCATCCTATGCTGACCTGGGTGTCCTGTGTCCGAGATGTTGTGATATTGTGCCAGAATTTCTTCCCATAATTTCAGGTCAGGTGGGACATATGCGCTATTTTGTCTGTAGATAATTCTGTGGTCTTCAGTGAGCTTGGACTCCAGTTTTCTCAGTTTGGTAAGAACTGCTGTATCATACTGGGCCTTGTTCTGGATCTGTTCCAGGAATGTTGGCTCAAGGAATAGTTCAGCTCGTAAGAGTACCATGTCATCTGTGTTTTCTGTTTGCAGCCAGCTTTCTCAGATCATGGTGACTAGTTTGCCTTCTTGTCCTCCTGGTATTTGGTGGATCTGGGACAACAGGTTGGCCTTCATGTTTGTTTTTCCAGGTATGTGTCACAGTGTGAAGTCATAGTCTTGTAAGTGTAGGTACCATTGGGCTTGTCATCCATTCAGTTTTTGTGGTTCTTGGTAGTATTTTAGATTTTCATGGTCAGTCCAGATTTCAAACTTTTCTTTGGTATCTAGCAGGTAGTGTCTCCATTCCTTCAGGGCATGGATGATGGCTAGTAGTTCTTTGTCATATATCTCATAGTTACGTTCTGCCAGTGACAATGTTCGTGATGTGAAGGCAATTGGGTGCTATTTGGCTTCCTGTAGCTGTGATAACATGCCTCCTAACACATAGTCTGATGTGTTGACTTCTACCCTGAACTGTCCTTGTCTTTGTGGTAGGGTTAGCATGGGTTCCTCAGTGATGCACTTTTTAAGATGATCAAAGGCCACCTGGTGTTCTTGATTCCATTTCCATATGGTTGCTCCCTTGAGTTTGTTTAGTGGCCCTGTGATCTTGCTGAAGTTCTTGATAAAACATTGGTAGTAGTTGGTGAAGCCCAGGAATCTTTCTACCCCTTTTGTATTTTTGGGTTCTGGCCAGTTTTGTACTGATTTGACTTTTTCTTCTTCCATTTTGATTTGCCCATGTCCCACTTTGGCTCCTAATATAGGGATTTCTTCTGTATCGAAGATGCATTTGGTTCATTTGAAACATAGGTTATACTGTGCTGCGTGCTCCAGGAATTGTATTGTCCGTTCTTTTAGTTGTTCTTTGGTATTGCCAGGAATGGTGAAGTTATCCATGTAGTTTACAACATCTCTATTTTGCAAGAGATCATGGAAGATGCTTGTCATCATTCTGGAGAAGGTCCCTGGTGAGTTGCTGAGTCCAAAATACATGACTGTTGGTTCGAAAAGCCCTTTGTTGGTAAGGAACACTGCTTTCCATTTGTTTCCTTCCTTGATCCTGACATTGTTATACCCCCAAATGATGTCAAGTTTATTGAAATACTTGGCCTTTCCAAGCTTGTCGATTACCTTGCCAATTCTTGGTAGTGGCATTTTGTCCTTGATTACCATGTTGTTTAATTGTCTATAGTCCTGAATTAATCTCTTGGATCCGTCTTTCTTGGGGATAAAGAAGGTTGGTACTGTATATGGGGATTTTGATGGTCGTATTCATCCCAATTCTAGGTTTTCTTTGATGAACATTTTGAGTTCGTCTTGTTCTTTGACCATCATGTTGTATATCCCTGTACTTATCTCCTTTGGGGCATCCTCTGTTAGGGTTATTTCGTGGTCCCATTCAGTTTGTTCTGGGAGCTTGTTGAATGTTGTTTTGTTGAACAGATGTATGAATGGTTGTACATAGTCTGGTAGATCTTCCAGTTTAGTTGGGTCAGGTTTGTCTTCTTCTTCCCATAAATCTTCTGTAGGGGCCATGCTCCGTATTTTTTCTGTGGTGGGGATGTTTCGGTGGGGGAATTGACAGTTTGGTGGATACTGGGTGAACTTGATTTCTCTGTTATTCCAGTCTATCTCCGGGTTGTGTTTAACCAGCAAGTCATGTCCCAGGAAGACCTCTGCATGGTCTTGTAGTTGTACAACTGACGCTTCAATTCGTTCTTTGTGTCCTTGGATATCTATGTCAATTGTGGTTGTTTCTGTTACTTTGCTGCCCTGGTTTGGTGTTCCATCCATGTTTAATACCAAGATTTGTTGTTCTAGTTTTCAGGTGGGAAGTTTTTCCTCATCTACCAGTTTTTTGCTGATGCTGCTGGTTGTGCACCCTGAGTCGACAATTGTGTCCACTGTTATCTCTTTTCTTGCTGTTTGTATTTTCTCTTTTAGGTTTAGTTTGCACTTTCTTCTCTGAGGAATCGTGTAGAATTTGTCTGATATCCTAGATACAAGCTTTCTGGCTCTCGAGGTAGTGCCTACTCGGAGTCTTTGGAAAAATCCTTCTTTTCTTCATCAACTTCCTCTACTCCTCGGACCTGTATTTTCTTTGGTGCAGTGCAGGCCTTTGCTATGTGGCCTGTTTTTCTGCAATTGTAGCAGGTTAACCCTTTGGGTTTCTTGCAGTCTTTGGCCATATGTCCAAAAATGCCACAATTATAGCATTTAGGTTTCCCTTCGGCATTGAAAATATGGCATCAGCTTCCTATCTCCATTGGTTCTCCCATTCCTCTGTAGGTTGTTCTGGTGTTGGTTTTCTTATCTCCTCAGTATTCTGAAGCCTTGTATCCTTGTCCTACAGCGAGGATGGCTTTTGTCCATTCTGTATAGGTGTCTGGCCTGGCACTAGGTGAGTAGCCTGTAATAGTGTGGATGATGTCTTGCCTGGCATTCTTCTTGAGTAGGAACATTGCATGCTTGTTATCTGTTTTCGCCTTGCTCTTTAGGACTTGGAATTCAATTAGGTAGTCGGCAGTATTCTTGTTTTCTTGCTTGAACTTCTCAATTTGCCATTCTGCTTTACTGTTCAAGGCATCATCGGAAAAGGTTTTCCTAAAGTCTTTGGAAAATGCTTTCCAGTCCACTGAGTCTTCTCCATCTAAGATTTGTGGGGCCTTCATTGCCACGTAGGCTCCTGCTGTTCCTCCTCTCAGTCTAGCTAAGACTACTATGGCTTTATCATCTGCTGAGACTATTTTGTTGAACTTCATGAAGAGCGTCATTGCTCTCCACCAGTCGTCGAACTTGGTGTGGGTGCCATCAAAAAAACCCGGGTCAGGCACTAAGCCTTTCCCACTGGGCACTGTCACAGGCACTACTGCATTGTCAGTCATATCGGAGTCGGTTTCTGATTCTGTTTTGTCTGAGCTTGATTCATCTGATTTCTCCTGATAGACTAACTCTTCCTCTACTAGGTTGAGTTCGTTTAGAAGTTCTGATAATACTTCTTCTTCTACTGGGTTTACTCCGGGTTTGTCATGTGTTTCTCTGGTTGGTTCTTCAGGTACTTCAGGGTTTCCTGTTTCTTCTTTATCT
This sequence comes from Calvatia gigantea, assembly GCA_025093985.1. NCBI lineage: Eukaryota > Fungi > Basidiomycota > Agaricomycetes > Agaricales > Lycoperdaceae > Calvatia > Calvatia gigantea. Next base: position 2,201,017 of record JACAAK010000011.1, read on the forward strand.
GATGTCTCAGATTTGTTGTCAGTGACTTCGAGATTCAGTTCTGTATTTGTCTGGGTTCGAGCTCATATACTAGCTCCTAGGTTATCTTTTGTTCAGGCCTGTTTCAGCCTACTCCTTGCAAGGTGAGGTGGGGACACTTAACCAAATGTTACAACCTTAGTCTGAGTTTACCTCAGGTTGCAACTTTGGGCTAAGACTTGAGGGCAAGTAAGGGGAGGAGAACAAGAGATGGTTAAGTGTACCAAATACAGTGGATGTATGTACACTTAAATAGAGGAAGACATCCAGTTGAATGGATGGGGTAACTACATGAAATGTCCAGTAGAGTAGGTATAGTAGTTAATTTGAGTCATAACCAGAGATCACTCAACAGAAATAGATGAAACAGATGTACTAGCAGTATAGGAATGCAGACAAGAACGGAGCATGATATGATCAGTGAAAATCCATAACAGTTTTGAGGATGTTACATGTTTTTTCTGTTCAAGTAACAAGTTTATGAGTTTACTTCAAGTTCAAAGAATGCTCACACACCTGAAAGTAAATTAATACAACTGTTTATGCTTAACTGCTCTGCCATTTGATGTAGTCCTAGATTCTGTACATAAAGTAACAAAAGACATTGTGAATATAGAAGAACATACTAGCATTTGTTTCCTACTGCTCAACCCCTTTTACTTGATCCCAGAGGCATGAGTGCAGAGGGTAACTTTCCTACAGAATTCTTCAAAATATGCCAAATACTTGATTGATGATCATTGGTTGTCTAGCATTGCCCTTGGTGGCATTGTCAGATAGTTATATGCTTCAATGGTTGTATACAGTTGGCAAGATGTTTGATAGATTTTCCAGCAAAGTATTTCATAAGTACAGCAGTGGAAGTTGATGGTAGCAAAAGAAGATCTACAAATAATTACAGTCATGGATCAATAGTCCAGGTTCCCATAGCTTTCCTGGAATGTTGAACTTGAGAGAATAATAAGGTGAACAGAATCTACAGCAGTATTTATTTGTATAAAGGACATAGGCACCTGTATAAGAGACAACACTGTGTATAGGGAGTTCATTACAGTTGAAACAACTGTGGTTAATATGTGTAGTGTAAATGAGAGGAGGGATAAGAGTTTGTTGTGAATTTGAAAGGGAGAATGTCTATGAGAGGTGCAATTGAACCTGGTATAGCTACCTGACTAGGTTGGGAAGGTAATCCACATCAACTGGAGTATAAATGGGGAGACAATAAACAGCTTACTCAATTGTGGGCATCAATCCTAGGAGAAGGAGGTATACTGAACTACTTAATCATTGTATGGGTGACAAGCAATAGCAGTGGGAGGATTCTGAGAGGATACAAAGTAGTGATCCATACTGTGAAATCACTGTTGGATACTAATGTGAAGTCAATATGTTGAATGGCATACTGGTTAAGTCTCCTTTGAAGGTTGCTGTTTCTGAATATGAAGTATAACATAGGAAGTACCATGTTTACAAAAGCACACCTCTGGTGTCCAAAGTTACTTACATGGAATTTGCATGTATGACCACCTTGGATATAGTGGAACTAAAAATTTGTTAGTAGATTCAAGGTCAACAAGATGAATGCTTACACTGGTGGGTATATAACAGCCCTAGCAGTGGCTATCCAGTTGTGAACAGTGCAATCCTTCTTTGAAGTACAGAAACTCTGGATTGTGACTTGTACTAAGCTTCTTGGAATTCCAGGGACAGTGAGAAAGAGTGTGCTAGAAGGAGTTTTGTTATTGTAGCCAGCACAATAGGTAGGTTTCATTGAGATTAGTCAAAGTCCTCAATAAGTTTGAAATAATATTGTGTGTAGCATATAGCAATGGGTGTATTCCAGAGGGTATAAGGGCAACCTGTGTTGTGTTTTCTACCACTCTTACTACATCACCATACTTGTCTCTGTTCTTACCTACCTATATACCTGTTTCATCTATTTTAGTCCTAGCAATCTCTGAGTATTGACTTGTATACTACTATGCCATTATCATTGGATGTTTCATGTAGTTACTCCATCCATTCAACTGGATGCCCTTTAGTATTTAGGTGTACATACAACCACTTGTATTTAGTATGCTTAACTACCTAGTTTCTCTTCTCTTACTTGCCCTCAAGACTTAGCCTAAGTTGCAATCTGAGGTCCTATCAGACTAAAGTCATAACATTTAGTTAAGTGTCCCACCTCACCTTGCAAGAAAGCTGAAACAGGCCTGAACAACAATGAACCTAGGAGTTAGTATATGAGCTTGAACCTAGACAAATACAGAGAACCAAATCTTGAAGTCACAGATGATGAGTCAGAAACATTAGATGAGTTAGAAACAGGAAACCCAGAAGTACCTGTAGAACTAGTAGAACACACACATGATGAACTCAGAGATAATACACAAGGAGCAAACCTGATAGGAGGAGAAGTATTGTTAGAACTTCTAAACAAAACTTGACTTAGTAGAAGAAGAGTTAGAACATCCAATGAACCCAACACAAGAACAGGAGAAATCAGATTCAGATGAATTAAGTTCAGATGAAATGGAGACAAACCCAGATATGACCAACAATACCATACCTATACAAACACCCAGTGGAAAAGGCCTAGTGCCAGACCCTGGATTTTTTGATAGCATCTGCACCAAATTTGATGACTGGTGAAGAGCCATGACACTCTTCATGAAGTTCAACAAGATCAGTTTGGCTGATGACAAGGCCATAGCAGTCCTAGCCAGGCTGCAAGGAGGAACAGCAGAAGCCTATATGGCTATGAAAGCACCACAAATTCTAGAAGGAGAAAGACTGGAAGGTGTTCTCTGAAGACTTTAGGAAAACCTTCTCAGATGACACATCAAACAGCAAGGCAAAATGGCAAATTGAAAAATTCAAATAGGGAAATTAAAACACCATTGACTACCTAATTGAATTTGAAGTCTTGAAGAGCAAAGCCAAGACTGACAGCAAACACACCATGTTCTTGCTCAAGAAAAACACCTAACATGATATTATCCATACAATTACAGGATATCTGTCTATTGCTAGGCCAGATACATACATAGAGTGGAAGGAAGCAATTCTCTCTGTTAAACAAGAATATAAAGCATTGGAGTACTGAGGAGATAAGAAAACCAGCACAGGCACCACATATGAAGGAATGGGAGAACCCATGGAAATAGGAAGCAGATGCCACATCTTCAATGCCAAAGGAGAACTGAAATGCTATAATTGTGGCATCTTCAGACATATTGCCAAGAATTGCAAGAAACTCAAGGGGTTAACCTGTTACAATTGTGGCAAGACTAGCTATATAGCCAAAGTCTGCACTGCACCCAAGAAAATATAGGTCTGAGGAGTAGAAGTGTTGTGAATTTTCACTGGTCATATTGCACTCTCTATATTCATCTACATTCCTATCTCCTGTGTACCTGTCTCACCTATTCCTGTCTGCACGATCCCCGAGCTCTGACTCATAACTACTATACCATAGACATCGGACGTTTCACGTAGTTACCTCCATCCATTCAACTGGATGATCCTTCTGTATTTAAGTGTACACACATGCTCCTGTATTCGGTATGCTTAACCACCTAGTTTCTCTCCCTTACTCACCCTAGCAACAATGACAAGCCCAACCACAGCAACAGCAACAGCAACAAGGGCAACACTTCAAACAAACCCACCAACACTACTCTTTCCTCCTTCACACCTGCCAAATCATTTTCACCTGCTAAACCTGACTTATCTGACAAGCTCAGCAAGGATGGCAAGCTAACCACCAAAGAATGAAAATACTGCCTCGACAACAACCTCTGCCTTTTCTGTGGCAATGCTAGCCACAAAGTTAGTGAGTGTAGGAAGAAAGCTGCTTCAACTGCAAAGGCTGTCGCCTGCAAGGCTGAAGTAGTTGGGGAGAGCTCTGAAAAGAGCTTGGGAAAATGAGTGGCAGTCCTCAGGACTCTGCACAGGCTGAGGACTGCATTGAACTCACCTGTGCTACAGAGTGTTTTCAGCTCAATACATCCGCTTTTTCTAACCCCAATTCTCTGCAGCTTTTCCTTTCTTCCCCTTTCATCCTTTCATCTGCTTCATCTGATCTCATCTGCTTCAAGGCTCTTATTGATAATGGGTCTACCCATTGTTTTGTAGACTCTGACTTTGTACATTCACATAATCTTCCAACCTCACCCATTCCTCCTATTGAACTTCATCTTTTTGATGGCTCATCTAACATGTACATTACTGAACTAATGAAGCTTCCTATTACCTTTGACTGTGGTGAATCTATGACTCTGGACTTTATATCACTTGGCTTAACTCTTCCTGCTCTGTGGTTCTTGGATATAACTGGCTCATCTGCTACAATCTATCGATTGACTAGGTTCTGGGCCATATCACTTTCCATCTGCTTCAGCCTGAACTTTCTGCCACTTCTGCTTGTAGTGCATCCATTCCAGTTGCACCTGTATCCTCTATGGCATCCACTTCAGCCGCCCCATCTGTCACCTCACAGTCTTCACCATCTGCTTCTTCTGCCACTTCTATTTTGGGCATGGTTGATGCAGCTTGTCTGTACATCTCACTGGTTAACACCACCACCTTCCTCCATGCCTCTCACCTCCCTGGTTCAGTTCAGTATAGCCTCAATCTCAACAACCCATTTATGACAGCTTCCTCAGCCTCTGTTGAGGAACCCCAGGACAATTGGTCCAATATTCTGGAAGAGTACTGTAAATTCACTGACATCTTCAGTAAAATGAAGGCTGACAAGCTTGCCCTGCATTGGCCATATGATCTCCAGATTGTTGAATCTTGATCTGTACCACTACATTGGTTCAGTCTATTTATAGCTGACACGGATTCTTGAGTACTTCACTCTTGAAGAGAGATAACGAACAATGTACTAGACTGCACTCTAGGTTGCAGGCTACGGTCTATTAAATAGAACCATGTACGCAGTATGCTCTGTATATGCTACTGGCAGATAAGACCTCACCTGTATTAGGTAGAATGGTGCACAGACCAGAGACATTAGATATAAAAGCCTTATGTAGTATGCATACATTCCTTAGACAATTTAGTCTTTCTATTCACCTATCATTCCTCTAAGATATCCACTAGCAACTGTCTATAATGTGCATCTCAACAATCCCAGTAAGTACAACTTCCCTCCACCACTAGCATAGAGCTACTGTGGTGTACTTGTCTCAACAGGTTATGGGCCCCCGACCACCGCTCACTTAGACCACATTCATCAACGCTGGTAGAGTGTAGGAGGCTACGGTCATACGCAACCTGGGAGACAGTGGCCCTTTGGTCCATTTGATCCCAAGTCTGCCCCATATTGCAACGCATGCATTATACACTGCTGTCCTACATAATGCTAATGCATGTTTACCCTATTCTTAGATATGTCTAAACCGGCCTCTGCTCTGCTGGGTTTTGTTCAAACCCCTAGCGGACAGCTTTCTGTCCTTACTGGGATGGGTAACTACACTATTTGGTTCCTACGCCTTCGCTCTGCACTTATGTGCATTTCCCTCAATGACTGTTCCTGGGCTCAATGGGATTTCTCTGGTGCTCGATATGAGCCACCACAATACCAGTAGCTCTATGGACCTGCTCACCCCGCCAAGGCAGCTACTAGCACTTTGCCAGCATGTCCTGTACAACCAGGAACTTCTATTCCTGTGACTGATGAGGAGCACCACAGTGTTGGGATGGCCAACAACCTCTGGATGTGTGCTCTTGGGTTGATTGAGTCAACTCTCCCCAACAGCATGCTGAAGCATATGGCAGCAAATGCTCATGAGCTCTGGTCCCAGCTGGAAGGCCAATATGGCTTACCTGGACCAGCACAGGTCTATAATGAGTTCATACATGCAATCATATTTGAGCTCCTGCTGGTGGTGACCCCTCACTTAAAATGAGCAAGCTCCAGCAAATCTTTGGGCAGCTTGACGCCATGGATAGTGGCATCACCCTGGAGATTGAAACAATGATCCTCCTCCACTCCCTCCACCTGTCTTTGAGCCACGTAGCTCAGACACTCCTAACTTCCAACACATCACTCCACGAGCTGACGTGGGACAAGGCTCACAGTGGCATTATCACTGCTTATGCCTCCAACCAGACTGCCTGTGCGCAACGTGCGCACTTTACTCCGTGACAAGGAGGTGGGCAGCAGCAGCAGCAGCAACAGCAGGGCAAGTAGCAACCACAAGGTTCGCAGCAGCCTTTGGGGTCTAAAAAGCCCCAGCAGCAGCAGCAGCAGAAGAAGCCCTCTGGTGGTGAAGGCAACAGCGAGAAGAAACACTGATGGCACCCCCATAGAAAAGGGAAGGGAAAGGGAAAGGAGGGAGGTGCGCAGGCAAATGCCACCACCTCTTCCGGTTACATCCAGGATGTGGACTTTGCATCACAGGCAAAAGAAGTGCCACTGCATTCCACTCATGCTCTTGTAGAGGCAACATGTTGAGCCAAGACACCTCCCATTGCTTCTAGCTCCACAGCCACCAGCAGTAATGCCACTCCACTCACATCGTGCATCACTGCACCTGAGCCCAAAGCTTGTCACAAACCTTCGGTGAAAGCCAAGGTTACTGCATTGAAGAAGTGGGATGAACATCTCAAGTCAACTTCTTCATCAGGTAAGAGTTTGGAGGAGATGTGGAAGCAGTTCGACGAAATGGATGTGGAATCAAACAACCCATCCATCATCATGAGAGAGGAGAACAAAATCGTATGGCCAGCCCCTATGTATAACAAGCTGGCGATTATCAAGAAACCACCGCCGACTACTTGATCGAATTCGAGGTGCTAAAAAGCAAGGCCAAGACTGACAGCAAACACGCTATGTTCTTACTCAGAAAGAATGCTCAACAAGACATCATACATACGATCACAGGCTATCCACCCTCAGCCAGGCCAGATACATATGCAGAATGGAAGGAAGCCATATTGTCCATCGGACAAGGATACAAGGCATCCGAATACTGAGGAGATAGGAAAACAAACACTGGCACCACTTACAGGGGAATGGGTGAACCCATGGAGATAGGAAGCAGGCATCATGTCTTCAATGACAAAGGAGAACCCAAGTGCTACAACTGTGGCATTTTTGGCCACATCACCAAAGATTGCAAGAAACCCAAGGGGTTAACATGTTACAACTGTGGAAAAAAAGGGGACACATAGCCAAAGCCTGCACCGCACCCAAGAAAATCCAAGTCCGGGGAATAGAGGAAGCTACCAATAAAGAAGGAAAGGATTTTTCCAAAGACTCCGAGTAGGCGCTACCTCGAGAGTCAAAAAACTTGTATCTAGGATATCAGACAAATTCTACATGATTCCCCAGAGAAGAAAGCGCGAACTAAATCTAAAAGGAAAAATACAAACAGCAGGAAAGGAGATAACAGTCAACACCATCATAGACTCAGGGTGCACAACCAGCAGCATCAGCAAAAGACTGGTAGACGAGGAAGGACTCTCCACCCGGAAATCGGAATGACAAATCATGGTACTAAATGCAGACGGAACACCCAACCAAGGGGGAAAAGTAACAGAAACTACGACAATCAACATCGACATCCAGGGACATAAAGAACAGATCGAGGCCTCTGTTGTACAACTACAAGACAGAGTGGAGATCTTTCTAGGACATGATTGGCTGGTCAAACATAACCTGGAGGTAGACTGGAACAATGGAGAAATCAAGTTCACCCAGTGTCCACCAGATTGCCAATTTCCCCACCAGAACATCACCATTGCCGAAAAACTGCGAAGCATAACGGCCACAGAAGACCTATGGGAAGAAGAAGACGAACCGGACCCGACTAAACCAGAGGACCTACCAGACTACATACAACCATTCACGCACTTATTCAACAAAACAATGTTTGATAAGCTCCCAGAATGAACTGAATGGGACCATGAGATAATCCTAACGGAAGACGCCCCAAAGGAAATCAGTGCGGGAACATATAACATGACGGTTAAAGAACAGGATGAACTCAAGTCATTCATCAAGGAAAACCTAGAATCGGGACGAATACGACCATCGAAATTCCCTTATGCAGTGCCAACATTCTTCATCCCAAAGAAAGACGGGTCAAAAAGGCTGATCCAGGACTATAGACGTCTAAACAATGTAGTTGTCAAAGATAAAACTCCATTGCCAAGAATTGGCGAAGTAATTGACAAACTTGGAAAAGCCAAATACTTCAACAAACTGGACATCATCTAGGGATACAACAATGTCAGGATCAAAGAGGGAGATGAATGGAAGGTGGCCTTCCTCACCAATGAAGGGCTCTTCGAACCTACGGTCATGTACTTTGGTCTAAGCAACTCGCCAGGAATGTTCTCCAGAATGATGACAAGCATCTTCTGTGACCTCTTACAAAACGGAGACATTGTAAACTATATGGATGACTTTGCCATCCCGGGAGACACCAAGGAGCAACTAAAGGAACGGACAGTATGATTCCTGGAACGAGCAGCCCAGTATAATCTATGTTTCAAATGGACCAAGTGTATTTTCGATGCGGAAGAAATCCCCATGCTAGGAGTTAAAGTGGGACATGGACGAATTGAAATGGAAGAAGACAAAGTAAAATCGGTATGAGAATGGCCTGAACCCAAAAACACCAAAGGAGTAGAGAGGTTCTTGGGATTCGCAAACTATTATCGACGCTTCATCAAGAACTTTAGCATGATCGCAGGACCCCTAAACAAGCTCAAAGGAGCAGCCACATGGGAATGGATGCAAGTGCACCAAGACTCATTCACACCTCCCATTGCTTCTAGCTCCACAGCCACCAGCAGTAATGCCACTCCACTCACATCGTGCATCACTGCACCTGAGCCCAAAGCTTGTCACAAACCTTCGGTGAAAGCCAAGGTTACTGCATTGAAGAAGTGGGATGAACATCTCAAGTCAACTTCTTCATCAGGTAAGAGTTTGGAGGAGATGTGGAAGCAGTTCGACGAAATGGATGTGGAATCAAACAACCCATCCATCATCATGAGAGAGGAGAACAAAATCGTATGGCCAGCCCCTATGTATAACAAGCTGGCGATTATCAAGAAACCCAAGCCACTCAAGAAGAAGCAGGCGCTGAAGGTAATCGAGTCTGTCCTCGAGTCGGTCTTAGATGACAACAACTCGGACACCAACTACAGTTCCAATGGAGGGTGCAGATCAGTACCTTCTACTGACTATTATTCTTGCTCTGATGCAGAAGATGATGTACAGCCCCATCAATGGATGGGACAGAATGATACAGATGTAGGGTCTGTCTGCCTTGGAGCGGGATGCCCTGGAGATTCCGAGGTTGAGTTGGGACAACCAGGTGGCCACTGAAGAGAGCAGGGCACCTATGCAGATGTAGCACATTATCTACCTCCTGTAGGGACTTGTTGTAGACACCGCTGTATGGATTTTATAAACTGCAATGTATGCTGGAAATGCACCCAAGGCATTTCTCCTTCTGTTTATTCTGCTAGTGTGACTAAGCTGGAAAAAGAGATGAACGCTACATATACTGTGAATGGTCATGAGTATTCAGACAAGTTAAGGTTAGATCTTCATTTGGAGCATGAAGATCTTAATCAGATCAGTACATTTCACATCTGTGACTTGTCAAAGTGCCTCAAATGCAGATCCAAAGGGAACAAACATGTTGTGAATGATGCAGATTGGCTCCTTGATTCAGGGGCATTGTACCATGTCACCGGTTATCTCTCTGATTTTGCAGAGGTTAAGATGGGCCATTTTGGCATTATACAAGCTACTGGCAACCAGAATTATGAAATGACAGGACAAGGAACTGTAATCTTCCAGCATGATGTAGTAGATGAAGGCAAGACTTGAAGTGCTACTTCGTGTATTGCACTAGTCTTTTACATCAAAGAAATTACAGAACAGTTAATGTCCTTGGGCCAGATTCTTCGAACTGGGCATTCCCTAGAGGCAACCATTAAAGGGACCACCATCCGTGATAAATCAGGAAGAGCTGTATTGTCTGCCTGGCCTCATTGGTTGTTTAAAAACAACATACATACGGTGCACACATATATTTTGCAATATAGCAAGGAGGAGTCAGTTGCATTAGCATTATGCCAACCTGACTATATCAATTGGCATCGTCAAATGGGACATCCCTCGGATCGCACGCTCTCCGAGCTTCCAAAGCACATAGAGGGCATTGTGCCGATTCCCATGCCTCCTACTCGGAAGGGCATTTGTAATGGCTGTGCCAAGGGGAAAATGCATAATAACCCCTTTCTGATTAACCTGAAGTGAGCCACCGCAGTCTTTGAGTTATGTCATTCAGACTTGCTGGAACTGCCCATCATTAGTTACCATAAATATAAATGGGCAATGACGTTTCTCGATGACTTCTCTTCTCATGCACATGTAGTCCTCCTTTGAAAGAAGTCTGAGGCTTCTGAGAAGCTTATTCAGCTAATCAGTGTGTTAGAGAACCTCTCTGGTATATGAGTCAAATGACTTCGCACCGATAATAGAGGAGAATATGTCAATGAGAAATTACTGGCAGGACTCACAGCACATGGAATTACCCATGAGACCACTGCTCCCTATGCACATCAGCAGAATGGGAGAGCAGAGCGACTGAACCGCACCCTACACGAGAAAGCCCAAGCTATATGGCTACAGGCATGTCTACCTGACTTGTAGTGGGAATTTGCGTTGAATACAGCAGTGCATTTATATAATTGCACGCCAGTCCAGTATCTGCAGTGGAAGACATCTTTTGAGTATTATTTGAGGGAAAAGCCAGACTTGTCCTATATTCATGTGTTTGGATGTGGCACATATATATTCTTACCCGATGAAATCTGCCCAAACAAATTGACCACAAAATCCGAGATTATGATCTTTCTTGGATATAAAGGAAGTAAAAACTACATCTTTATGTGGCACACAACAGGCAACGTGATCTTTATATCACCTAACACCTTATTCGATGAGGGATATTTCCCTAAATGCCCCAATTCAGTGCTGGATAGCAGTAACCAGCTTAATCATAGAAGAGAGAGAAATCTGCCTAGACCAGGATTAGAGGTTCCACCTCCTATTCTGCCATCTTTGGATGATGCTGGAATTGTTCCACCTCCACTGGATCACCCAATACAATTACCTCCAGTTTCTCCACCATTCAAACTGAAATATTCTCCACCTACACCTCCTTTACCCTGGCATGACTTTAGTCTGCCAGACAGCATTGAATCGCAATGACCATCACCTGGCAATATGCCACCTTGTGTTCCCCCACCTGAGTCACCACCTTTGCATGGAATGACCATTGAGGAAGAACCTGATGTACATGATAATTGGCATGTGGATAGGGATGTTTGGGATACCAAAAATGAGGAATTCCCAATCCCAGTTCCCAAGTGTCATGCTGTTGGTCATGATCAGATAGAGCTGCATCGTTCTGAATGACAGAGCAGGCCTCCTATCAGACCAGAGAATGTTTATGGAGAATATAGGCATCCAATTTCTATTGAAAGAGAAATAGATCGGACTCACTGACAAGAGCAGCAGAGGCAAAGGCAGCATATTCATGTTAATGCCCCTCCAGATGAAGTAATATGTGAGCATAGAGCAAGGACTAACCATCCTGAATATGTGAGGCAAAGAGTTCATGCTGAGTGGTACCTGCCACAACCCTTTGATTTACCTCTGTTTCAACTCCTTCTACATCCAGAATTGCCACCTATGCCTGAATCCCATGATCCAACATCTCAAAACACAGATAACATGGATATTGAAAGGCTTGTCACTGAGGGAGGAGTAAAACTGATCGATTTCTTGATACAGATGGTACATAATACTGCACATGAAGAGCCTGAAACTTTCCGTGACATGCTTAAGCTTCCTGAGCCTATCAAGGCAAAATGGATGGCTGCATGTATCGAGGAACTCGACACATTGAAGAAATGCGGAGTATATGAATTAGTAGATTTACCAAAAGGAAGGAGGACGGTTAAAAACTGTTGGGTATTTCTCGAAAAGTCTGACAGCCACCTGCGAGCCTGCTTAGTTGTGAAGGGTTTCTCGCAGATTAAAGGCATCAACTATAACAAGCTTTTTTCTCCAGTTGTCCACTACAAGTCCATACACATAAGCTTCGCACTTGCTGCAATCCATGATTGGGATATACACAGCATTGATGTAAAAACAGCCTATTTATATGGTAAGCTGGATGAAGAAATATACATGGAACAGCCTGAAGGGTTTTGACTTTCCAGGCAGGAAGGGAAGGTATGAAGACTTAAGCAAGCGATTTACGGCCTTAAACAAGCCGGTCACCAGTGGTGGAAAGAATTGCATCAATCTATGATTGAGCTGGGATTCACCCGCTGCAAATCTGACTACGCTGTATACTTTCACAGACATCCAAAGATGAAAGAGCTTGTAGTAGCCATCATTTATGTTGATGATGTGAATTTCCTGGGAATGAAAAACTCCCCCCTCCTCAAAGAGTTGAAGGGAAAGTTCACCAAAAAGTGGGAATGCAGAGACCATGGTCCCTGTGAAGAATCCTTGGGATGAAAATCTCGAGGAATCGCTCCAAGCATCAAATCTTCATCCAACAGGTCAAGTACCTGGATAAGATCTTGCAGTGTTTCCAGGTTCTGCAGTCTGCCATGGCTAAAACGCCATTGCCCGCCGGCTTCCAGTTCATTACGAACAAGGACACTGCATCAGTTTCCTTCCATCAAAAGTACCAACAATTGGTTGGTTCTTTAATGTACTTGATGATCGGCACTAGGCCCAATATAGCCTTTGCCATAGTTAAGCTGGCACAATATACTGCTAACCCCACACCCAAGCACTATTGCACTGGAATTCATGTACTAAAGTACTTGTCCATGACAAGGAACTATGTGTTGAAATATGAAGGTAATACTGGGAAACCAATGGTGACGTTGGAATGCCTCAGTGACTCGGATTGGGCTCAAGATACTGAAACTCACCAATCTGTTTTGGGAAATGTCTGTATGATTGCATCCGGTGCTGTTACCTGGACTTCGTGGCAACAGAAGACAGTTTCACTATTGTCCACCGAGGTGGAATACAAAGAACTGTCTGACGCTTCATAACAAGTGAAATGGCTGTCACAGCTTCTGGAGGAGCTCAATATTGAGTACCCAACTCCTATTCTCTATGGCGACAATGATGGGTCCAAATTTTGGACTGAAAATCCCATCATTGAAAAACAGTCAAAACACATGGATATTCATTACCACTATGTGCAAGAATTAGTTGAGGAAGGTATAATTGTTATTGGTAATGTGTTTTCACAAGACAATCCCGCTGATATCTTTACAAAGAATCTTGGCATAACCAAAATCAATCTCTTCTGCCCTGAACTCGGACTTATTTTCAGTTCCGACATCGAAGCTTGGGATAAAGCTGCTCAATCAATGAGGAGGAGTGTTGAATCTCAATCCATACCACTACGTTGGTTCAGTCTATTTATAGCTGACACGGATTCTTGAGTACTTCACTCTTGAAGAGAGATAACGAACAATATACTAGACCACACTCTAGGTTGCAGGCTACGGTCTATTAAATAGAACCATGTATGCAGTATGCTCTGTATATGCTACTGGCAGATAAGACCTCACCTGTATTAGGTAGAATGGCACACAGACCAGAGACATTAGATATAAAAGCCTTATGTAGTATGCGTACATTCCTTAGACAATTTAGTCTTTCTATTCACCTATCATTCCTCTAAGATATCCACTAGCAACTGTCTATAATGCGCATCTCAACAATCCCAGTAAGTACAACTCCCCTCCACCACTAGCATAGAGCTACTGTGGTGTACTTGTCTCAACAGGTTATGGGCCCCAACCACCAGTTGGTACCATCTATTCACTATCTCAAGTTGAACTAGAGGCTCTATACAAATTTATTAACGAAAACCTTGCTATCAGATTCATCCATCCCTTCAACTCCCCTCACAGAGCCCCTGTCCTTTTTGTCAAGAAAAAGGATGGCTTGCTCTATTTGTGTGTTGACTTCTGAGGTCTCAACTGCATTACCAAGAAGGATCGCTACCCCCTTCCTCTCATATCTGATCTACTCGATTAACTCCACAAAGCCCACATCTATACTAAGATTGACCTATGCCATGCTTATCACCTTGTCTGCATCGCAGAAGGTGACGAATGGAAAACGGCCTTCCAAACCTGCTATGGATTGTTTGAGTGGCTCATTATGCCTTTTGGCCTTACCAATGCACCTGCCACCTTCCAGTGGTTCATGAACAACATCTTCAAAGATCTCTTAGATGTCTGTGTTACAGTCTATCTTGACAACATACTCATCTATTCTGACAATATCAGCATACACCGCAAGCAAGTCTGTGAGGTTCTCAAGCAGCTTAGGCAGAATGGTCTCTACACCCATGCAGATAAGTGCGAATTCGAGTCTGACACAGTTGAATATCTTGGTTATGTTTTTTTCCCTGATGGTCTCAAGATGTCTGAGGACAAGGTCAAGATTATCCAGGACTGGCTGGAATTGAAGAAGGTCAAGGACATATAGTCCTTCTTAAGTTTCACCAACTTCTATCATCACTTCATTTATAACTACTCTGACATTGTAGTTCCTCTCACCCGCCTTATCCGCAAGGGTATTCCTTGGAACTTCAACGATAAATGTCAAGAGGCTTTCCAATCATTGAAGGACACTTTCACCTCTACTCCTATTCTGACCCACTGGATCCCTAATGCTCAAATCATCATTGAGACCAATGCATCTGACTATACACTAGCCGCCATCCTCTCTATTGTCACTGAGGATGGTGAAGTTCATCCCATGGCCTTCCATTCCTGCACATTTACCTTAGCTGAGTTGAACTATGACACACATGACAAGGAACTACTGGCTATCTTCAAAGCTTTTAGGATCTGGCAGCATTACCTCGAAGGTGCTCCCCTTCCCATCAACATTGTCACTAACCATAAGAACCTGGAGTACTTCTGCACCACTAAAATCCTTATCTGCTGTCAAGCCCACTGGTCCGAATTCCTGTCACAGTTCAACCTCATCA
This sequence comes from Calvatia gigantea, assembly GCA_025093985.1. Taxonomy (NCBI): domain Eukaryota; kingdom Fungi; phylum Basidiomycota; class Agaricomycetes; order Agaricales; family Lycoperdaceae; genus Calvatia; species Calvatia gigantea. Next base: position 2,216,121 of record JACAAK010000011.1, read on the forward strand.
TCCACTTTTGCTCCAGCCAACTTGGTACAAAGCCTGATGCTTTAACTAGATGATGGGATGTCTACCCTAAAGGGGGGAATAATGGCTACACTACAGTCAATCCTCACAACTTCTGTCCAGTCTTTACTCATGAACAACTTGTAGCCTCCGTCCATGCTATTTATCTTTATACCCCTTCCCTTCATGCAGCCATGATCATTGACCTCAATCAGCTGCATTCTGACATCTTTTTATCCCTTCTGCAAGACCTAACTATGGCTCAATACCTAGCCAAACCCAAAGGACACTGGACTGTAGATTCATCCAGTTTCCTCTGCCTTGATAACAGGATCTATGTCCCCAATGTTAACAATCTTCGACTTCACATTCTACAGTACAAGCATGATGATATCCTTTCTGGACACTTCAGTCAGAACAAAACTCTGGAGTTAGTCTGATGTGATTACACTTGGCCTGAAATCCACACAACAGTCAAAGATTTCTGCAAATCCTGCATCACCTGCATGTGCTCTAAGCTACAATGACACCGACCTTATGGAAACCTCAAGCAGCTCCCCATTCCTGAACAGCCATGGAACTCTATCTCCATGGACTTTATCAAGAAACTTCCCACATCTTCCAGCTATGACACTATCCTTGTTATTGTTGATCACCTCACCAAGCAATCTTTGTTCATTCCCACTTACAACACCATCACCTCAGCTGAACTCACCCATCTATTCATCATTTATGTATTCTTGAAACATGGCATTCCTGAATACGTTACGCCTGATCACAGCTCTGAATTCGTTTTGCACTTCTTCCGCTTGCTTGGACAAGCACTGGACATGAAGTTACACTTCACCTCTGGATATTACCCTGAGGGTGATGGACAAACCGAACAGACTAACCAGACTCTCAAGTAATACCTCTACATCTACTGCAACTACCAGCAGGACAACTGGGCTGAGTTACTGCCACTAGCTAAGTTTGCCTATAACAATGATCCTAGTGACACTACTGGTGTCTCCCCATTCTTTACTAATAAAGGCTATCATCCCAATATCACAGTCTACCTGGAATATGACTTGGCATCCACATGTACATGTCAATTCATCATTGACCTTAATGAACTCCACACAGTACTTAAATCCAAGATCAAGCAAGCTCAAGAACAGTACCAGTCATCCACTGATGCCTGCCAGACACCCACACCTAACTTTACAGTTGGGCAAAAGGTCTTTGTTAAGGCACAGTTCTTCTGCACAACTCAACCAATGAAGAAACTCTCAGAGAAGTATTTAGGTCCTTATGAGATTATCACTCAACCCAGTTCCATCTCTTATACTCTATGCTTACCTGACTCAATGTGTGCCATTCACCCAGTATTCCACATTTCAATGCTTGAATCTGCTACACCTAATCTGTTCGATGGCTGCTCTGACCTGCCTCCTCCATCTGTTGAAGTCAAAGGCGAGCCAGAGTACAAAATAGCCTGCATTGTTGATTCAAAGATCAACTGTCGACGTGCCTGCAAGCTATTATACAAGGTTATTTGGTTGGGTTATGAGGATATTGAAGAAAAGTCTTCTTGGCTGCCTGCTACTGAGTTAGAGCATGTGGCTAAACTTGTGGTGGATTTCCATACAGCTTATCCTGCTAAGCCTGGTCCCTTGCATTCTTTGTAATACTCAATGGACTTATTTTTACCCTTATTCATGAACAGACTCTTGTTGGACATTCAAAAAATTAAACACTAAAAAAAATTACAAGGAGTGAGGGCAGCTGCGTTCACCCACACGTCCTCAATCCTCATGCCTTTCCTCTTCTGCATCACCCTCCTTTTCCCCACTTTCCTCCTCATTTTCTTCACTCCCTTCCTCACTACTACTACCATTTCCCTTCTCTTCCTCATCCAAGTCCATCTGCTCACCCCCTTCTTGCACTGGTTGTGACGGCCCCTCACCCCAGTCTTTGATGTTGATGTCACCCACCTTATCCACATGCCTCCGGATATCTGCACCAGGCAGATGCTCTGCAATCTGCCCTGGACATTCAGCACTTCCTGTGTGCAGAGAATACCATTGACTTACCACCAGGCCAAGGGTGTGGAACTCCTCTCCATTTGCGATGGTCTCCCTCAAGATTGCAGCTGAGTTGCAGGTATCATGCTTTCAGTATCAGGACTCATTCACTATCCATGCATTCTGCTGACATAATAAAATGATGATTTCATTGAGGCAAAGGGTGTTCTCTTCAATTGCAGTTGCAAATTGGTTGAGATATCATGCAAGGATATTGGGATTCAAGACCTTAGTGCTTTCACCCAGCAGCTTACACTTTTACTTGCCCTTGACACAAGTTGCACATTTGGTGGTAACTCAGCTAAGGACTCCTCAGTTTAATGATTAACAGGAATAGGCCACATTTACTTGGAGTGGGTTTGTCCAGGTTGATACCTGATACCCATGTCGATACAGCACTTGCAAGGGTTGTCCCCACCCATAGGAACATGCACCTGCAACTGAACCTCCTCCTCTTCCTCCTCATCCAACAATCCTGGCACATCGCCCTCTTCATCCAAATCCTCCACCCTTGGCCATTTCCTCAATCGACTGGGACCTGCTACCAGTTCCTCCTGGGCCTTTCCCTTCCTATGTTGTTGCTCCTCTGCATTCTCCTCCTCCTCTTGTTCCTCCCTTTTCTTATATGCCACTTCCTCAAGCTGCCTCTTCTGCTTCTTGCATTTCTTCGCCTCCTATCATTTCCTCTCCTCTTCTTCACACTTCTCCCTATCCGCTCTCTCTTTGGCTTCAGCAGCAGTAAGGTCCACAATTAACCTGCACTTGTCTTCTTCCTCCTGTTTGCACTGGAGCCTGGTACATTCACATTTCTCCTTGAGCTTGGCTTGTAATTGAGCAGTGGTCTTAGGAGGCATGGTAATAGTAGGAAGTCAGGAGGCAAGTAAAGGAAAACTTTTCAAAGTGCAGATCTTATACCTGCATCAAATTTTTCAACTTCACTTCCTACAATACATTCATGGCCTTGAGGGCTCAGCCCTAAGGGGGGAATACTGTCACAACCTGTATGTGCACTCACCTGCTTCACCTACTCATACCCGAACTATATTCCTTTTATATTTTATTTACCATTCACTCTCACCCACTCTCCCCCATCTCCCCTGCACTCCATTTTTATTATTGACATCTGATGTTAATTTCTGATTATCCTCCTTGTACATTTCTCCAGTTGTTATATCTACCCCCATTTCCATTGCAATTCCCTCCTTTTTCCCATTTATGATGTTCCTGTTTCACCTTATTCCTTTTAGTTAGTTGCATGTCTGGTGTTTCTATCTAGCAGCCATACCTGGCCAGCACATGAAGTCATAGTAGTTTTCTTTCGTAGAACCACTCTCCCTCAAGTATATAAACCATAGCTACTTCACTTGTAATCCTCAGTCTGAAATCAACTTAGCAACACACTACTTGTGTTCCACCTCTGCCTCTGTCTCTGTCCTCGCCTCTGTCTCTGCCCTCATCCCTTTTTCTGAAGTTAGGACCACTTGTTGGCAGGAGGGTGCAATACATACATTGAAGCCATAGCCCTCCTGAGTTCACCTGCTTCACCCACCTTTGTCCACATTCATGCATAACCCTCAGGCATCTAGACTTTGGTCATCTCACCTGCATGATCTGTGCTTAACATGAACACCCAACTCATGGATGAACTAGAATCACCATTCTTGTATATCCCTCCTCTCAGACTAGCACAAATCAATAGCAGTGATGGCAAGCTTGAAGGCCCAGAGTCTATCAGTATTGAGGAGTTCAATGGTGCATTTGAGGCCATTGAAGCAGAGGGGGGAAGACTAGTTGAACCAGAGAATACTGTATATATGTTGGAAGGGAATATCTATAGTTGGGAAGAGTTAGAGCATGTCAAAAGGGAATTATACCTTGTAACATTGATGATAAGGTCCAGATCATTGGACAAAGTAGTGTTGGGGGTTGGGATATCACAGCATTGATGGAACAGAAGGGTTTTGTGATCCAGTAGACTATATAGTTGTTGAAACAGATTTGCCAAATAATACTATACATAGCAATTGCTGTTCTGCCAGTTCTGCCATCTACTTTAGGTGTGCCTACATGAATGATCAGAGAGACTTGGTCATAGTCATTGCCAGCTTCAAAAGCATATGTGCAGACTATAATACAGTTGTCATCAGAAACCCAGGTCTTATACATCTTATATTGCTGTTGGGAAGTAATTGACTTATGACCAGTACAAAAGTCATAGTGTAACCAAAGTACAAGTTAGTGTCCAAGATCAAGATAGGGGACATAAGTGAGGGCTTGCTGCTGGTGTACAAAGTCAGTACTGAGGGAATAGTAGAGGAAGACAGTTTCTGTAATGAGATTTTCCTCAGTATGAGTAGGGGACTGGATGAGGTATTTGAGCTCTGGTTAATTGGTTAGGGCTTGGAGAATGATGGCTTTCTGGTAAGTATAGAAACTGTGGAGAATGAGACTGAGTGAAATGGGGGGGATGGTACCAGAGAGGAGGATTCATTAAGCAGGTATAAATCAGAGAGTATAGATGTGGCACAGTAAGGAGCAATAGTATTGGGCTGCAGAGACAGTTTGAACCTCATCAAGGACAATGGCAGGAATGGGGATCTGCAAGTAGGCTCTCTGGAGACATTAAGCAAAGTAGGTGGCATAAGCAGTTTCAGTAGAGGTGGGAAAGATAGGCTTTTTGCTAGAGATGTAAGGGATGTCAGATTTAAAAACAGTATACTTGACACTATATTGGTCAAAGTGGCACTCATAGTCATAGACAAGGGAGACAAAGGGAAGAATGAAAATCATGACTGATAAGAGGTTCAAGAGGGCAGAGATGAGAGGCACCATCATCCTTCCCCTAGATGGGGGAAAGATGGAGACCACATTATTGTATTAACTAGCAGTAGCTAGGATATTATTGTGTTGATGATCAGAGTGCCATGTTATAGCTAAATCCTTCAGAAGCTAGTAGAGAATTTGGAGGCAGTGCTGTTCCAGTTCAAGAAGTTCCTTTAAAGGGGTGAGCAATGTAAGAACAAGGGTGATTTGAGGTAGAGGTTTAACTTACATGATGTTCAGAAGGTTGAGGGGACCAGAAAGAGAAGAGTGGTTGAAGAGGCTCTAGGTGAGAGAAAGTACTGTGTATGGGAACTGGAGGAGTGCAGGTGACCTGAGGATTGACAGAAGGGGACACAAGCTATGGGAGACATGATTGGATGTAATCAGAAATGCCACAGGCATGAGGATGCTCAGTTAGGGGTAAAGAAAGGGTTCCTAATAACAAGTACTGTAAAAAGATTAGGAAAATGAGAAGAGAGATAAGAAAAAAAAATAACTCTTATGTAACAAGAAAGCACATATAAGAGTTATTTAGTCCAAATGAGCCTAAATCTCTTTGAGCAAGGCCTCAATATTGTAGAGACATGTTTGAAATAGAAGGAGAGTAGTACCATACATCTTAGGAAAATGGGAAAAATATGTCTTGAGGGATGAGAACAAGTGGTAGGAAAGTTTGAGGTGGCCAGATAGGACATTCATGAATTAAGCCCACTTTTTGGTAAAGTTAAGAAAGGTCCTGGATAATATCCTTACTGTAGTAAGCAAAAGAATCTGGGATAAGGCTATAGATCCAATTCCCAGTCTGGCAACTATGGCCTGCTTGAAGAGTACTGACAGTATTAACAGTTTCAAAATTGAAAAGAACATTAAGGTCAAGACAATGTTTGCATTGGATGGCAACAAAAAGCTGGCACCACTGGGCAAAAAGGAGTGGAGTGGCAAGCTGAGTGACCAAAATTGATTTCATGAAACCAGACAAATGTTCTGTACTGTAAAGTTTCTAAATATTGGAAAAGAGGTGCATGTAGAGAAGCTTTTGAACCCCAACATTAGAAGAAAATAGGATGGTTGCAAAGACCTTGGCTAAAGGGAGGGCAAAGATGAGGGATTGAAAGAGCATGTCACTAGTAAAGGTGTCAAGGCCATGGGGAATAAACTTGTTCTGGCCAGTGAGAGCATTAGTCTTGCTGTACTGGCAGAGGATGACCCAGTTGTTGTACATCTTGTAGAAGCTGCATGTCTAGAAGGGCATATTGCAATATTGAAGGCACAAAAGCTTAGTCCCACAAGCAGGAGCTCCACTAAGGAGTTGAATAAAGACAGCAAACTAGAGCTGAAGGTGGCAGAAGTTATAATACCAGTGACAAAGGTGGAGGAGGTTCCAGAGGGATATATCAGAGCCAGGGTGGAAACCCTTAATGAATTGTTTGTAGAGGAAAGAGTCACCAAGTATGGCTTGGAGAAGAGCATTCTCATGAAAACACAGAAACTCATTGTGGAAATCATCTAAGAAACAGTAACCTAAGGTCTGATTAGTGAGGTCATCTGCAATATGATTGTAGTTAATGACAAGGTCCTTGCTGAGAAAGGTATATTCAACCATGAGACAATAAGTAGAGAAAATGATTTTGTAGCCCATATTGCAAATATCAGACACTACAATCTTGGTACCAGAAAAGATAATGGTGCTGTATGTGTCATCAACCCAATATGAGACAGGAAGAGAGGTGGTGGCATAAACAATGGAGGATGCTTGGTGCTGGAGGGAGTGTATAGTGTTGAATATCGACTTGAGTTTTTCAATGAATATATAAGCCAGAGAACCAATTGTAGCAGTAACATCCAGTGAAGCATGAGCTCAGCACAAGACAACAAGGCAGATATAGTAAATGAGCTTGGCAAGAGGGTTTATGATGTCCTTTGCCTGAGCCTAGTGAAAGTCATGCCTGATACATAAAAGGACAAAGTAGTAGTGAGTGGAGTTAGCAAGACTGTTTTCAGTAGATGGCTGCCATGGTAAGGACCAGATAAGAAAAAGAAGGTCCTGAATGCAGTCAAAGTACTGCTGCATGTCAGCATTATTGGGTAAAGATTTGAGAGCTTAGATGGCAGACTTGACAGAAGAATGGAAGGGGAGTTTGTAACAACTACAGTCCTAGAGCCAAAATACAATAAGGCAAAAGGGTTCAATAGTATATTTTTCAAGGATTTCATTGCCTTTCTGATGGGCCTAGAATGGCTTGTTGGATATGCCACTGAAGAAAAAATGTATTGAGTCAGTCAAAGAAGAAAAGAAAAAAGAAGAATAAACCCACATTTTTAACAGATTATCTATGTTGAGCCTCTGAAGTGCAAGAAGAGGTATTTTCTTGATAAGCCTGACATTGGCCAAGAACTTGAGATAAACTGCCTGTTTCAGCCATAGAAGTTCATTACTAGTAGGAGGAGTAACAAGCAATTGCAAAAATTGAGAATCATAGGAAGCAATATGTGAAGGCCAGATAGTGGAATGGAGCTAGATATTGAGTTTGTGAGGGTCTGAGATATGGAGGGAATTGAGTTTAATTGTGCCACTGATCTGGGATTTGATAGTTACAAGCCAAAAGGCATTTGGGGTGGGCTGCCAAACAGGAAGTCAGTAGACTGGGAAAAGTTGGCTGTGAAGGCAGTTATCAAACTTTTGAGCAAGAGCAGTAGCAAAGAATAAAGGAATGGGAATGAAGGGGTGAGATTCATGGTAATGGCAGTACATAGACTTGAAAATAGTATAGAGCTTGAAGTATCCAGAAATGGCATATTGTAACATGGATGGAATGAGTGGAAGTCTAGTAACAGATGGAATGGCAGTAGTTATGACTAGGAACTTGGCTACAATATTGAGCTTAGTACAGGTGGATGCAAGATAGGACTCATTGAGGGATGATTTAAAGACAGGATGGTTGTTCTAAATGTGGGAGACAGTAGAAGATGCAGTAAGAGTGACCTTATAATCAAAATAAATGAAAATATACAAGGATGGCTCATAATAAAGGCTAACCCTCACCAGGTAGGAGTGGACTTGAAGAAGGACAAGAATACAAATAGGGAGATCCTAAATAAATATGTTGACATTAGAACTTGGTATAATAGTGAAGAAAGGAGAAAATAACATACTATTGGAGGATCAACTAGACAAGACTAATTGGCCTCTAGAATAGTACCTGACTGCTGAAAGGTCACAAAAGCCCCCTTATCATGCAGAAGAAAAGAGTAGCTGGAAGAGGAGACAGTGACCTAGGACCAATTGAGTGTGGGGGTTAATGATATATGGGAAGCTCATACTATTTTAGGAGGACCAACCCAGTTGGATCAGTGACTAAAGATATGTGCTGTAATGTTAGAAGAGGCAGCATAATTTTTACTGTAGGCATCAATATTACAATGACAAACAAAGTGTCTGGTGCTATCACAATAGATGATGGTTTTGTGATTTGCATAGTGTAAGGTAACAAAAGGTTGATACTGTAAGTAACCTTATAAATGTAGAGGTCTCCAAGGTTTTTGAAATTGTAAGAACAATGAGGGCAGTGATGCATGGTTAGACAGGTAAAGATGTTTCAGTAAACTTATTTTGATAAGCACAGGGTCTGCTTTGACAAATGTAAGGCAGATAGAGTTTAGGGATTTTTACAAATATAAGATATAAGAATGTGATTGTAGGATTTATTGTCAGCCAGAGCCTAGAAAACATCAGGTTGTCAGGGCACAGAAAAGTGATGGTAGCTAGAAGAGCAATGGCAAACACAATTTCCAATAGTAAACTTCTAGAAGGAATAAAAGGGCTAATAATGGATAAAAGATACCTGTGCAGTTTAAGAAGGTGAAGTATAAAAGTAGATGAGTTTAGTGAGATAGTAGGCAGCTATAGAGTCTAAAAGTGAGAGATTGCAGGATCACTAGGCAGTATCTGCTGAGTTAGAGAAAGTACTTGAGATGGAAATTGGTCAGTTTGTCAAGAAGTTAGATAGTGACCAGGTGACTAAAGAGTTGGCTGTTATGGTGATGGCAAGACTAGTGGTGTAGATTTACTTTCAAAGGGACAGAAAAGGAGAAAGCTGACACTTTTTATTTGATAGCTTCCCAGAAAAGATCAGAGAAGAAGGAGGAGTCAGCAGAAGGGATAATAAAGAATTTGGCATTAACCATCAGAGAATTGACATTGGCCATGTTGAATCTGGCAAGTATGGAGGATAAACAGAACCTCTGGTGAATAGTAGATGTGAGTAACACAAGGATGCTTCAAGAGGAGGATAATGATAGAGAAAAATATAGGCATATATCAGTTCAGACTCAGAGGATAACAAAGAAAGTCTAGATGGGGCAGTGCAGGGGCTGAGGGCCAAAGTAAAATTCCTTTCAGAAGTTATTGGGAAAATGATCATACTCCCCTAACCCTTTCCTAACCAAGAATACTCTAATGACTAATGCCCTAACACTGAATACCCTAACAGAAGCTTTTGTAAGGCCAGTGGTAACTTGATAAAGGGGCAAGCATTGCTAGTAATGTCCTCATTTGTTTATGATACTTTACAGATGTTCCTTGAAAGTTCTCGGAGGGTAGTTGCCAGGTTTTGAATATTCCTCAGAAGTTCCAGGAACAAAAATTAGAAAGGAATCAAGGATTTTCTAAATGAGGGAAGTTTCAGGCACAGGAGGTTGATGTAGGTCCCATGACCATGGGTCCATATGTCATTGATTTCCTTTTACAGGAAGTGTCAGGGGGGCAGAGGTGGGAAGGGTTTGTATTTGCAGAAAGTGCAAGGCACAATGTTTCTAGATCACTAGGATAATGTGCCCTAGAAAGATTATTAGGTACCTAAGCTGGATTACAGTGTAGAAACTTGTCATGTATATATCTACCTTCAGTATGTCAAGCTGATGTATTTTCATAGACCTGCTGTTAGGTATCCCACAAATGGGCACTCCACAGATTAAGCACATATCTAAAATAGGTACACATTTAAAACTTCAGATATAAGTTTCAGATATCTTTCTATGCTTACAGATGCTTTACAAGCACTTGACTGCTAACATTTGTTAGCTGTTCCACAGAACATTAGTATGTTTATCATATGGTCACCAATTGATACATAATCAGGAATAATTGATTTAGTAGATATCTGATGGTAAGTCAGAGCACCTGATGAGTCTATAATAAGATGAAACAGGTGGTTGGGGGAAACCCCAACTTGTTGTGCTGTTTCCATCACAGTACTCAATGGTTTTAGTATTTACACCAATCCTCAAACTTGCTAACCTGTTGTTTCCTGTTAATAAATTAATTAATAGGCAGTTGCATTGTCTTTACTTCATCACTGGTGACATTATAGCATTCTATCTGAACATAGATAAGGAATTCTGTCATAATATTGTAAATAACAGATATCAGCATTGGCTTACTGACCAAGAGGATTTAGACAAGCAAAAAGCAATCAACTGTGCATGGTTGATAAGGGAATGCTTAGCTACCACAGATAATGACTTGATTTTTCAGTTTGACCAGAAATTTTACTGCCAAAATTGCAGATTAGCTATAGATGTCACATATTTGCCTGACTTAGCTAATATTTATGGTTTATACCATGAGAAAGGCATTAGAATTGGTAAAGCATCTAGTGTAGTGTTTGATGGATGCTATATAGACAATTGTATCAGGCTAGTGTATGCTAAGTCTGAAAGCAAAACAATTTCTAATATAAGTCTTCCTACATTTTATGAACTGTACCATAGAGTGGGATATAAGTGATAATCATACCAATTTTCTTAATTTAACACTGTTCATTGAGAATAGCAAGCTTAAATATAAGCTGTATCAGAAACCTCTCAACTACTTTGAACATTTGCCCTAGATTAGTGCTCATCCTGAGTATGTTAAATATGGTACTTTCATGAGTGAACTAAGTCAGCTAGCCATGCTCTCTTCAGAATTTGACTATTATATTAAGGCATGTAGAGAAATTGCAGATATCTCCATTGCACAAGGCTACCTACCTAAATTAATTTCTTCATGGTTAAGGGAAACTACAAGGAAAGATAAAGTAACTAACTATGAGAGAGTCAGGTAAAACCCACAGATGTCCTTGTCCTTAAATCTGAATATAATTTGTCTTGGAATTTTTTTAATGTCAAGACACTTGAAGACAGCTTAAAGACTGAATGGCTTGAGGCATTATACTCTCTAGCCTTCAGGAATAGTGAACTGGTAGATGATCTACTAGAAGCTATTTACACAACTAAACTGCAAAAGGATCTCATTTGACCTTGTTCTAAGTTCTTGAATTTTATAGGTGGAGATTGGACTTCTGCTTATAAATCAGTTCTTAGTAAAGGGTTGTTTGGCCTGTTTTTATATTTAGATAAACTCAGTCTTTTTGATCAAAAGCTGATCAACAGTAAGTGATGAACAGAACAGCTTATAGATTTTGTGGCATTATAGCACCACACTATCTTAGAAAGAAGAGATCAAGATAGTTTTGAGATCATTATATATGTGATCATTATACTGATTTAGTTCAGACTACCTTAGATAATTGGGTCACTGAACAAACATGAAGTTCAATTTATTTTGGTAATGAAAGGTTATGTCAAGCCAATTGGAGTCTATGCATTCCTCCATAATAAAGAATGGTACATGCCTAAGCATCACAATAAAAATGGGTATACCTGCATGCAGTGTGGTATCAGATAACATAAGAAGATAAGACTTTATAGCTGACCTCATTTTTCAGATTGTTGCAGCTATTTTTGGGCATGGTTCAGAGATGGAATGCCAATATCTCTAGAGACTTAGTAGTTGCTTTAGTAGATTGGATGGAACAATCAAGTATATGTGTACAGCAGGTTATGGAAATCTAGTTAAACTTAGATAATGTAGGTTACATAAACTATACTGGGGGATTTCCTTTATTAGCTGGAGGTGAGTAGTCTCTAATCCCAGTTGGTATATCATTTTTATAGTGTACCTGGGTGTCCAATACTAAATGTGCAGATAACTGAGAGATCATGCTAAACTGATTATATCTAGTTGAAATCCAAATGTTTACCCTTGCAAGTGGTGTCTAATAATACTAACACAGACATTTTTGCAGTAAGTACATTTGTGTATACTATCTTGGACTATACTAACTATGTTGAATCCCCTTAACCCTGAACCCAAACCCTGTTTTATGTGCACTGGCTTGTATCACTAAGAAAGGAGATGTCTGAGCTAGATTACAGTATAGAAACTTGCCATGTATGTACTTACCTTTAGTATGTCATGCTAATGTATTTTCATAGACCTGTCTCTAGGTGCCTTGCATTTGGGTGCTCTATGGATTAAGCATACATCTAAATAGGCACATACTTGAAACTTAAGGTAAAAAGTTTTAGGTACTGTTTCTACATTTATGGGCACTTTATAAGTACTTTACTGCTAACATTTGTCAGCTGTTCTGCAGTTTGTGTGCATATCATTGTATACTCACTAATTAATTATAGATGTCCACATGATTGGTTCAGTAGATTACTGATGGTAAGTCAGAGCATGTTATGAATATCAATATTTATGATATTATTAATGTCAAAAATGATGATGTAATCAATGACATCATAATCACCTGACTAAAGATCAATATTACATATTGATTATACAACAGTTTATACAACATTTAACAAGACTAGTCTAACAAGTCATATTAAAGATAGTCTCAACATCAAACATCTTAGCATTGAACATACTTCATGAAGATATCATTATCTAATAATGGTATTATCTCAACTATACTACAACTAGTATATGTACTTCAAGTCAACTATATATCTTAGTATATTCAATACAATAAGAATATAGTTATAATGTTATGAATATAACTATTTACTTAGATAATACAAGGGACTAGAATGTTCTAAGACTAGAACATGTCTAGACTATGTCTAGAACTCAATACTTGTAAATAGAACAACTTATATAATAATTCAAAGTCATACCACTTTGAAGTCATATGACTTTTATATACCATATTTAGACAAGTAACATATCAATACAGTACAATACAGTAGCACACCACTGTAGTATATAAACCCTTCAACTTGACCAGTCCACAACATTACCTCCCAATTAAGCTTCATGCCTCAGGAAGCTCATCAAAGTCTCTATGGACTACTACTGTAGCAAGGGCCTTCTTGGTGGTGCCAATGAGGTATTTCCCACTGTTGGGCTGCATGAAGAAGACAGGTAAGTAGCTTTGGCTGTCTTGGCAGATAGGAACTAGGACTCCTTCATACAGGAACTTGGTGACTGTGGAGTTTTCCCAGTAGTTTTTGACTATCAAGTTCCAATAGTGTAGGTTGTGTTCTTGGCTGGGTAGTATAGTACAGTAGTGGGCAAGCAGCTGAAAAACTATGATGATCTGGGGTGGAGTAATGGTTTTCATGAAATGTCATAGGGCATTGACTTCTTTTTTCATTGAGACTGTGGCTTCTTCATCCATGGAGGTTCTGGCTTGGATGTTAGGGGTGGGTGGGGGCCTGATGGTGTTGTGCAGTTCCTTGAGAGTACTGTGAATTCTGTTAATGAGCTCTTCAGTGCTAGAGTCATCAGGAGTGGTGTCTCTACTAAGCAGGCTGGAGGCAATGTCTCCTAGCTCTAGGAAGATTTTGGAAATGTCAATACCTTTGAACACTTGGATAGTGAGATTGATTCTACTGTGTAGACTGTCAACACAGGTTTGTTCAGTCAGGGTGAGTGAGGATTGACTGAGTACATAGAAGATGGTGGGAATATATTGACTGGTCAATACTGAGGAGTTTTCAAATCCAGTGTACATGTCTGTAAAGGTGATGCAGGCAGTAGCGAGCATAATAAGGTGGTTAGTGTTCAGCCTCTGGTTCTGGATGGTGATGGTGGTTAGCTCTTCATTGGTAGCATTATTAACATCTTTGAGCAGGTCTTTGAGGAGTCCTTAGACTGGTGACAGGGTTGTGGCCATGTTGAAATGGGTGCTACTTGGAGCAAGAGCTTTGTTGTTTCCTGGGGGGGGAAGGGGCATAGATGAGATTCTAGTGGGGTTGGGGTGGACAAGGGAGGCAATGGTAATGTGGCTGGATTGAGAGGCAGGCATATTTATTCAGCTAGTTGAGTTGTTGCATGGTTTTCTGGGTTTTCTGGGTTTTCTGCCCCCTTTTTTATAATATCCTCTAGATGCCTGTTTAGGTAGTCCTGTATGGCTTCTTTTGCATTTCCTAGATTGGACTCCACAGTCCATGTATCTTCTTTGTTGCTATAGTCTTTCTAGTGTACTAGGAATTGATAGCCCTGTCCATACTTTTGTTGTCCTCAGATCTCATCTACTTCATATTCTTCTTTGTTGTTGATGATGACCAGGTCCAGCGCCAGTGCTTTCCTTTGGCTTGGGAACTCAGCTTAGTGTACCAGTGTTAAGAGTTGCTTATTAAAGACATTGTAGATGGCCTATCCTTCTGGCAGGTCAAGCCGATATACTGCATCTCCTATCTTTTCCTTAATAAGGAAAGGTCCATACTGCTTTTGGCCTAGCTTCTTTGATGTCTGATTGGTATGGATGTTTGTGTTTTCAAGCCACACTTTGTTGCCAATTTGGTATGTTCTGATGTGGAGCTTACTGTTGTTGTGCTGTTGTTTCATCTTTTCCTAATACTGCTGTAGTGCTGATGAGGCATTAGCTCAGGCATTCTGTAGGTGTTTTAGGAATTCTGTGGCTGTGGGATTGTTTGTCATCTTACCATTCTTCCCCTTCCATGGGTGCCTTCTGTAGTTGAGGAAAAATGGTGTTTTCCCTGTTTCTCTGTGTTGTTTGTCATTATAGTGGAATTCCACTATTGGTAGCCAGTCAGCCCAGTCATTCTGGTCATAGTTGCAGTATAGGTGGATGTAGGTCTCCACTTCTCTATTGATGCATTTGGTTTGCCCATCAGTCTGTGGATAGTATGCTATTGATGGGTTATGTTCTATACCAAGTCCCTTGAACAACTCCTTTGTGAATTCTGATGTGAACTGGGGTCCATAGTCACTGAGTACTTTCCTCAGCAGTCTATGTAACTTCCATATTTCATCTCAGTAGATCTGTGCAACATCTTTAGATATAACATCTATTGTTGTTGCTATGAGTCATATTATTTTTGTGAACTGGTTGACAATAACTAGTATTATGTCTTTTCCCCCTGATATTGGTAGGGGTCCAATCATGTTGATGCTGATTTCTTCCCATGGGCCATTTGGTACTGGAAGGGGGTGTAGTAGTGACTTGAGCAGCATTGTTCTTGGCTTATTCCTTTGACACATCTGGCAGCCCTAGGTGTATCTTTTTACATCCCTTCATATGGTCAGCCACCAATAATCATGGGTGATTAGTTCTATTATCCTATGTTACCCTGGATGTCCCACATTGGGGGTGTCATGGTGTTGCTGGAGGATTTCTTCTCATAGCTTTGGGTCTGGAGGTACATATGCACTACTCTCTTTGTACACCACTCCATTGTCTTCAGTGAAGTTTGATTCATCTTTTTGTAGCTCAGCAATAACTGGCGTTTCCCTTTGGGGTTTTCTTCATATCTTTTCTAGGAATGTTGGCTCCAGGAACAGTTTGGCCTGCAATAGTACTGTGTTGTCGGTACTTTCTGATTGTAGCTAGCTTTCTTTGATCATGGTAACTAGCTTGTCTTCTGTCACTTCTGGTACTTGGTGTATGTGGGATAGTAGGTCAGCCTTCATACTGGTTTTTCTGGGCATGTGTCATAGGATGAAGTCATAGTCCTGTAATTGTAGATATCACTGGGCCTGTCATCCATTCAATTTTTGTGGCTCTCTGTAGTACTTTAAGTTTTCATGGTCTGTCCAGATCTTGAACTTTTCTTCAGCATCTAACAGATAGTGTCTCCATTCTTTTAGGACATGTACAATAGCCAGTGGTTTCTTATCATAGATTTTGTAATTGTGTTCAGCTGGCGAGAGTGTTCATGATGTGAATGCAATCAGGTGCCATTTGTTTTCCTGTAACTGTGACAATACTCCTCCTAATGCATAGTCTAATGCATTTACCTCCACCTGGAATTGTCCTTATCTTTGCAGTAGTATCAAGGTGGGTTCTTCAGTGATGCATCTTTTTAGTTCATTGAATGCTACTTGGTGCTCCATGTTCCATTCCCATGTGGTTGCCCCTTTGAGCTTGTTCAGTGGTCCTGCAATCTTGCTGAAGTTCTTGATGAACCATTGATAGTAGTTGGCAAAGCCTAGGAACTGTTCTGCTCCTTTTGTGTTTTTGGGTTTGGGCTAGTCTCATACTAATTTGACTTTTCCTTTCTCCATTTCGATTCTTCTGTATCCTACTCTGACCCCTAGCAGTGGAATCTCTTCTGTATTGAATATACATTTAGATCATTTGAAGCATAGGTTATACTTATTTGCTTGTTCTAGAAATCATATAGTTCATTCCTGTAGTTGTTCCTTTGTGTCACCAGGTATCGCAAAATTGTCCATGTAGTTTACAATGTCACCATTTTGTAGTAGGTCACAGAAGATGCTTGTTATCATGTGGGAGAAGGTTCCAGGTAAGTTACTTAGTCCAAAATACATGACTGTTGGCTCAAAGAGTCCTTTGTTTATAAGGAACACTGCCTTCCATTCATCTCCCTCCTTGATTCTGATGTTGTTGTAGCCCCAAATAATGTCTAGTTTGTTGAAATATTTTGCCTTCCCTAGTTTGCCAATGACTTCTCTGATCCTTGGCAGTGGGGTTTTGTCCTTAACCACCACATTGTTCAACTGCCAATAGTCCTGTATTAGCTATTTGGATCCATCTTTCTTTGGGATGAAGAAGGTGGGTGCTGCATATGGGGATTTTGATGGCCTTATCTGTCCAGATTCTAGGTTTTCCTTGATGAAAGTTCAGAGTTTGTCTTGTTCCTTGATCATCATGTTGTATGTTCCTGCATTTATTTTTTTGGGGGCATCCTCAGTTAGGATTATCTCATGGTCCCATTCTGCCCACTCTGGAAGTTTGTTGAAGGTTGTTTTGTTGAATAGATAAGTGAATGGCTATACATAATCCAGCAGGTCTTCTGGCATTTGTAAGCTGTTCTGCAGTTCACATGCATATCAAACACACATACACCAATTGATGTATAATCATAAATGATTGGCTCAGTAGGTATCTGATGGTAAGTCAGAGAAGTGACTGGTAAACGAAATGGGGGCCTTTTAGGTCAGGCTCTAAAGTTGTGTTCCACATCAAGGAAATTGCTGATACTGATGCGAGGTTCCTACGAAAGTATCCTGGTACCCTGGCCCATACAAAACAAATTGATACAACATACCGGCCATGTTCCTGGCTCATCTTGCGCCCTCTGACCCAAGACGATCCCAATTCCCCACAGCCCCCCCTTCGCGAGTCCGTTTCCATTGCAGATTCTCTCCTCTGTCGTATTCATTGTCTTATGATACACATCAACCCAGTAATCCCATGTCCCACAATCCCTTTCGCTGGTTTCGAAGGTAATAAAAAGTAGGATGCGCGCCGTGGACAGAGGCTTGGGCTCCATTAACTCCCCGGTGCTCATAGACGACGAGCCCCGCGCCGACAAAATATGCGGGGCGAGTTGCTGGGGGAAAGCTCGTGGATCCAAGATTAAGATAGAAGAGCTCAGTACTAGTGACCATCAGGCAAAAATTCGTGCACCGCGAGTTTAATATGCTGCATTGATGTTTACGAACGAGATACCCAGGCAAAGACGGTCAACATGGTCTCACTTCAATTTGGGATATGTAGCGAGGTGACGGGGTTGGCATTAAAGTCGATGAAACAGGAGGTCGTGGCATCCTTCAAGCGTACAAGGGCCTGGACTGGCCCGGGGGTGGGTTTGGTAATTGTTAATGAGCGTGGTAGGACGGGTGGGGTCATTATTGGGTTAGTCCCAGATTAGATTCCGACCAAGGATAGGATGCTCACGCTTGGTCGTGGTGGGAATTTGAGGGATGTTAGGTGTGTGTTTGTAGATCGAGGAGGTTGTGAGGGAAGTTGAAGGGCGGATAAACAAGTCGACGCGTTTCGGATCTGACGTTGCGGTCGTTCGTTGCAACCGACTTCCTGGGATGCGGTTGGTGCAATTTGTTGGGAGTCGGCTTTCTGAGCCCTTCTCCGTCTCGAAGCGTTTCAGTGGGGGGTTGACGGTGATGGTGGTTGAGGGTCACAGCCATCACTGCGATATTGACCGCGATGTCGTAGAAATGCCAGGCTTCGTTAAGGGATTGGGGTTATGTCCTTGAAGGGGTTGGCGAAATCTGTCTCCGTGTCTTTGACAATTGATAGCGATAGAAACACCATTTCCGAAACGATGAGACGTTTTCTCCGAAGGCCGCGGTTGGTGTCGGTTAAAACTATTATGTATTAGGTGAGAGAGAAATTTGGGTTCAACATTCGAACTCACCTGGACGATATCATGCAATTGAAACACAACCCCTCTCAGTCACTTGGGGGTCATCGTTAATGCTCGGGTGAAGCTTGTACCAGGTTGTGTTCATTTCGGGTTTGGTCAGGATGGGACAGTGAGGCTGATCCAAGGCCTAGGGGAAATGTTGCATCGTGCCGAGGCAGGGTCACTCCCACCTCTCATTCAGCCTCAACAGGTCTCAAGCTACTTACCTCAACGTTGTCAATTTTGAAAGACCCTTGGACTGCCCGAGCCCGAGAGCACGGTAACCGGCGGCACCTTCCCACCCCTCATAACAAAAGTCCACCGGTGACCACGCTACGAGTGATGACCGTGACTTTATGTGTCAGCACTGGTTCGCTCCGGTAACCGGCACCTCCAATAGCCGCAAGTTGTTATGATTTATTAACCCCCTGAGTGTCCTTCGGGGTCGGGCCCGGCGCTTAGCCACGTACACTGAGCTTACTTTCGCTCTGGAGTAAGGAAGAAAAGGTGGGTGGCCAAACGTTGACTCATTGGTGATTATGGCGAAGAGGATGAATCTCCACCCGCTCCCCCCGGCCTTCCGCTGGGCACTCGTACTTAAAATCGACTCGCCGTGGAGACTTTGCTTCACTTTTGTTTTCCGAGCCCCCCATGGCGTCACCTTCGGGACATAGTACACCACATGTGTCCTCTGCTAGATCTTCCCTCACGTTCAACACACCTGACGAAGCTGCACTTGCACCCCATCCCCACACAGTCGACGGCCCTTCCCATTTCGTGCCCCAGCACCTCGAACTACCAGGCCCAATACCACGCTCACAAACGGTTCCCACCACCCGCTCAAACCGCAGGTGGTTCTACGGACCTGCACGCTGCTCAGGCTTTCCCCTCCCACCGAAAAATAACCTCGAACGTGAGATTTCCCGAGATGAGCAACAATTTCAGATGTATGGTGGTGATGCAGTCCGCGATCCACCCCTTAAATCCGAGCTGGCTATGACGCCAAAAGCTAGAGCCAAAACCTTCGCAGGGCGGATTCCAAGTCCCGTACCGAGCTCAGTTGGCAACGAAAGGGACGAACGCGAGGTGGAGGAGATGGTTGCACCAAGTCATTCATTTGCTTCGCCTTCGGCGACCTTGGACGCTAATTTGGTCGGGTGGGATGGCCCTGACGATCTCGCAAACCCACAAAATTGGAGTATTAAGTACAAGTGGGTGATAACGATGATGTGTGTTATCATGACTGTGAATGTGTATGTCCATTATTTTACTTCAGCATGCTTGATTGGTTAACGATATTATTTCAGCACATTTGCTTCCTCCGCACCATCTTCCGCTTCGGGTGCTATAATGGCACATTTCAATATCAGCAGGGAGGTGACTACCCTCGTCACTACAACTTTCCTCCTTGGCTATGTTGTCGGAGTACGTTTCATATCCGCCCTACGCTCACTCCCATACTCACCATTAATTCCTTTCTGTGCATACAGCCACTCTTCTGGGGACCGGGCAGCGAACTTATTGGTCGCAGACCAATTTTCCTCGTCACAATGACCCTCTACACGCTGTTCCACCTTGGACAGTCCCTCGCTCCCAACATACAGACACTCCTTGTAACGCGGTTTTTATCCGGGTTTTTTGCCGTCGCTCCTTTGACAAACTGTGGTGGCGTCATTGCGGATATCTGGCCCGCGGTGGGCCGAGGCCCAGCTACAAGTTTATTTACTGCGAGTGTATTCCTTGGGCCGGTGTTAGGCCCTATTGTCGCTGGATTGTGAGTTCAGCATCCCCCTTTCACTGAGTTTAGATACTCACGCAGCTGCATAGTATTGTTGATAATGGAGTTAGTTGGCGGTGGGTGTTCTGGGTAATGATGTTCTTCGCCGCAGGGTGTACCCTAATCGCCGTGCCGTTCCTCCCGGAGACATATGCGCCGGTTATATTACTCGAGAAAGTCAATCGGCTACGCAAAGAGGATCCAGTTGGAAACAAGCATCTCTACGCCGAACATGAAAAACAGGACTGGTCCGTAAGAGGGGTACTCAATCGTACTCTCCTCCGACCATTCAAGATGCTAGCCATGGAACCTATCCTCGTCCTTGTCACTATCTACCTATCAATTGTCTACGGCCTTCTCTATGCACGTATGTCCTTCTTGTCGACTTATGTCACACTCACCGACTAACCTCACCACGCACAGTATTCCAAGCATTCCCGATAATCTTCGTTCAGCGACGCGGCTTCACGATCTCCCAAGACGGCCTCATATTTATTGGCGTCGGCATCGGAACCACAATTGGCTCTATTATTAACTACCTCACAACACGGCATTACCCAACACTCATAACCAAATGGCGTGGATTCCCCCCACCAGAGCAAAGACTTATTGGGGCGATGATTGGATCACCAGCTCTCGTTGTAGGCGTTTTCTGGTTGGGGTGGACCGGCGAGTACCAGGGTGTGCCGTGGTATGTTCCTGCTTTGAGTACGATCGTCATTGGAGCTGCAATTAGTTTGATCTTCATGTCGTTCCTGGTAAGTACAGTAAGGGACAAAACCGTTCCAATGTTTTGAACTTCTCAGAAGATCAGCTCATATCTCAAGGACTACTGTGGCTGTGCACTTCCTAATTTAATTGTAGATAGTCCAGTATCTTATCTAATCATATGCAAAGTATGATTATGTAATCCTTTGTTTTAGGGGAGTTATTAATTAATTAATATTTTAAGTACATTGGAACAGTTTTGTCCCTCTCAAAATTTATATACAAAATGGGTATTCTAGTACCTGGTATAAGCTCCCTTGGCCTGTAAAACTGCCTGGACCCTCCTAGGCATACTCTCTATCAGATTCTGACACACTTCTGGTTCTATGTCATCCCACTCCTTTTGTATCCTCTCCCATAGGGTATTCATGCTATCAGGAGGAGTATCATACTCTCCCAGCTTATTCTTGAGGTGAGTCCAGAGATGTTCAATGGGATTAAGGTCTGGAGACTGTGGGGGCCATACCATAACCTCCAATTCAGACTCATCTAGCCAGTTTGTAGCCTTTTTGCTCTTGTGTTTGGGGTCATTGTCCTGTTGGAAGACCATATCCTCCTCATTCTTCCCATACCACCTGATGCTCCTCTTTAGTTCATCCCCCAAAATTTGAACATAAAGGTCAGCATCCATCTTCCCTTCAATTTTAGTGGCAAACCCCACTCCATCCCACAGCATACAACCCCAGATCATCACATTTCCTCCACCAAACTTGACTGTTCCCTCAACCAATCTATCATTCAGCCCCTCTCCTGCCTTTTTCCATACCCAAACCCTTCCATCTGATCCAAACCGATTGATTTTGGACTCATCTGTCCAAATAACCCTCTTCCAGTCCTCCAGGGTCCAGTTAACATGTGCTTCTGCCCACTCCAACCTTTTCCTCCTATGGACAGCAGTAAGTTTAGGTCGTTTCCGCTTGACTACAGCCTTCATTCCAGCTCCTCTGAGTGCCCTGCGCACTGTTTTGGTGGATACAGGCTGGGCAATAACATTTTGAAGTGATTTGGTGACTTGGGAGGCATTGTCAGCCTTGCGAGAGGTGATGAGGCGAACAGAATAGTGGATATCAGAGGGAGAAAGTTTAGATGGGCGGCCACCAACAGATTTGGAAAGTGTTGATCTATGTTTGGAGCGAATCCTAGAAATAGTACTGACTCCCAGACCAGTAATAGAAGCAATATGATGAGCAGATTTCCCTTGGTCCAGGTAAGAGAGGACTCTATTGGTCTGAGTAGAGGAAAGAGAGCGCATATAGTTGTAAAGGTATAGTGGGGGAGTTAATTTGCACCTGAGAATAAGCACATCCATTTATACATCACCCTACATGGTCACATGATTTTATTTGTATTTATTTGATTGCAATAAACGAAGTCATGTGCTCAGAATTTGAGAGGGACAAAACTGTTCCAATGTACTTAAAATATTAATTAATTAATAACTCCCCCAAAACAAAGGATTACATAATCATACTTTGCATATGATTAGATAAGATACTGGACTATCTACAATTAAATTAGGAAGTGCACAGCCACAGTAGTCCTTGAGATATGAGCTGATCTTCTGAAAAGTTCAAAACATTGGAACGGTTTTGTCCCTTACTGTATTAGATTGTTTTTAGTCATCACAAAGTTGATCGAGTTTTATATATTCGCAGAGCTATCTGGTGGACACGTATTTGTGAGTGTTTCCTTATTGTTTAAACAATTTAGAGACGAGTAACTGAGGGACATTCTGCAGGATGTACAGCGCTTCAGCGTTTTCTGCGAACACTGTCTGTAGATCTGCGGTCGCTGCTGCATTCCCTCTATTTACTGTGCAAATGTTCAATGGTGTATGTACCTCTCCCTCCCGTCCTTCATTACATTTCACTTAAACAAGTTCCCGCGTGATAGATGGGCGTCAATTGGGCATGCACACTCATTGGTCTTGTTGGGTTACTCTTCTTGCCCAGTCCATTTCTTTTTTACAAATACGGCCCGAAGATTCGAGAAAAGAGTCAATTCGCTCCTTGTATCGTACGTTCACATCAACCTTCACCTGCTAATGGGCGGAATGTTAATGTCATAACAGGATTTGAAGATCAAGAAAGAGATCGAGGAAGAGGAGATGAATAAGCAAAAGGAAAAGTCATCAGATAGTTCCGTATAATTTTTTTTTGGATGCCGGCATTGCACTTTAATTCCACGTTTGAACTTTGAACATTTGCACATATACACTCATCGATGTAGCATAGTCGCAGCCGTCTATTCCCTGGGTATATCTAGATTTAGATGAGCCACGTTCCCCTAGCGATGATACGATTAGGTTTATTAATTGTTGAAACGATTGCTTGAAGGTCTATTATTATGTCACTTGCATTCACACTTTTATGATTTGTCACTAAACCGAGTTCTGATTGATAGAATGGGATATTTCACTTATGCGTAGCTCTGGCTACGTTCCGTGTCTTGTTCTGTACCTAGCACCTCCATTCCCTATCCTCACGACTTCCTTAACGTTGACGGGGGCCATCCTTATCAACGCCTTGTGAATCGCTTTTGACGGGAGCCGTACACTGTTTTTTACAGAATCCACTCTCAGCTGTTCCAGCGAAATCTGGTAGTTGTGGTTGTGGATTTCATGAAAAGCATAAGTTATGAGGGGACATACCCAACTGCACTTTAGCTTTTGTGCCATCGGGGAGGCAAGCATTTTTCTTGTCTATTAATATCATTCATGACCGTCAGTTCAACAGCAGGTATGATAGATCGAGAAAATCTGACTGACTGATAAATCCAGCCCATTTGCCTCCCTCTCCTGTATGATTTCCCAGATCACAGTCATTCACACAAACATACTAGAATTATGCTTACCGGAGTTCTCCCCTTTAGGCATACACCTTGTAGCTGCACCGGCGCCGCCTTCGCTATTCGTGTTCTTCGGTTGTTCGTCACAACTCCAGTCTTTGAAACACATGATAATTAGCACTGTAGCTGACGCGAAACATGTTATCGTACTCACTACTATTTGGATTTTTTGGCCAGCCTGCGCCGGCATCCGCCGTACTACATCTGTTTGGTGTTTTACAATCAGATTGCGAGCGAAGGTCCGCATCTCGATCGACCGTGACCGTCCATGGATCGCCTGAAGCCGTCTTCTTGCCTGTTTATTCACTATGTCGAAACCGTCACGTCTGACTATTGGTATGACGACATACAGTAGGCATAGAAGCACCAGTTCTGGCATACATTGGGATATCTGTTGGATCAAAGCCATTAGCCAGCTTTAGTGATTTTCATACGAGGAATTCATACTTGGAGCAGCTGATGGTGTACACAGGGGTTTGTGCCGGAGGCTTGGATGTGCACTTGGGCTTGGACTTAGGTTTTGGTTTGGGTTTTGACTTGAACGTTGGCTTAGACTGGGGCCCAAGTACTGCAGGTCTAGTCGTTTTTGTTGGAGGCTAGGTGATAGAGCTGTCAGCAATTGATCCTGGACGAGATTCACCAGATTCACATTGGGGCGGATCTTCGCGCGAGACTCCAAATCATATGTGTCGGTGTCACGAGAGGTTGCGTTGCATTCAAATAACTCGCTGTCATCAGATGACCTCCCTTCGTAGATGTTATTTTCGTGCCTACGAATCTCTAGGCCACTGATATTGGGAAAGTAGTGTTCAGTATGATTGGTAAGAGTGCCTGTGCCCTTTATAGTGGGTATGATTGCTGTGAGTGGATTCAGGGGTGCGATGGGTGTATGTTACATACGGCAGGTAAAGCGAAAGTCATCCGAGAGAAGAGGGGGAAGAGAAGGACGAAGTGGATAGAGAATTTCATGGTGGCGATTGTAAGATTGTGGGTAATCGGTTACAAGGACCAGCCAATGTAACTCTGGAACAAATTGGATGCACCGGGCACTGAAGGAGAAGGGGTACAGTCAAGTTCTTTTATACCTATGCCCCCCCCTTCGGGTTGCAATGATGGTTGAGGCAGCGGCTTGATTTTGACTACTCGTCACTGTTCAAGAGCACTGGGTACTGCGAGTACATTAATAGTCACCCCCTTCAGGCGAAGTGTTAGATACGGTGAGAGGCAATGGAGCGCAGTGCACTCCTGTGCACCCGGGCTGGCAACGTTAAGATAAATACTGGCCGTTGCGTCTTTCACTGCCGGTGCACCCATTTGATGTCGTTTAGAGGATCCGCATCGATGGGGATCCGAAAGCATAAGAGTGGGATTTATGACACCGTCAGGTCAGCAAGAAAACCAAGTAAAAAGGGGGGTAGTATAGCAACCAGGGTGCTGGGGTTTGTGTAGGGAAGAAGGTCCACACACCAGCCGCCTGGTTGATACTGTGGATAGGTCTTGCACTTTGGTGCTGATGGAGCCGAGTTGACCGGCAATTGGTGCGGTGTTGGTTATTTACACCCAAACAATCCGACGGGGCTCCATACAGACTCGGGGCAGGATAATGTTGGTGTCGTGTGTCATTATAAGCTTTCTTGTTTGAATGATGCAGTTGTTGTCTCTGCGATGCGACAAGTATCGAGTACCATAATTGGACGGGTGCGACTGCGGTTCCAGTCGGATCAGAGAATCATAGATGCCGCGGGTCACCGGAGTGACCTTCTCCACAAGATACTGCAACAAAGTGTGAGTAGCCCTCCAGATCGTCTTTTTCGGATGCGGGCTCCCAGGGTTATATATTCATATCCAATCGGTTGTGAACCCATTAGGTCTCTTTACACGTATTCTCGAATCAACGATATTTCGCAGCCGGTGGCGGGTCCTGAGCGCGCTCTCATGACCACGTTGTGCATCATTTAGCCTCCGTGAACTCCGATTGATGTGAGCTAGCCTGGTGCTTAAGGAGCTGAGGTTGTGCCTCGCTTAATTACGAATCATATATGTTCTTTCCTGTCTTTTATCAAAGTATTTGCAGCTGAAGACGTGAGTGATGTACGGGTCAGTGTGTGCGAGACACCTTCGCAAGATGTCTTTGTTAAGTCTGCGACAAGTTTCTTCGAGTTAGTGGGCGCAGACTACCACCCTGGCACGCCCCATACCATACTCCACGCCTGTCTGTACCCTGGCTAGTTCGCAAGTCCCGCTTGGCCAGTAGCGCACTTTCTTCAGCCGTCCACGCACCATCCGGCTCCCCTATCGATCCTCAATCCGCCACAAAGGGAATGTCGGGGCCTTCAATGAGGTCAAAATACTTTTTCGGATAGCTCACATATATTACCGTCAGGATTTCCCTAAATCGTTGTTGATTATCACATTAGATGTGGGGGGCGTGGCGGTATGAAGTTGCTTGTATGTTGACAACGTGATTATACCTCACAAGAGTCCCTTTCAATTCTAACATGATACGCTTTCTCGTGGAAAATAACTTTCTCGGAGGTGGTCTCCTGAGATATGGGATTGATTCCGGGAGATACTTATTATGTACATAATTTATATGGATGCTGGAAAATTAAATTTTGGTATTAGTATACAGAGAGAAGGATATTACACCTGCAAACAAGGACTACAAAGCCAAGACGGTTGTACCAAAAGCAGAACGAAGTTACTTGTTCAATCAGCGCCAGTCTCTGACCCAGACCCTTTATAATCTGAACCGTCATCTTCGACTTGATCTGCAGTCACGTTGAGGTCGGTAAGCTTCGCGCGACCATGGGGACGTCTCCTATTCCCGGTCACCTTTGCATTTTTTCCGTGATTTGCTTTCAGCGTTGGCGGTTTGGGTTGGTAGAAGGATAGAGAGAGGACTTGTGGATCGGGTTCGAGTTGGGCGTCGGATTGGGACTGGAGGTGGGAATGGAAGAATTCTGAGCCGTAATCGAGAAAAAGCTCAGTTCCGGGTTCGATGTCCTTTGCTGAGGGTACTTCAGCCAATTTGCACCAAATTTGACAATGCCAGAGAGACAAACCTGCGAATATACCAATTCGGTGCTCGCCGTTCACAAGTCGTACTGTTCAGATTGACATTATTACGTTTGTTTGATATGGGATGGGATGGGACGGAGAGTAAGACTAACCATACGCCCGTACGTTTGCTCGGTCGGCGGAAGCATGGTTGATGTAACGTGATTCGTTGCCGGCGATAGTCCCGTCAACGGAGAGAGTAGAATTGAGTTTGAACAAGTACTGCCGATTTAGGTGAGCTGCCACAGGACTGAAGACAAGGCACATCAGTCGACAGCTTGGTGATTTCGAAGGTGGGTAATGAAGGCGTACTCGCGTGATTTGGTGGTGGCTTCGTATATCAGATCACCGACGTATTCTATTACAAGGTGTTGGGGGAATCGTGGAACGAGCGAGGTAAGAGAATACCTGTGATGAGGTCGCCTTCCAGTGCAGGTTCTACAAGGTAGTAGCCCAACCCCCATTGGCTCCTGTAAACTACACCACACTACATATATTGTGAACTAGAGCAAAAACACACATGGAAATTGGTAGATACCTTGTGTTTTAAATGTTGGATTGCCGAATTCTTGCACACGTCCATCACGGAATCTAGAAAGTCTGTGTTAATAATGATAACCTAGCACTAAACGAAGTCGGCACATATCACCTCTAGAATAGCACTTCAAACACAAATCGGGATCACATTCTCGGTGTGCACGAAAACAGGGACACCTGTCCGTCCCACATGTCTTATTCGACCGGGACTTTACGCAAGTACACCCTCGCCATTTGAGGGCACACGTTTTGGGCGGGCATTTGCACGCACCAATGCAATGGGATTTTATGCGAGCGCAAGGGCAACGCGATTCGGGAGTGCAGGGTCCAGGGTGGTTGCATGGATAGGTGCTAAAAGGGAATGTATGGCGGAGAGGGAGGTGAGAATTAGGAGCAGAGATGGCCATAGGAGCAACCTACGGAGTGAAAACTTCAGAGTCAAAGTCTGGTTTATGGGGTAAACGATGGTGAATATATGGAACTGGACGGAACAACCTACGAACCTTTAAATTCTGGTTTATTTGTGCTGGTTACTTTGCGAGTGGTGGGTTTAGGTGGGATAGAAGGGATTGGGGATTGGCTATCCAACCACCGTCGGCGACGAGTAGCAGCCTGGGCAAGGTGAACGACAACGAGAACTTTTTGACAGGACCTACCTCGTAACACGGTTTGTGGAGAATGATAGCCAAGTCACAGGGCAACGTGTCTGGCGCGTATTTGAGAGTGGTATGCAGTGTATCTAAGTCTTCCTCTGACCAATGCGAGAACTAGAATCCCATTAAGCATGTCAGAGTGAAGATCAGTTGTCGCTACGCACAGAGTTGGAGTGGTGCCCAAGTATGAAGCAATCCTTGTTGCATGCTTCCTCGACCGATGCGTACAAGACTTCGTTGGATAACGTCGGTTGCACTGGCGGGGGCAGTGGTAATTCTCCAGCTTATACTAATAGTTGAGATACACTTGTAACAAAGGGAGATGAATACCAACTGTGAACGCCACAATAGCCATGCAGGCAATTACGGTTGGCGCAGAAGTATCGGAGGAGGTCGTCGAGGACTTGGGATGGACGAGCATTCGTGTAGTGAGGTTCATAAGGAACGTTCGAAGAGTGAAGAGGATCTTCGGGCGGCCATTCGGGATACTCTCTAATATAAGCATGTTAGAATTGGTATGAATGGAGGAATCTAGGCGTTGCCTTCTGCGACCGCCGAGGTAAGATGAGACGTTGCGAGTTATATGCGAGGGCATGACGTTTGAGTCGACGATTTGCCGAACTGTTAGCCCATACTCATTCGTGAGCTTCTTGAATGCTTGGATACATATGGCTTCTACTGGACGCAGATTAGTGGTGAATGCAAGTTTTGCGTGGCAGCTTACAGTCTGGATCGCCAGGATCTTGCCATGCAAGGTGGTTGTAGTGTAGTGTCTGGAGCTCATGACTAAACGAAGCATCATCAGAGTAGGGAATGAATGGCATGTGGTCGGAGTCGTCGCCAGCCATGATGTTTCGGGTCGTGGGCATACACTCGGTGTATTCCGGGTGCGGTTTTGTCGGTTCCACATTAAAAACTTCAGCAATAAAGGTGTATGTTTCGAAAGGATCTGAGTTCGGATCGTATTCGGTGACGGTAAATGTTGGTCCGGTACGCTCAGACGTGTCAACCCGTTCGACCCCATCAATCGACGGCGAAATATCCCTTTGCACAGAGTGTCGCAAGAGGGACGACATAGCCTCAGCGTCGTGCACCTGTTTCCATTGGTAAAAGCTATCCCAACAGGAACGGAATACCTGGAGGACGAGGGAAGTGGTGTCCATGATGAATGTGTGAACAACGTTGAACGTTTGAACGTAAACCACGCGACAGGGGCCGCTGAACCGGCCATCACCCGATGAGGGCAATTCAGGTAATAGATTCCGACGTCCCAATCACAATGACTACAACGCCGCAAAATCTCTAGATCTGCGGAATGGGAATACGAAGTCCATCTGGCGCCCATCGTTTTATGTCGACTTTGAAATTCATGATCACCTGATGGTGAGGAACATAATTTGGAATTTTTTGGTTGGGGCTACCTATTGGGGTGCCAGCGTCTGTCTGGCATCCAGAGGTTCGTCAAAGTCCAATCCCCATAACAGGCGTCCATGGTATTCTCTCAACGGCCCCCTGTGCATCAGAAAGCACGACATTATGGTACAATTATAACTCTCGTATATTAACACGCTAATCTGTTGGATTACCCGTAATATTTACACTAATACACAACTTGCCACAGCTGCCAGTGGGCGCTAGGTATGGAGGGATTTAGCACCATCAACTCCGCTAAATGCGAACTCAAGCTGAGAAAGCTGCCCGGAAACTGCATTTCCAGAATGTGTGTCAACTGATAGTGCAGTACCTCGAGCGACCCTCTGGATGATCATAAGGGGAGGGATAAGCTGACGCAATAATTAGAGCTTCAGGCGAAATTGTATGACGTCCATGTCATACGCACCTGAACCGTGGTCCCAATCTGCCTCCCTATAGTTGCTAGCGGGTGCCCAATAACGGCGGAGATGAGGAAGAATAAATCATATGCGACGATTATCGATGCCGATTCCACAAGAATCGAAATGATACCGATATATTCAGTCCCATGCCCTGCACCGAGAGCCTGTCTGAGAAAACGACGGTATTGAAGGATCTTCGCAACGATAGCTCCAGTGATTCCGATGTTCAGCGACATGGTATAAAACCCATACGTGAGAACGACTGCCACTGCATTGGCAGGGGAACCCAGTGACTTCGGGGAGCTTACACATACCACGAAAACGCAGCTAAGGCCTAATCGACGAGGGATACACATAATCAATATACGCTCGGAGACCATAAAGTACGTCAACTTGCCAATGTCACACATGATAATGAGGACCAAAATAGCTTTTATCCACCTCGTGCGTGAGGGGGATACAGGGAAGAACGCAAAGCATCGCCAGATCTATTTCGACAAGTTAGTTGTGCCGGGAATCAAAGCAATGCGAATACGGGGTTCGTACCAATAGCCCATCCACCGCCCATTGTAGAAGCACGAAGCAAACAGCACCACCAGCAATAAAAACAGATGTGTCTTGAAGTACGAACAATGCAGGACCACCAGGATAATCGAGATGGTGAACATACGCCAATTCAACTTCTTTCGACGAAAGTCCCATGGCAACAGTGGCGAGGATGAACAGAAATACGACATATATCATAAGTCTGTATTTCTGCTTGCGACATATTCTAGGGGATTCCGACGGTCTTGACAGGAGTTGGATACAAGACAAAGATAGTGCAACGACGATGCCGTAACACACGCCTGTAAGTATCATTCCATGGAGCCACAGTTTGCCTAGAAGCAGCTCGTCCGACTTAAACCGCTTGTTGGCAGTAACGGGCATGGGCGTGATGTTGTGGTTGGTGACTTGGCAGCAGTGGCAGCAGCAGTAAGTAGCAACTCCAAGGCTCTCGCTGAAGCCATTTTATACGGTACCCTCTCCCAGGGTCAAATCAAACTCGCGTACCGTCGACAAAGTCGGACGTCAAGGTTGGTTCCCTAATGAAGCACCATCCATAGCACCCGGTCAAATAACCCAAACAACTGAGGCAACAGCGCTTAGCATTGCTTGGCGATAACAACCGTTGCGGCGACTTTTTAAATACGCATTCCCATGTTCTGCTTTCCCTTGGAGCATCTTGGCCGATCTTCGCTTTCTTACGGAGTGCGATCATCGCAACGTCTTCTAAGCAGTAAAGGAATTGTTTCACCTCCTATTTCCTTCTTTTCATTTCCTTCGACACCTGTTTGAACAATACGTACTTGCCTAGAGTGCAAGAACATTTCCCCAAATTTGGTGCAGAGGATGCTCAAATGATTTCTTGACCGCTCAGCCGTTACAAAATACTTACGCTCTAAGACGCAAATGTCCGATAAGCATGATTTGAATGGCTCGACGTGTACTCTGCAGGCCCCCATTCAGATCCAGGCTGCGCCAGCTTATGTGAGAGTCTCGTTTGAAGCTTTGGTTCTTGACGCTTTTGCTGAGGAGTGTGTTAGCCTTATCGTGGGTTCATGTTGGACACCGCTCGTAACTAGTGAGTATCCCCGTATGGATCTCGTAGCTTATATTGACGGCCCGTGCTCATTCTTGCCTGTTGCAGATGTGAGCCTTAGGAAGTATGCTCTGGCATATTTCGTGGTAAAATTAGTAAATAGTGTCCATTTCCCGCTGACTTGTCTAATTACTGTATTCTGTATGTCGTTATGGGTTGGACACTGAGATCCCCAGGCTTACGGGGTGCCAGTGTGGTAGTCAGCGGATCAACAATCTTTCAGTACTTCGATCGACCCTCTTCTCTTTTATTGAAATACTTACCCAACTTTTTTGCCGGTGTGGGTGGAAGGCAGGCGAAGCTCGTCGGCACCGGACACGGTAGGGTAAATGATGTCAAAGCCAAAACCTGGCTTTCCCCAACGTTTTCTAGGCACGGTCTCAGAGCCTAACGGCCAATTAGTTGACATGGTGTCAGCCAGTTTAGCAGATCTCCTATATCCGATGGGTTGATTCACTGATCGATTCACTGTGAACGCGGAGTATCCGTGTCGTCAGCATTTCCCACAACAACTGCAATTTGCTATAAAATTGCAAGTGTTGACGGCACCATTGCCCTGTAGTGCGAAATCAACAGGATCACATCGCCATCTCTTCTGTCACTGAAGCACAAGAAATCCGATGTAAGGGCGGCGAGGAGTTCAGACGAACGTACCAAATCGATCGAAAAGGGGGATTCTGCGTCTGAAACTTGTGTTAGACACTATATAAAGCCAGAGAGAACGAAGACATCCGGATTCCTTGCAATTCTACCATGCATAACTTCCTCAGCCGCAACAAGTTTCTCGGAGGGGCCCCTCGAACAGGCAGGAAAGCCACCCGAAGTACCGAATCGTCGGACATTAAAGATAGCCGCTATTCGCACATCGGGGGTCTAGTGGTGAGGTGTTACCGACAGTTCCGGGGTGCGTTTCTAAGGAGGCGGGAGGCTCCTCCGAGCTTTGGTTCTGGCTCCAACAACCTTCTTCCGGCTGAACTGCTCATCATAATTTTCCAACACAGCCTGGGATACATGGATCTATTGTTAAGACCCGCAGCGGAGCGGTACGGAGCCCTGATGAATCTACGCCTGGTCTGCCGTCAATGGGATCAAGTCGCGACGTCGGCCTACGAGTTTTGGACGTCTTATCACTTCCTTGAATCCACTTCCAAGATCCCCGCTCACACTGTACAAAAGTGGCTTGAGAGGTCGGCAGGTGCATCACTTGACATTACCCTCCCCGGATTTATGCCTTTTCCGGCCATGACAGGCTCCAAAGTCGAGTATTGTGCAGAACTTGTCCGTGTGTTTCGACCCTATATCGCTCGTTGCAAAGGCTTGCGTATGGCGCTTATTCCTGACCTTCTTCCAAGCCTTCGAGCACTTCACCTTTCTGAAGCCGCAAGATTAGAGATGATAAACTTGGCCCTGACGTCCGGTGGACCTGAGGACCTAAATGTTGTGTTCAAGGAGCTCGGGTCCGTGCCAAATCTTCGGGGCCTTGTGTGGACCACGAACCACCATTACTCGATCTACTCGATGCTCTTTATCAATACCACATGTCAGCTGAGTCGCCTGACACAAATATGGATATCTTGCCCAATGACAACAGGCGAGATAGTTTTGCTCATGGCTGCGTGTATAACCGCAGTTGAAATCACCATTGATTCGGGAGGCAGCCAGCGTATGTCTCCCACTGAACCTACACATTTTATAACCCTTTCGGAACTACGACTTCTCAAGATCTCACTGGTAGACGCCAGCGGGCTCGATGCCATTCACCACTTCCACCTTCCCAATCTGCGAATATTGAATTACAACGAGAAATGGTCATCTATGTGGAGTCCATCCTGGACCACCAAGATCTCCCATTTGCTCGATTGGGTCGATCGCTCTGCTCAATCCCTGGAAGTGTTGTGCATTGGCTATCGTTATGGACAATTCACGCATGACCAGTTGTGTGCTTTCTTTTCCCATCCGCGCGTCACCCGACTCGCCATTGTCCAGATTAAGCTGAACAGTCTTTCTACATCAAATTGGGAGCGTATTGTTCGGAAACCCGTTGAGATATGTGAAGGGGTCAGGGAGCAGTTGATATTAGTTGGTGGGGCGGTTGGGTCGTGCCTGATAGGGTGGGCTGACGAGATTGTTCACGAGAGGTGCCTCCGCGATTTCCCATGGACCTGGATGTTCAACTCGGTGACCATCCAATCCAGTCTGTTCTCGTGATACAGGTAGCATTTATGGTGTTCGTTGATTGCAATATCACAACTATTGTTGAGAGGTTGACAGGTTGAGAGAGAAAATAAGTGTATGATATTCCCATGTTCCCTTGGTTCAACTTATCACAAGAGGGTAGGTACTGTTGGGAGCCTGGACCTTCGGAAATTGGGATCAAATCCTCGGCGTGGCGCTCGTGAAGTTGACATTATGTAAGTGTGGCGATTACGTAATGCTTAAAATCGAGACCACGTCTCTTCTCTCGTCCTCTCCGTTAGATAGGCATACTTCCACGCTGGGACAGGGTGACAAGTTGGGCACTGAATTCTCTCAAACGCCGGAAGCCCTAGACAAAATGGAGGCTCCCTGGTCTCGGTGTGCAGGGGACTCATGGTATGGAAGGACGCACTTATCAGCACCGAGCGGCGAAGGTAATCCAAAAGCCGGTGGAGGAGTTGAGAGGGAAGTTTGAGGGTTGTGCAATAGGCAGGAAATTATGAGAGAAACGAACGGAATTTGCGACCATTGGGGAGGGCATATATTTTCGCGTATTCATCTACGCAGGTGAATTTGTTGTTTCCTCTTAGCCCTCAGACCTTGTACTGAGAACACGTGAAAGTTTGGATCATTGCTCGTCGATTTCTACCTTCGTGCACGACCAGACCATCCGTCTTCATAGCTTCAAAGCTTCAAAGCTTCGTGTTCCATTAGTTGAGGGGCCCGTATCCACGCAACATTTACCGCTCCTCATGTCCACAATCTTGATGGTAATATAATACTGCTCGTAACCCACGACGCCAGCGGAGAGATCATCTGCGACTGTGGGATGGGTACAAGAGGGTACGGCACAGGATGACTTCCCTTCAACAGCACAGCGACCGCGGAGGATGATACGCGAGAGTAAACACAAGATTTGCTGCGTTACGCAGTTCATTGGGGGGACGCGTCCTGGGACTCAAGGAGCAGCGTTAGTCCTTTCAGTCCACTCGTCAGGAACCTTGCTTTATTTTTATTTTCCAGATCTGGATTACCTATGGAACATAGCACCCCGCGAATGCCTCGGCTAGATCTTCCCTTGTCATTACTACACCTCGCGGAACGGCCACTAAATTTCACACCCACACTGCCGATGGCCCTTCCTCTTTCGCCGACCGGCACCATGGATCTACCTTCAGCAAAGGCGTAGTCCAAAGTCGCAAAGCAGCGTCGTCCACCCATCCACATCCACAATGGTACTATAGACCTGTAACCTGCTCATGCTCACCTCCCTGATCGAAAGCTCACTTCGAGAATGAGATCCCCGAGGTGAACAGCGGATCGGAACATGCGTGCTGTGAACCCCCTAGTCAAAGGTCCCCGTGACGCCGAAGGTCAGAGCAGATACTTTCACATGTATCGGCTCCAGCTGGTGAAGAATGACGTGGGAACTCAAGGCGGAAAATCAAGGAGGAGGAAGTGAATAAGCGGAAGGAAATGTCACCGAAGAGCACTATAATTGTTTCCCCATATGATGACGTTACATTGATTCTCACATCTGAATTTAAACCTCAGTCAGTGTGCATTCATGCTTCAAAAAATCCAGTGCCCCCAGCGCGACCGGAATATGTCACAGCCCATGGCGACAAAGTTCAAACTTAGTGGTAACGATGACCCCTGGGGAGACATCACCAGATTCACTTTCACTTTCAGGTCGTCCGAGCTTCTACGCGAACAACACACAGCATATTCGAAACACAATCATATTAATATCATCCGTTGCCGTAACCCTCTTGTTACCCCTTAACGTTGTCGAGCGTCATCCTTATCAGCGCCCTTAGCTTGCACAGGAGGTGTGCATTGTTTCTTGCAGTATCCACTCTCAGCTGCCCCGGTGAAGTCTAGTAACAGAATGATGAACTTTATGATAAATGTCAATTTGTGAGGGGGATTTACCCAGCTTTACTTTGACCTTTGAGCCGTCCGGGACGTAAGCATTTTTCTTGTCTATGAATGCCATTTCAGGTTTGCCAGCTCAGGTTCAATCACGATGGATCAAGAAACAAACTCACTGATAAAGGCAGACCATTTCGATCCCTCGCCTACCGTTTTTCAAACCGAATCCATCAGTACGTCTTATATTTAGGTTTCAACAGCCATCTGCTTACCAGAGTTCTCGCCTTTAGGCATACATCTCGTAGCTGCATTGGCACCGCCCTCGCGATTCGTATTCTTCGGTTGTTCATCACAACTCCAGTCTGAAAACACGAATCAAGACACTGCAACCGATATGGATATGCTATGGCGCTTACCTGTCTTGGGATTCTTTGGCCAAGAGCCGGCATCCGTCGCACTACATCTATTTGGTGTTTTACATTCAGACTGCGAGCGGAGGTTGGCCTTTCGGTCAACCTGTCACCGTCCATGGATCGCTTGATTTCTTCTTGCCTGTGGATTGCTTAACGTTATCATCAACATTTAAGTGTTGGTATTGACCGACATACAGTAGGCGTAATAGCACCAATTTTGGCATACATTAGGATACCTATTGAAGTGACCGTCGCAATTAGCTTCCGTGAATTTCACGCGGGAAACTCGTACTTGGAGCAGCTGATGTTGTAATCACCGGGTGTTTTAGTCGGTGATTTCGCAGATTTGGATTTGGACGCCGGCTTGAACTGTGGGCTTGGATTGGGGTCCAAGTACTGAAGCTTTCGTCGTTTTTGCTGGAGGCTAAGATGGGTAGTGGAGCAGTCAGTGGTCGCTTCTGGACAGGGTATATTGGAATTACTTTTGGGCGGGTCTTCGCTCGGGACTCCAAACTGCGTGCATCAATATCGCCATAGGACAAGTTGCGTTCAAAGAGCTCAGTATCGTCGGATGATCTCTCTTCGTAGACGTTGTCAAAGTGGTTGCGAGCTCCTAGGTCGTGAATGTCTGGAGAGTTGCGTTCAGTGAGATCAACCACCCCTGCATCCTTGGTTGGGGGAAAAGTGTAAGTTCAAGTTGAGAGGTGGAGTAGATATTGGCCACATACAGCAGGCAAGGCAAGAGCGTTTTGGCTGAGGAAAAACACAAGAACAACAAAGTGGCTATAGAGCTTCATGATGATTCGTACTGATGCAGATAATTTTCAGTTACAAGGACCAGCCAATGTAACTCTGGAAACGAATGGGATGCACCGGGCACTGAATAGCCAGTGATATGGTCTGTCCTTTTATACCACCATCGTCTCCCTTTGTAACGACACTTGGGAATAGGTGGATTAAACTCAATTGTTCGACACTGTTTGAGAACGCTGAGTATGAGGGTCAATAATAGGTCTAACACTTTCTACAAAAGAGTTAGATACAGTGACCAGGTAACGGAGAAAGCAGTGCATTAAAGTCTGGCGACATACCGATAGTGCATTCTGTCTTTTCTGCGGGCGCGTCCACTCGGTATCGTTCTGACAACCAGCATTTCAACAGTGATTTGATCCTTTGTCGGGATTAAGGCGTAAGACAATGTCAAACCAATAAATCGAGTAAACCACGTTGTATTGTATTGGGACGAGAAGAGGGACTTTGTAGAGGAAAAGAATATTCCAGGTTGGATGCTCGTTTCTATGCTGCAAGTCCGGCTTGCCCCTTGCTACTGATGGGAGCCGAGTTGATGGGGTATTAGTATATGGTAACTCCCCTGAGCTCCGTACTTAGAGCAAGATAATATTAGTATCATGTGTTACCATATCTTCCTTATTCGACTAACACAGCCCTGATGCGCAACGTTAACCTCGATTACTTCTGCAACAAGTGTTGCAAATGAATACATGGAACGAATCAGTCTGATTAGATCGTGGAGAATCATGGATGCCCTCGCTCATGAGAATAATCTGGTGGAGGTCAGATGGCGCCTGGCACCGCAAATGTGCTAAGTACTATGTTTAATGCATCCACCCCCCACCTTCTCCGACAACCCCGTTCATCTCCAACACCGCTGACGAACCACTGGCTCGATGAAACTTCTTTATGATACCCCAAGGAGCCCGTCACGATCACCGAAGTTGAAACAACGCTCAGCGCTCATCGACCCAACCTCGGATGCAACGCACTCACCCTCTACTCCATGGCGTCACACCTCTCGTTTGTTTCAATTTCCTTTCTGTTCGATACTCTGTCTTACCCTCCTATCTAGAATGTAAAAGGGTACTTCACGGGTCTGAGGTCCTACTACACCTGTGCCTCTCCGCCCAATTCCATATATTTGGACTCGTTTATTTATGAAATTTCGGTTTCCTCGAATTTCTGATGTTTCCGGACTTCACATAGCAAACAAAGGTGCCGCAGTATAAAGCTAAGTTGTACGTCCTTGTTGGAATTTTGACAGCAGCGATATACTCCTCTCCTCTCTCCTGCGCACGGTACACCCTGATCCCTAGGCAATTTCTGCCAGCTTGATGTTGGCTCCTTACTCAAAGAATAGCATATAGAAACCGGCACTATGTTGTTGTATGAGCTCTCATCTCAATTCCGAAACTTCTTCTGCTGGGTTGTTGAGCGCCGCTAACCCAAGTGCTCGATTCCTATTTGGCTTGTTTGGTCAGGAAAATGTTGACTTGCTCGCGTATACCAATCAGAAGACCCAGAATTATCGAGTCATAGGGCCAACCCAGAGACTCAACAGCAGAAGGAAAGACGGACCGTGGAATCCACAGTGCCTGTTTAATTGGCTCAGAAATATCAGAGGTTTCCAAAGACTTGGTGGAACACGAAGGTGATGAACCGATCGAAATAGGAAGACTTTGTTTTTGGACTAAGTCCACTGACAAGATGAAACCCAGGTGAGACACTATCGAATATAAGGCAAGTAAGGTACTCCCAGTTTCCCTGCAGTTCTAACATGTATAACCTCCGCAGCGGTGGTAACTTTCTCAGAAGAGCTGTTCCAAAGGGTGGAAAGGTCCACTCTTTCTTCCGAAATCATGGACCGTCGGACACCAAGGAGCCGCCACTTGCGTGCTAAGGGTCTGCCAACGGTGGAGAAGAAAGGCACGTGACTGGAAAGTCATTACACCAAATGAGAGTCTCCCTGACCGTAAGAGCGGAAGTGAGATGAGATTCTTGTAATCAAGGCCCCCGATTCTTTGCAATTCCATGATACATACCTTCTTCAGTCCAAGTAGCTCTCTTGGAGGCACTCTTCTAAGATACGAGACCGCTTCCAGGATGAACCTTCTTCCAGTTAGGAGTTGGGAGACCCCCCGAGTCACCTCTCTGACTCCAAGCTCAACGTGCTTCCGGGAGACTTACTCACCGAAATATTTCAACACTTTATGGAATCCATCGATAAGTTGTCCACACCAGCAGCCAAGTGGTACAAAACCCTGACAGGTCTACGGTTTGTCTGTCGTCGGTGGAACCAGGTGGCAACATCAGCTCGTCAATTCTGGACATCTTACCACTTCCACAACTCTATGTTCAAAACCCCTATCCACGTTGTACAGAAATGGCTCGAGAGGTCTGCAGGTGCACCGCTTGACATTTCTCTGCTTGACACAGGTTTTTCCACGTTTAAAGCGCCTTTTGAAGTTGAATATCGCGCACAACTCGTCAACTTGCTCAGGCCACATATCGTAAATTGCAAGTGTCTGCGCATGATTGTTACTCGCGACGTCCTTGCGGGCTTCCGGGAGTTCCGCCTTTCGGAAGCCTCGAGATTAAAGGTGCTACACTTAAACCTGGCGACCTGCGACCTTCAGGTCCTAGAAAGGTGTGCTCCAGGAGCTCAGGTCTCTGCCCGCCCTTCGGGTGCTTAAGTGGGTTGGCGACTACCCACTCCCTACTTATGGCGCATCCAACAGTGATACTCCATGCTGGTTGGGCCGCCTTACACACTTAGTCGTGGCTTGTACGATGACAGCCGTTGAGATGCTCATGCCTCATGCGCGAATTTAAAGCTGCAGTCGAGATTGCCATCAATGCGGAATGCCCCGGAGGCATTATCCTTGCTGAATCCTCAACATATTTGATGTCGACCCTTCCAGAACTCCGACTTCTCAGTATCACATCGACAAATGCCAGCGCCCTCGATGCCATTCGCCATTTCCACCTCCCCAACCTGCAGGTCATGCTGTATAACGAGCACCAACTACTCCTATCACGTCCGCCTCCCGGAATCTTGCGATTCCTCGATTGGATTGATCGATCGGCGCAATCCCTAGAAGTATTGTGCATATCCTGTGATTGTAGGCGATCGGTATATGACCAGCTATCCGCTGCCTTCTGTCACCCGTGTATGGCCCACCTTCGCATCATTCAGGTTGAGCTGGGTGGTTCCCATAGCGGACACAATGTGGGCTTGCACGATTGGGCCCACATCGAGACATGCGAGGAGGTTAAAGAGCGTTTTAGATTCTTTGGATTGGGGAGTGGACTGCTCAGAACGTGCGTGATGGGATGGGCTGGCGGGGTTGTCCACCGAAGGTGCCTCCGCGATTTCCCCCACTGCTGGGCGCCTGATGTTATACACCCTTATCTGTTCTCGTGATATAGGGAGTCTCCGGTTGTTGGGTTAGCCATGTCATTGTGACTGTTGTACATAGGTAGGTTTAGAAATACTCGTAGATTTTAGGTTACATGTGGCTCGGAGACTCGAAGTAGGAAAAAACTACATTGTTAACCGATTATGATTTTCTCTATTTTCCCTAATTATCAATTACCACAAGAGAGTAGATTTTGATACTATACACTAACAACTGAAGGCACATTTGATGAAAATAGGGAATTCCAAACATCCACTATTTTACATTTCTCTTCTGGGGGAGGTTATCCCTCAGCCTGAGTGAGGATACAAACGCCAGCAGGAAGCTCTCGTTTTGCCATCCACAAGTTCCGCTGGACAGCGAGAGTTAGTTATTAACAGTGTTGAACATGCACGTAGCATGTGGAATGTGGTTAAGTAATGGCCCCTCTAAAATGGTTTACCAAGGCCTGAGAGAGTTCGCTAGCTACGATATGATTTTCATATGCTTCTCGAATATGAAGGATGACCCGGTTTGAGCAAAATCGTGCGAGTAACACGAAAAAGACTAAAAAAAATGAGCGGCAACAAACTACGAAATAGAGTTTAAGACTGACTATAAAGGCATGAGGACATTTTTTGGCTGCATCCGACAGGTTAGAAAATGCTCTCCGCTGAAATGAGTGACTCACAAATTCGAGCATCAAGATCAAGCATGTGATTGATATCACTGCGTGGTCGACAACTCATCAAGATGGATCCTTTGAAAGGCGAGACGAGTCCTTACATATTTGAAAAACATAGAATATTATTCCCAGAAATCTTCTAGTTAGACAAGTTCCCATGAACTTCCACATGCTCTACCTTCGGTATATATCACTTGAAATAATCGAGTCCTCGCGAAAAATACGCCCTCCCAACTCTCGCTCTAAAGCATGGTGTGGTCCAATCATTCAACTTGTTAGGTAGGAGAAAGCCTATATCACGTTTTACCACTTACGTTCTCTGATGAAAGGAAAGAGTATGAGGACGAAAAGTGCTGTTATAGTTTGTCAGTCTTAGACCTCGAGGACGAATGACAAACGTCTACAAATATCATATATCCCCATAAAAACGTAACCAACATAGAAATTCGGTTCACCAAAATTTGCTAAACAACCAGTCAGTGGCCTGTACATCAAAATATGTAATGGGAGTCATAGTCAATCAGAAGAACATGGAAAGCAAACTGGAGTTCACATTGGAGAGGAACGATGGCCCTCTCCCCTATTATCCTATTGGAGATCCATGCCCCCGTTGTGAACGCAAGTGTGCCAGCCTACGACGAGCTTGTTCCGACGCCAGATTAACCACGTGCGAAGCGTGAACACGACTAAGAAGGTTCGATGTAAGCATTCTCCATAGCTGGTTGGAGCAGCAGCCAGACTTACACTCAACCCAAAAAGTGCCCACATGAAAAATCCCTTTGGTATACGTACACCGTCCACTGTCAATATATATGAAACGAAAGTTCCAAAGGAGAGGCCCACAAGTTGTTGCCTGAATGATAACGGGACAATGTTGCGTCATCTGGGTAACATTATTGCGGAAGTGAATGATGACAAAGTCAATGACAGGGAAATAGCGGTTGAATAGAAAGAGGAATTTCGTGGTTTTCCATGCCATCGGCCAGATCAAGACGACCTCCATTGAGAATGTCAAAGTATACTCGAATACCTTTCAGAGTAAGTTTGTCAGTTTCAAGACGACGCACTGGGGGAGACGTTGCATACATAAAGTGCAATCATTGCCACTGCCGTATTAACCGGAAGCTTATGACGATATCCTGAGAGGAAATTGGCACGACCACGCACCATCTAGATACTGTGTGTACCAAGAGTTACTTGAGGGGACGTAAGATGAGAAGATTGCACCCACCCAACCGACGTGGAGAAGCTTGCACAAGCTCCGAGGACACAGTAGAAGTGACTCCAGGAAGGTGTTGCCAATGAACTATTCATCTGTTCTTTTCCCGTTAGCAAAGGCGACCGTGATGGTGGTGGTACTGGTGCAAGCAGAATTCGGTAGAAGGAAGGAATGCTTACCCTTCTCAAACACCCCTCGTCACTGATCTCGGGTTGTTGATTTTCGGGGGGCCGAACTTGGTTTAATCGTACCCAGAGAACTAGCGTGGGCGGCGAGTGATCAAAATCATATGAACCCATCGTTTCCAATGCACCACAAGAGATTAGAATGGTTCGCATTGATACATGAAAAAGAATAAGTCAAGATTGCCGCCGCCCTTGGGGTTATTTGGAGGATGGTCCCCGTCGTTGCTATTAGGTCAGCCCCTTGGCTGATTTTACGTTGTACAGTACAAAAGCCCCAAGTTACCGTTGAAGATTATGAGTATTTTGTTCCTCGTTCGGGGTGTCGCTTTCACCGTTGTTCGGCAGCCGGATTCGGTCATCATTCCG
Source organism: Calvatia gigantea (assembly GCA_025093985.1). Taxonomy (NCBI): domain Eukaryota; kingdom Fungi; phylum Basidiomycota; class Agaricomycetes; order Agaricales; family Lycoperdaceae; genus Calvatia; species Calvatia gigantea. Next base: position 2,258,725 of record JACAAK010000011.1, read on the forward strand.
AGTTCCTTATCACGAACTCCTTCGTAATTTCCGTTCCATAATCCGTCACCTCTGTGGCCGCCCGTCCTAGCCATCGTAAACATGTCCTTTGTGTAGCTGCTGTAAGTGAAATCTCCACACCACCGATCATACACCTTATTTCCCCCACAACTACGAAACCCGCACTACATTAGCCATCGTAAACATGTCCTCTATGTAGCTGTTGTAAGTAAAATCTCCTTGTGAATTGATTCCGCCCATGCCATAATTCTGCACCCCTTAACGCTCGTGCTGGACTATCTCCACTTCTCTCCCCTCTCGGCTGATTGCGTATCTTTCAAATCTATCGGACAGCCTTGGATAATTACTTAATTTATTTTAGGGTCACTACGCCACCGCTCTTGTTCCTCGGCATAACCTCAGCACCCTTTCCCTTGATCTCCGGGTTTACCATGAAACATAGTGATAGTGAGAGTCACCCGTTGGCAACTTCAAGAATATGAAATTATGTGTACACTCACGTATCTCTGGTTAATGTGTGTGGAGGTATTGGCCAGTGACATGTGAAAGGCGCACGCTATTATTTATGAAGGAGAGACAGAATAGAGCAACAGGCCTGGGACGACATAGATTTTGATCCAGATCGCTCAATCTCTGATCTGTAATCTCTGGTCTGGTCTAAAGTCACATATCATGGAGGTCAGTAGGTTTTTTCCCCTGGTGGTAGGAGAAAAAAAGGAGGCCACTCCTGAAAGTAGGCTGATTACCTCGCGTGAGGTTCGGCGCTGTTGGAAACCTTCGCAGTCCAAGTCATACCGACAAGGATTCCGGTTGGACAGGTCAACGGAAGCCGCGAGCGTCTACATGCATTACATAAGCAAGGACGTGACTACACAATGCCAAAAAGTGCAAAGGGCAGTTCTCTCATAGACCACAGCTATGTCTGGCCGACCAGGAAAACCAGATCTCTCTGGATACAACTACGGCGCTATCTCCTCCCTCGTCCTCACTGCGGATAGGTCTGCACTTCCTCGTAGGGACAAGGAACCAGATGGCGCACCTACTTCGCTCGCTGGACGCATCGACCCTAGGGAAATGGGTTCGCGCGCTTTTCGTCAGGCCCCAAAAGACCTAGACAAAAAGAAGAAAAAAGCTGCTGCAGAACACGAGCATACGGAGAAGCCGGCGAAGCGGAGAGCGGAGGCTGCTGGATTTGGGTATACGGATATCATCGAGGCGACACAGGATGTGGAGGGACTCACTTACCGGCCTCGGACGGCAGAGACGCGCGAGGTGTATGAACTTATGCTCTCGGGTGTCCATACGGCTCTTGGAGATCAGGCGCAGGATATTGTGCGGAGTGCCGCTGATGCAGTGCTGGAGACGCTCAAGAATGACGCGTTGAAGGATTTCGACAAAAAACGTGAGATTGAGGATGTCCTCGGTCCCATCAACTCGGAGCAGTTTTCACAGTTGCTGAGTCTTTCGAAAAAGATCACGGACTACCATGCAGACGATGAAATTATGGCTGATCCTGATATGGAGCGGAAGGACGCTGAGATTGACGATGAGGTGGGAGTCGCTGTCGTGTTTGACGAAGAGGAGAAGGAGGAGGATGATGATGAGGGTTACGAGATTCGAGATGAGTCAGACGATGAAGAGGAGGAAGAAGAAGCCGAAGAAGCGGAGGAGGCACCTGCGGCAGAGGAGGGCGAGGGGCTGGTGATAGGTGGCGAAGGGCGTGAAAAAGGACCAAAGGCTCAAAAGGACGTTGTACCCCCACACACGATCGATGGTTTCTGGGTTCAACGTCAAATTTCAGAAATCTACCCAGACCCAGTCACGGCTGCTGACAAGGCCGCCTCCGTCCTTTCCATTCCTCGGTTCCGAATCGAGTCTTCGTGACTGCGAAAACCAGCTTATGGAGCTCTTCGATTACCAAAGCCACCACATCATCCAAGTATTCATTAAAAACCGCGATGCTATCGTTTGGTGTACGAAACTCATGCGAAGTGACGCTGACGAACGCGTGAATGTAGAAGTCGCTATGAGGGAAAAAGGTGTTGGTTGGATTTTGCGCGAACTAGCTGGGGACAAGCAAGCAAAGGCAGAGGCGGACGCTATGGATGTCGATGAAGTAAAACCCGAGGTCCCCAAGACTGCTACCCTTGCGCCAGGGCTCCACTGTCCAGCCAAAACGCGTTCTCGACCTCGAGAGCATGGCATTCAGCCAGGGCGGCCATCTCATGTCAAACAAAAAATGTAAACTCCCTGAAGGGTCGTTCAAACGTTCAAAGAAAGGCTACGAAGAAATTCACGTCCCTGCGCCCAAGTCGAAGCCTGTCACTGACAACGAGCTTGTCCCGATCTCTTCCCTTCCTGTTTGGGCGCGTGAGGCGTTTACTGTCCCTCGTCTCAACCGTGTCCAGAGCAAACTTTTCCCAATTGCTTTTGGTACCGACGAACCGATTCTTCTTTGTGCCCCCACCGGCGCTGGCAAGGTAGGCCCGTGCGTTCAGTATTCAATTATTCTCTCACTCACGCGTTGACAGACCAATGTTGCGATGCTCACCATCCTCAATGAGTTGTCCAAATGGCGCAACGAGGAGACCGGTGAATTTCAACTCGACGGCTTCAAGATTATCTACATTGCGCCCATGAAAGCTCTCGTACAGGAAATGGTCGGCAATTTCTCGGCGCGCCTCAAAGTCTTCGGTATCAAAGTCGGCGAACTCACTGGAGATGCCCAAATGACCAAGCAGCAAATCGCCGAGACCCAAATCATCGTCACCACCCCCGAGAAATGGGATGTTATCACGCGGAAGAGCACCGATACTAGTTACACTAACCTCGTCCGACTCGTTATTATCGACGAGATCCACTTGTTGCATGATGAACGTGGCCCTGTGCTTGAAGCTATCGTTGCGCGTACGATCAGGCGGATGGAGCAGACGAACGAGTATGTTCGTCTTGTTGGTCTCTCTGCCACACTTCCCAACTACCAAGATGTTGCCACTTTCCTCCGCGTCGACGAGAAGAAGGGCCTCTTTTACTTTGATGCCACCTACCGTCCTTGCGCACTTCAACAACAGTTCATTGGTATCACGGAGAAAAAGGCGATCAAACGGTATCAAGTTATGAACGAGGTGTGCTACGAGAAGGTCCTTGATCAAGCCGGGAAGAACCAGACGCTCGTCTTTGTCCACTCGCGAAAAGAAACTGCGAAGACCGCCAAGTTTTTGCGGGACATGGCGGTGGAGAAGGAGACGATTGTGCAGTTTGTAAAGCCTGAGGGTGCCACCCGCGAGATTCTGACTGAAGAATCGTCGAACGCGAAGGACCCAAATTTGCGCGACCTTCTCCCTTTCGGATTCGCCATCCACCATGCGGGTATGTCCCGTGAAGATCGGACACTCGTCGAAGACCTCTTCGCTGAAGGTCACGTCCAAGTCCTCGTCTGCACAGCGACTCTTGCGTGGGGTGTTAACCTTCCTGCACATACCGTCATCATCAAGGGCACGCAAATATATAACCCGGAAAAAGGACGTTGGGTCGAGCTTTCGAGTCAAGATGTGTTGCAGATGTTGGGACGCGCTGGGAGGCCACAGTATGATACGTTCGGAGAGGGCGTCATCATTACGAATCATCAGGAGTTGCAGTACTACCTGAGTTTGTTGAACCAGCAGTTGCCGATTGAGAGTCAGTTCGTGGCGAAGTTGGCGGATAATCTGAATGCGGAGGTTGTATTGGGGACGATTAGGAATCGGGATGAGGCGGTACAGTGGTTGGGTTACACTTACCTGTAAGTTGCTCTGGATTTTTTTTTTTTTGACGGCGTATTTTAACTAACGTGTAACGCAGGTACGTGCGGATGTTGAAGGATCCTGGGCTGTACGGTGTTGGCGTTGACTACCAGGACGATGCGAGCCTCATTCAAAAACGCGCAGATGTCGTGCACTCCTGCCGCGGTGCTCCTGGAGAAATGCCAACTCATCAAGTATGAACGCGCTTCGGGACGGTTCCAGAGCACAGAACTTGGCAAGATCGCCTCCCACTACTACGTAACGTATAATTCGATGATGGTGTATAACAAGCACCTCAAACCATCCATGTCGACGCTCGAGCTTTTTAGGGTCTTTGCGTTGTCAAACGAGTTCAAGCTTATCCCTGTCCGCCAGGAGGAGAAGCTGGAGTTGGGGAAGTTGTTGGAACGCGTACCGATCCCAGTCAAGGAGAGTGTAGAGGAGCCAGCTGCTAAGATCAACGTACTCCTTCCAGGCGTACATCTCGCAGTTAAAGTTGGAAGGGTTTGTGTTGGTCGCAGATATGGTCTTTGTTCAACAGTCTGCCGGACGGTGAGTTTCCCCTCCCGTTTCTTGTGTGTTTTATGCTCATTAATCCTGTAGTATCCTTCGCGCTATGTTCGAGATCTGCCTGAAGCGTGGGTGGGCGGTTCCTGCGAAAGCGGCTCTGGATCTATGCAAGATGGTCGATAAGAGGATGTGGGGATCTATGACGCCATTGAGGCAGTTCAGGGGTGTGCCAACCGAGGTTATTCGGAAGGCGGAAGGCAAACAATTCGTGAGTGATTGCATGCATGTTTCTTGGGTATGGCACTGATTATGTCTAAGCCTTGGTATCGATACTTCGACCTCACACCTCCTGAAATTGGTGAGCTGATTGGCATTCCGAACGCGGGTAAGCTGGTGCATAGACTAGGTGCACAGTTTCCCCAAGCTTCAGTTAGTGTCTTTGTGGTCTTTTGGAGGTTCTCGCTGATGGTATGTGTACAGGTTACAAGCGCAGGTTCAACCAATTACCCGATCGCTCCTCCGCATCGATCTCTCCATCATCCCCGACTTCCGTTGGGATGAGAAAATTCATGGCACCGCCGAGACGTTCATTATCCTCGTCGAAGATGTCGATGGTGAAGTCATCCTTTTCCACGACAGCTTCGTCCTCCGCCAGCGCTACGCCGAGGATGAGCATAACATCACTATCACTGTTCCTATGTTCGAGCCCGTCCCCCCAAACTACTATATCTCCGTCATATCGGATAGGTGGCTACATTCCGAGACTAAACTCCCCATCAGCTTCAAACACCTCATTCTCCCGGCAAAATTCCCAATCCCTACGCCTCTCCTTGATCTTCAACCACTTCCTCTGTCGGCACTCAACAACAAGGAATTCCAAGCTATCTACGATAACTCGATCGAAAAGTTCAACAAGATTCAAACGCAAGTCTTTACAGCCTTGTATTCATCTGATGAAAACGTCTTCATTCGGCGCACCAACGGGCAGCGGCAAGACTATCTGCGCAGAGTTTGCTCTGCTGAGATTGTGGAGTAAGCGGGAACAGCCAAGGGCTGTGTGCATTGAGCCGTTCCAGGAAATGGTGGATCAGCGGGTAGAAGAGTGGAGGAAGAAGTTTGGGAGGTTGCAGGATGGGAAGGAGATCGTGGGACTCACAGGAGAAACAAGTGCGGATTTGAGGTTGTTGGAGAAGGCGGACGTCGTCGTGTGCACGCCTACACAAGTGAGTCCGCTTTCTGTATAACGTTGAAACCCTGCACTGATGGGCTGTTTCAGTGGGATGTTCTGTCGAGGCGCTGGCGTCAGAGGAAGAACGTCCAAAATATCGGATTGTTGATCGCTGACGAGATCCAGCAAGTCGGAGGAGAGGTTGGGCCCACGTACGAGGTCGTTATCTCGAGGACGAGGTACGTGGCATTCCAGACGAAAGTACCTACGCGTATTGTTGCGTGCGGTGTCTCGCTTGCGAACGCGGAGGACCTTGGAGAGTGGATCGGCGCCAAGTCCCACACCATCTTCAACTTCTCACCGAAGTCAGTGTTCCTGCCAGATTTCTATGACCCCCTTAAAAGCTGATCATATATATAGTGCCCGCCCATTGAATATGGAGATCCATATCCAGTCATTCACCATCCCCCACTTCCCGTCTCTCATGATTGCAATGTCGAAGCCCGCTTATCTCGCCATCCTTGAACACTCTCCCACGAAGCCTGTTATTGTCTTCGTCCCCTCGCGTCGGCAATGTCGTCTCACCGTCGACGATCTCCTCACTCATTGCACGGCCGATGACATCCCTGACCGCTTCCTCAATATTGAGCTTGAACATCTCCAGCCCCATTTGGACCATATCCACGACCAAGGGCTGGCAGAGACGTTGAAGCATGGCATTGGGTACTATCATGAGGCCTTGGATAAACAAGACAAGTACGATCGTGCGGCGCTTGTTTGAGTCTGGTGCAATTCAGGTTCTCGTTGCCTCTAAGGTTGGTTGTACTTGGGTGTCTGAGACTTGGTGCTAACAGTAATAACACAGGATACTTCGTGGAGCTTGCCCGTCGCAAGCCACATGGTAATTATTATGGGCGTACAACATTACGAGGGCAAGGAACATCGATATGTTGATTACCCTGTCATGGACGTCCTGCAGATGATGGGCCGCGCATGCCGACCAAGGGAGGACTTCAAATAGTCGGTGCGTGCTGATGTGCCAGCAGACGAGGAAGGACTTTTACAAGAAGTTCCTCGCGGAGGGTTTGCCGATTGAATCACATCTCCCCACCCACTTGTTGCACGATTATTTCTTGGCGGAGATCGCGGTGAAGACAATCGAGAACAAACAGGATGCCATGGTGAGTGGTATTCGTGGTGGGTGTGAGTGTCAGACTGTCCTGACATCTCATTGTAGGACATCCTTACTTGGACGTACTTCTACCGCCGCATGACGCAGAACCCGAACTACTATAATCTGCACAACTGTTAGCCACCAACACCTATCAGGACCACCTGTCCGAGTTGGTGGAGAACACATTAAGCGATCTGGTCAATTCAAAATGTATCGCAATTGGTGAGCAATCCAGTTGGGATGGCCAAGCTAATGGACTGACCATACCGAACAGAGGACGAGATGGACGTTTCGGCACTCAACCTCGGTATGATTGCGGCATACTATAACATCTCCTGTAAGTACCAGACACCATCCTACGTGGAGGCGTTTCCTGATTTTGGACCAGATGTCACCGTGGAGGTGTATACCCTCTCGCTCAAGGAACGTACCAAACTCAAAGGTCTCCTCGAAGTTGTTTCCTCATCTGCCGAGTTTGAAACCATCCCGATCCGCCGTCATGAAGATGTAATACTCCGCCGCATTTACGACCGCGTTCCCGTTAAACTCGACCGCGCCGACTTCGAAGCACCACATTTTAAAACATTCCTGCTTCTTCAGGCTCATTTCTCACGTTTACAACTCCCGCCTGACCTTGCTGCGGACCAGGGGCTCGTATTAGAGAAAATTTTGAACTTATTGTCCGCCTGCGTGGACGTTATGTCTTCTAATGCCTGGTTGAACGCACTTGGTGCGATGGATTTGTCGCAGATGTGTGTACAGGCCGTATGGGAGAAGGACTCGCCGTTGAAACAAATTCCTCATTTCGAACCAGAAGTAAGCCGCGCCATTCTGTGGTGTCCCATAGAACAGTGTCTGACGTTAGTACACTAGGTCATTAAGCGATGCAGTCAGGCGGGCATTGAAACAGTGTATGATATCATGGAGATGGAGGATCAAGACCGCACAAAGCTGCTGCGAATGACACCCTCCCAAATGTACGTCGCTCCCCCTTGACGCTCTCAGCTTATCACTGAATGAACTTCAGGCGTGACGTTGCCATGTTTGTTAACTCATACCCCACACTCGATGTCTCCTACGAACTTGTCAAGGGCGAGTACACGGCTGGCGCCCCCATCATGCTCAAGGCCACCCTTGCACGTGACGTCGACGAGGACGAAGAGGACACCGAACAGACGGTTATCGCACCGTTTTATCCATCCAAAAAGCTCGCCAACTGGTGGGTTGTCCTCGGAGATAGGGATAGCCGACAGCTCTATGTCATCAAAAAGGTCACCGTAACCAAGAGCCTCGTCGTCAAGCTCGAGTTTACCTTGCCGAAGGGCACTCATCGCCCTCGACTCTACGTCGTGTGCGATTCGTACGTTGGTGCAGACCACGATATCGAGCTCGACCCCATCGAGGTTGCCGAGGGCGAGGAAAGTGATAGCGACGAGGATATGGAGAGTGATGAAGAGTGAAAAATGATAGCACTGTGCCCGAAACTATTTCGCTATCTGCCTGTTTTGCAACTGTACCCATATATCGTAGGTAATGATTTGGTGATAAATGCATTGATATCCATATAACGTGCCCATAATCCCCCTAACCCCCGTCACTTATACCTGATATCTCCTGTCGGTGTTTTTCGCTTAAAATTTGGCAAGAGGGTACAAGATGGATATCCGAATAGTTTCATGGTTTTTCAGAACATCCCCAGCGCCTATTTCTCTGGACTTTGAGCATTTTCCTCCATCAGTCTCGTTTCATTCTCCATATCATGAGCGGCAGGCTTCCGATGGGTTGTGCGATGCGGGTCGTCAGGTATTTCTCACCCACCGGAGCAGAGCCGGATATCCCCGTGAAGGATCTTGATGCTGAGTGCTACACTGGTTACACCTTCTCTAAGACAACCACCTCGCTGAGCTTTCATCTCTGCCTCGTCATAAGATCTCATCAATACCGTGTCCTAACGGAAGGATGCCTGTGGGATTTCACTGGGCTCCCATTAGAGGTGTTGACCGAGATTGCACACCTCCTCAGCACAGTTGATGTTGTCGCTCTTTCTCAGACAAACAAGCTCCTTTATGAGCTATCGTCTTCTCACTATGTCTGGCTGTCTCTTGCAAACGATTGTCGATCGGAATAACATGATAATATCTCCCCGGAGGAAGGACCACTTTCGATACTCCCCACCTCTCTTATTCGTAAATGACTCACCAAACGTGCCCCCGTTGACCTTCTTTGGAACAGAAATGGAACAGACGGCCTAGAAGTGCGCAGACGTAACTTCTACTTCCCCCCAGAGAAATGTGACATATTGGTTCCCGGTCTCGAGGAGGCGGCGTCTACGCATGCGATTTAGATTTGCGATTGCCCCGAACCAAAATTATTGATTCCGTCCCAGGGCGACATGCCTCCTCAACCTATCCGCAACATGGACGTAATTGTCGACCACGTGGCCCCAAGGTTGGAATTTACACTTGCCTTTGGAGGCGTTGGCCTGATCTACAATCGTAAAATTAACTTTTACATGCCTCATGCTTGTTAATTGACGACACTTTAGCCACAGGGTCGTTTAGTAATTGCGTGGGTCCATACCTATAAAGTAACCATGAAAACTGAAGGGCAATTGACTACACTCGCGGCCACGAAAATAACATCCGTTCCTGCCGTGAAGGCCTATGGAAAATCCGACATCGTGGTGACTGACACCCTTCTAGCTTGTGGGGCTCAGACTACGGGGAAATTTTGGACATTTTATCGAAATATTTCAATGGAAAGAATGTTCATGTACACATGTACGATGGGACTATCACTTCGTCTTCAGCCTGGATACAGGATTGTCAGTCAGGATTTTACAGATTTTTTGCGACTCGACTGACTTAAGTCAAGGTTAAAATATATCTCGTTGGGAATTATCAAATACTCTGCGTGGAGGGCGGGGGAATCTATCGTCTAGCCCTTTATGACATCCCTCCGTTCCAATCGACCCCCCTTGGAGACCTCAAGAACATAGATATGCATCCGCTAACACCACCGAGGTGGGAGTTCCGGATTGGCCCAAGGGTGTTAAGGGGTTGCCCCGGTTTTTCAAGGCTTTATTTTGACAAGCCGTTATCGGTTTATCGCGTGGTAATAAGCATGCCCTTTGGCATTTGGGGATCTGTTATCCCGGAGGACCCAGTTCATGGCCCACCAAGTATGACGTTGTTGTTGGATTTCAACGCTGAGGCGCTCGGACGACGGTTCCCAGATTTGCACAATGTCGCGCCAGCTGTTGGGTTGCATAAAGGATTCGCCTATTACGGAACGTCGACGGGACTTAGGTTAGGCTGGGATTGGAGTAAACAAGGCCGCGATCGGGGGGATGAAGCTGGGGGGGTGCTAGGTTGCGAAGGCGGGGATTATTCACTTGGAGCCGGAGCGTAAATACATGGGGAGACAGGAGAGGATGGACCTAAGTCTGGCAGTCAGATAATTTTCGATGAAGAGATCGGGAGAATTATAAAACTTAAGCAGGGACATGTTGAGGTGGTTGAATTCTTCCGATACAGCGGAGGTAACCTGAATATGCCCCTGAACTCAAAATAATTGCTAGTATGCTGATTGCTCGTTGAAGCCCTTATAATCCATGTTGCACCTACTCGTTGTGATACTCTACCCGACTTGGCATCACACATTATTCTCGGTAGCACAGTTAGAAGGGATATTACAGTCGAAACTGACGGTTGATAGGTTTGCGATGGGGGTTGGCGTACCTTGGATTGTCTGTGCTCCACATTGAGTGGAATGCCACGTTTTTGGCTTTGATCCGTTCGTCATAGCGGGATTCCTTGGAATTTGCGACATTTATAGCTATTACGGGTTTATGATCGTTTGGGTGAATTAGGTGGGGTCTCAAACAAGATGTGGTGAAGGGGTGACTGATGAATATTAGACATCAGTCAGTTTCTATCAAAGTTTTTATGTTGCACAACTACTAACTAGTCCAACAACTGGCCTTGGTCGAGGTCGCGTATTATTCACGGCGGAAAAGCGGTCAGGGAGTTGCTCGACTAAGGACCCAGCGGAGCAGTGTAAGAGGGAGAAAATTTTGGAAGCGGCTGATAAATTTAGATTTAAGTGAGACGGGCAGAGACGGATTGGAAATGTGACATTCGCTTCGGAGCGGCTGGTACATGTTGTACTTATACTAGTAGTTACGGTCAGAGGTAAGTGCTCCGTTCTCAACCCGGACCGGGGCGTTGTGGGGGTGATGTATTTATCACGGGTTTTGCCGTTCAGGACAATCGAGCCACCAATGTGGTTTGAGGCAGATGTAGCAAAGGGTTGGGGGTGGATACTGCGAGCGTACAGGACAGTCTTGGATTCTGTGCGGTCCGCCACAAGCGTGACACTTGGTATCTTGCGCCTCTACATCTTCTTGGTTCGAAAGCGCCGTCGCTCCGGCCTCATAGTTCGTCGTTCCCGTAGTTTCACCAGAATTGGCGAGGAGTTGCAGCAGGTGTTCCTGCTCCTCTTGAGGGGTCGTTCCGCGTTCCATCCCCAAGGACGAGCGCACAAAGCGGCTAACGAGGTATGGCCAGGTTGGTCTATCGTAAACGTGTTTGAGTTTTGTTCCCCTTGATTCAAGAGCCCTGCCGTCTTTGTGATACTTTTCGTATAATTGCTCCGTGAACACGGCGAAGCGAAGGTCACGACGAGTGATGCCTGGAACACGGCGGGAGAGGGGGGGATCCGGGCTGGCGTCTTCTTCATTCCATCTTGGACGTAAGGCAGAGTGCGTCAGGACTTGAAGAGACAAAACTGGACGTTTGTCATTTTTGAGAGTGAGGCGTGAAGGGTGGTGCTGGTGATAATTTATTTAGTGTGCGTCAGTCGTCAGGGAAAAAAATATACCTTTTCTTCGTTAGCCGTTGTAGCCAAGTCTACAATGAATTGGGTGGCGCAGTTGAAGTTTGCGAAGGAGTAATCTGTTGTGAGGTGTGCGATATACAGATCCTGGGAGAGGTTCGTTCAACGTTTGGGATAACAAAGCATCGAATTGGACGAACATGTCTGCTTGGGTGATTCTTTCGTGGGAGGAAATCGACACCCCATCCGCGCGCGTACAGGGGGTACAGATACTCTTCGACCTCTTTTCTTATTACCCAAAAGCTGGGCCAGCCTTTGACCGGGGCTGGTAGGTCAGGGAGGACTGGAGGTTCGTGTGGTGCATCATTGGGCGCTTGATTTAACTGAGCTGTTGTATTAGACAAAAGTAGACAATGGATTTTAAGAACTCACGTTAACAGCGGTTGTCGCGAACGATCTTTGCGTGAATACCACATTTCTGAATACGCGGACAGAATTCATCTCCCAAGGAGCAAGCAGGCAGTCGGGATCACGGGAGACGTTGTCACGTGGAGTTAAGGGCCGGGCAATGTTGTGATTTACAACGTGTCAACGCGGTATGGAGATTTCATCTCTAACGCCTTCATGAAACTCAAGGAAATCCACAGGACATCCACCTTTGCCTGGTCGCCAGAGGCGTCGTTGCCTTTGCTTGCTACAGGAACTGTTGCTGGCGCTCTTGACGAGTCTTTTAGTAACGAGAGTCAGCTCGAAATTTGGGCTCCTAATTTCCTGGACAAAGATGAATTTGACCTTGGTGTGGATCCGAACCATGGGCCGAAGAGTTCTGTTACAGATACTGCTCGGTAGGTATTTTGATATCTTTTAAGCTGCCTGTACACTCAAACATGTTGTCAGGTTTAACCGTCTTGCGTGGGGATGTGTCGATCCAGGCAGGCCGCGTGGCGTCATCGCTGCCGGTCTCGAAAATGGGGAGCTCGCGTTGTGGGATCCCGCAAAAATCCTTGCTGGTCAAGGGTATGTGTTATCTTCACTTCAGTTAACTTGCTGAACTAAGCGAATTGTAGACGAGATTCTTTAATTCTCCGCAACACGACACATACTGGCCCCGTGCGTGGCCTCGACTTCAACCCGATCCAGGCGAACCTTCTCGCGTCTGGTGGTGTTTCTGGCGAGGTATGTCTCTTGTCGACCGCTTTCACTCGCGATTCTCAATCCCAGTAGGTCTACATCTGGGATCTCAAAGATCCTACCAAGCCGTATACCCCGACGCCCGGTACGCGTAGCACGAAACTAGACGAGATCACATCTGTTGCGTGGAATCAGCAAGTTCAATACGTTCTCGCAGGTGCGAGTAGCACGGGATATACCGTCGTGTGGGATCTCAGGGGGAAACGCGAGGTTGTCGCCTTGGCGTATGGTGGAGGTGCCGGTACCTTGGCAGGTCAGGTTGCTGCGGGTGGGAGTATGGCCGTTGGAGGGAGGAGAGGAATGAGTGACATCGCCTGGCATCCTGATAATGTACGTGCACTGTATCTTCTTCAATCTGTTACCATCCTTACATTTTGCAGGCTACGCGGTTGGTGACTGCTTCAGAGGATGACTCTTCTCCGATTATCATGGTTTGGGACCTTCGTAACGCCCGCGCCCCCGAAAAGGTTTGGCTAGCCACATTTCAATAAGCTTGTTTTTGCTTATTCATGATGTAGGTTCTCACCGGCCACGAGAAAGGTGTTCTTTCCCTATCGTGGTGCAAACAGGATGCCGACCTACTTCTTTCGTGCGGAAAGGATAACCGTGCTCTTTGCTTCAACCCTCAGACTTCAGAGGTTATTGGTCAAGTAAGTGACTGCCTGAGCATTGATACATATCCGCTCACTCTCTTAAAGCTCCCCTCCCACGATAACTGGGCCTTCCAAGTAGAGTGGTGTCCAAGGAACCCTGACCTTCTCGCGACCGCATTCTTCGATGGCACGATCGGTATCCATTCCATCCAATCCACTAACGAGGCCTCGACGGGGGATGATCGATCCGCCATCCAAACAGCCGATGGATCCGACGTCTTCGACGCTCCAGGTTACGCTCGTTCCGCACAAAGTGGAACCTTATCCCTCAAGCAACCCCCGAAATGGCTTCGTCGCCCAATTTCTAGCTCATTTGGTTTCGGTGGTAAACTCATCTCCGTTTCCAACCTTCCAAATTCCCAGGGAAAAAACCAGAGTAGCGTTGTGCACATCCGTCGAGTGGTCACTGAACAGGAATTAGTCGAGCGAGTGAAAACTCTGCAAGGTGCCATCGAAGGAGAGACGTTGCAGTCATTCGCAGAGGGGAAGACGGCGAGTAAAGAAGGATGGAAAGCGCTTCTTAGTCTTTTTAATGCCAATTCGAGAGACGAGCTCGTCACTCTCCTTGGTTTCTCCAAAGCTGAGGTCGCCGCTCGCGTTGCGGAGGCTATCGAAAACCTCAAAGCTTTCAAGTCATCTTCGCAGGATGAGATCGGAGAACGAATTCACGAACCCGTTGTGTCTTTCGCTGAACCCGAGCGCCAGGAGGTTTCGGATGATGAAGATATAGGTGACAAGACACCCTCGGAGATCAGTGCAAGCGTCACGTCGGACGCTGCTCGAGCGGAGGGTGAATCGACGACAACGGTTCCGAGCTTGTTCAGCGAGGATGATGGATTAGGTACTCCTCAGGATGCCAGCGCTAACTTCTTCAATACTGTCGGAATCGCACAAGATGATGGGGAACCTCACGCTGTTCATGTTCCACACACCAACTACGGCCTCGACTCGTCGGTTGCCGCCACGGTCGGATCTGGACCATCCTCTGTTACCTCAGAGATCTTGAAAAACAACAGTTTCAGGATCTATCCCGCTGATGAATCGGAGACCGATCGTTTGGTAACAAAAGCCCTCGTCCTGGGAGACTTTGAATCTGCCGTTTCTCTGTGCTTATCATCCGAGAGATATGCAGATGCTATTCTCCTCGCTGTACGCGGCGGTGAAGACCTCCTTCAACGTACCCAAAAGGCTTATTTCGAGCGTCGCACCATTGCCCTCCCCTACCTCCGTCTGTTCCAATCCGTTGTCACCAACGACCTGGCGGATATCGTCCAGAACGCGGACTTGCAGGAGTGGCAGGAGATTTTCGTCGTGCTCTGTACTTTTGCTGGAACGGAAGAATTTTCCGGCCTTGCTGAACAACTTGGCGCTCGTCTCGAATTCCAGTTCACCATTGCCAAGAGCTCAGAGGATTCCGATATTCGTGATCAGGCTTGTGCGTTCAGGAGGAATGCGACACTCACCTATCTCGCTTCCGCACGGTTGGAGAGATTGGTCAATATTTGGATCGAGGAGCTGGTTGAGGAGGAAAAGGCATTGGTTTCTAACGAGAGCGGGTTGGCTGGATCATATTTCTCTGCGCACGCCCACGCTTTACAGAGTTTCATCGAGAAAGTTACGGTTTTCCGATCCGCGACGAAGTACAAGGACGAGGATTTGGACGGTGCCCCTTCGGCAGCGGATGCTGCGGCCATCAAGACATTTAAGCTAGCGAACTTATATGATCGCTACTTTGAATATGCCGACTTCCTATCAACGCAAGGCCTCGTCAAGGAAGCGTTAGCTTTCATCAAGCTGGCACCCGCCGATTATAAGGGTTTAAACGGTGCCGATTTGACCGCCGAAAGGGGGAGAATTGTTGCCGCCACTAGTCCCGTACCTGCTGCAAGCACTACTCAGGTTACCGCCACTGCTATTCCTGCAACCTCACAGACACGTCCTCTACCACCCAATTTTCGCGGTTATACCACAGGACCAGCTCCTGCAGCCCCTACTGCTCCTGCGGGACCCTATCAACCGATGACACCTGCTCTTAGTGGTCACTATGCACCCCCAGCACCAGTGGGGACCGCTTATCCCTCTAACTCAACATACGTTCCTGCTGCCTCGCTTACGCACCCTCCTCACCTCCAAGGTCCAATGAGCGTTCCACCTCCACGTCCGGCTCATGCGTCTCCTGCCGCTCCACCACCACCACCGAAGCGACCAGATAATACTGGGTGGAACGATGCACCCGTTGTTTCCCGCACACCCGCCAACTCTGGCGTAAATGTAGCCAAAGTCAATCCGATCACCTCCCCATTCCCTAATGCGACACCTTCCCCAACGGGATCGCCATATTCAGGCCAGGCGCCCCTGCCTCCACCTCCCAGACCCGGAAGTGTTACAGGTCGCCAATCCGCACCTCCGCCTCCGCCTCCGCCTCCGCCTCTAGGTCACCGAGGTCCCGCACCTCCTATTCCACCATACGGCCCTCCGCTACACGCTCGTCCACCGTCAACGACCGCTCCGCCTCCGCCTCTTCAAAGTGGCCCCCCGATTGCGAATATGACCGGACCTCCTAGGCAACCCACGCCGTCACAATACGCCCCTCCACAAATGGGCGGTCCTACTCCCGGACCAACACCTCCAGCGTCGCAATTTGCGAGGCCACTTCCCCCCGGCCAAGGATCGTATGCCCACGCGACGCCGCCACCTTCAGGTTATGCGCCCCCTGCCCCTTCAGGCCCTTACGCCCCCCCACCCCAGCAACAAGCCCCAGGACCCTATGCCCCATCTGCGCCGCAAGCACAGCCGGGACCTTATGCCCCCCATATGGGAGCATCAAGCCAGTATGCACCTCCACCTGGTGCTGGACCTGTTCCACCTTCAACGGGTGCCCCTCCGCCACCGCCACCTGGTGCTGGTGGGCCACCTCGAGCTTCTGGTACACCTTCTGGGACGGCAGCAGCGCCTGCGAAGGCTCAGCCAGCTCCTCCAAAATATCGTAAGCGCTCTCTTTATCATATATGGTGGACTCTCAATGCTGACGTTTTACCTCTTGACATAGCTCCTGGGGACCGAAGCCATATTCCGGATTATGCACAACCAACATATCAGGTTATTTCTGAACACTTGGAAAGATTGAAGCAGTCTATTCCGGTGGGTATTTGATTGAACTATGTCAGCGGCGCTGTTGAGCTGATAGCGACTACGATCAATTAGCCTCAACAGAAACGACTTGCAGATGACCTTGAACGTCGTATCAACCCGCTTTTTGATGCATTGAATTGCGAGACGTTGTCGAAGCCTGTCGTGGAACAGCTGGCGGTTTTATCAAAAGGTACGTTTGACGATGTTTTATAACATCACAAGACTGATAGCGACCGTTCAATAGCAATGGCTGCTCGCGATCGTCCTGCCGCTTTAGCTATTCATGTTGACCTTCTTACACGCGGCTCACAGACAGACGAGATCGGGTTATGGATGTCAGGCATTAAGCAGTTGATCATGCGATTATAATCCGCCAAAAGTAGGGTAGTTTGCCAGTCATCTTTGTTCATACACTACAGTCGACTTGTTACTGCTTGCCTCTCTTACATTGAACCCTTTATGATACGACAGTGGCTGATTTGATTAAACGATTTGGTCGAATCTGCAAGGATGTTGAATCCAAGACGATGACCAAACCGCCATTCTCTCCCCTGCTGGGAATGATGACTCCTTGGATACACCCTGGCTCACCCCCAACCCAACAAGCAGAGAATACATTTGTCGCACACTACCAAGGCTACCACAAATTTGATCTGTCCACAACCGAAGATAGACACAAAATTCTCCTACCTCGAACAAAATAAATAATCACGCCTTAACTAAGTGATAACTTAGAGGTCAAGGACCCCAGTAACCTTTTCGTGACGGGGAATCATTCTGATGCGGAAAGGCACCGGTGAACGTCCGGAGAGGCCGTCGTATTCCTTGAGGTCAATTGGTTCACCGGGGATTTCCTCCATCTTGAATGCCCAAAGCATCCGGGAAATGGCAAGGAAGACCTCGCGCTCTGCGACCCACATACCAGGACAAATACGACGACTAGGAGACCATTTAATAGGATTGATTAGTTATAAGGATGACAGACGTACCCAACCCCGAACATCCAGTGATCGCGTTCCATTGGGTTAGAAAGATTGGCGGATTCAGATGAGAGGGTACCATCATTGATGTATCGTTCCGGCTTTAAAGTGGTAAACCACACGAGTCAGCGAGGTCCACCGAAGTGATCAGATAGTTAGTTGTTGAGCTCACGCACCTGGAAAGTGAACGGGTCAGGGTGCCTTTGAGGGTCGTGGTGCATGGTGTACTGTTATTGTCGTTCAATACGGAATATTCATGCTCGGCCTGATGGGCTTACAGTATTCAGGACCAGGACTGTATTTTTTGGAATGAATTGGCCACGGTATGTAAAGCCTTCCGTATTGACGTGGGGAGTACCGAGCCAGAATGGATTGTGGCATCGTTCGACTTCCTGGAGATAGATGGAACGATTAATGAATACAGTGGTACATTTTGGATCAAGAAAGGAGTGCCAGGCAATATTTGACCCTATGGCCGACTAGCACGTACCTTGGTGATGGCGTGAATGTATGGTAAATTCTTCTCGTCTTCCACCGTGGGGAGACGATCTCGGCCGACTACTCTGTCAAGTTCCTCGTGGGCCTTTTGTTGAATGTGGGGGTATGCGGGAATCAAAGCTGAAAACCATTGCATGATCGACGCAGTCTAAGCGAATTAAGCGATGCCGCCCATCAAAAAGCAGCAAAGTACTCACTGTTTCGACGCCACCAATCATGAAAGCAGAACACAGAATGGCCATGTCAACAAAGTCAAGTTGTTCCTCCTCTTGGTTTTGTAGCATGGTCTTAACTAAGCAGTCAGGAACATTCTCCCCACATTTGATGCGTGTATCAATTTCCCTGATCATACCACCGTACGTCTCGAGTAGATCCAAGTGAAGCTTCCTTCCCCGAGCGACCATGTAGTTAGGCAGGCGTTGGAGAAGAGGAACGAAATCAGTCAGGTTGGAAACAGGGCCCGTGCAGTTCCTAGTCGAGCCAAGAGCGTGAGATCTCATCCCGGGAGAACGGAGGAGTAGAAAATACAAACATGAACTCGCGGGACAGCCTGAGTGCTCTCTCAACGAGGGGATGATCGATGGTGTCCGTACGAATACCGAAGACAATCGTGAGCATGTTGTTGAGTGAGCAACGACCGGCATATGGCTGGGGATTAATTGGTACAGAGCCAGCTTTGCCATACAGGTAAAGGTCGCGAATGAGGACGGTAGCTTCATAGTCAAGGACGTCGGTATATTTTCCCACAGCTCCTTTGTTCAGCCAATATGTCGCAATGCGACGATGTTTCCTCCTGAGGGGCGGAAATTAGAAGGCGATCTAGTACTCCATCAAAACCAGACATTACCATCGGTCATTGTAAGGTGTAGCAGTGATACCACGACCAGCGAAGATGATCTGGGATTTGAGGAACATTTCCTTGCGAGAAGAGAAAATAGCACCGTTCGTGACCATCAGGTCTCTGACAATGTTGGGATCAGAAATAATGACGAAAAGTTGGTTTCCCAGCCAAAGCGAGTACAGGGGGCCATAACGCTTGGCCCAGTAATCGAGGGTGAGCTCGGGATAATGAGTGAGGAAGGGAAATGAGCCTGTTTGTGCTGAGTGCCAGAATAGTTGTTTGAGGGTTATCCGGCTTACCGACTACGGGTAGGCCAATGGGGCCATTGGGAATACCGTTACCGTTCTTGTCAGTGAGCTTGCGTGCACTATATCCTCTCGAAAGGATATATATAATGGTAGCTACGAGCACGGCGAGCAGGACAAGCTGAGGGGAGAGATTCGGCGTCGGAATGGATGTTCCTGTAGTTGCATTATAGGACCCCATTGCAAAGGGTCTTCTGTTTGTGATTATCGTGAAAGGGGGGGAAGATAACTCGAAAAACTACATCTGCCTCCCGCCTATTTATCTACATAAAAACCCCGTTTTGAGGGCTTTGGAAACCACTCTATCTGTGGAAACCATCTCGAAGCATAATCCCACCTCTTTTTCTCAAATCTGACATGAAGAGGTCAAGTGAGCTCATGTTTCAAAAACTTTGATATGCCAAGTTCTTCCATTTTGTGCAAAATCTTGTAGATGTATGGGACAGTGAATTGATGTGGGATCCAGCTCACACGAGTAGCTTGGGAAAAGCCATTGTCAGGTTACATACCATCCATTTCCCGGAGACCGGACCAGAAAATATTTGCGTTCACTTCTTGAACTGGCTGACAGGGAGATGAAGGAGCTCGTGTACTCTCAGGTTATTGGCATACTCTAAACACCCTTGTGAAATAAATAGAAAGATCTTGGAAGCGCGTCGTGAAACCAGCTGATACAGGGAATCGCACTCCTAAGCGACGTCACGCTTGTCGACCAATAGCAACATAAAGTTTGAGCTAGCGGGGTAGGAGTAAGCGGTGGAGAATGCGCATGAAAGTTGGCATTAACTGCTGAACTACAAATACGACGAGTGCAGGTGGAATGTGCCGGGCGAGGGGCGGAAGTCGCCTGATTGCAGTGATAAGTGTATCGTCGGTCTGTATACCGTGTGCCTCACGTAGTATGTACGCGCTGATGCTCTCCCATGCAATGTAGCCGAACTTTGGAATCTCTGCTTTGAGATCTGTAGTCAAGCAGCCTGAGAGGCGCCAGAACTATGGGAGGATTAGGTGGAGTAACTAGGTACGTTCGACAGATGCACGTGGGTTTAGGTGTGTCCCGTTGGTGGAGGTTGGCATAAAATGGGGCTGGCATACTGTAGGACATCTGGCTATGAATGTAGTGTCTGACAAAAATAGCGCGGTAGGAATTCGGATCAATTGGCGCCATTTACATTCATTAATGTTGACAATATTCTGGGCAAGGTAAATACATGCCGTCTTATGGTAGCCCCGGTACTTCAGGAGGCTCACTTATATTTGGAGAGGCGTGTCGCGACTCTGTGCTTTATAAACGACCATCACTAGAATGGAAGGAGACGGTATTAACCACGGCCGTGCTGTTATTGAATGCCCATGGCGGCCCGGATGGTCCTAAATAGTTCCGAAACCCCTAGGTGATGGATGCGAAAAAAGATGGGCACATATTGTGCACAGATATAGGGCGTAAGAAGAGTGACACGTGTTCTCCCAGCAGAGTATGCGTGATGAACGCTTAGGTTAGGATGGTCCCCCCAGCCTGTGGGGCTTGGTGTGTTGGCGTGAGCATGCAACGCATAGCTTCCAACAAAATGTCTGCCAACTATTGGTCGAGGAGTGACGTGCGCCTTTTGGGACTGCAAGGCAGTTTACATTGACATCGGTTATGATAGCTCTTCCATAGTGGATTGCTGATGGGAACTTAGAACACACTTAAAATCGTCGGAGATAGACGTGATCCACGGTGGTGCTCAAGAAGTTTCCGGTCCCCGGGTTAGGTAAGTGGTGCCGAGAGTTCGGCGACCCAACGAATAGCGACAATTGGCTGTTTATTTTTTCTTTCCTTCCCCCAGTAACCCTCATAAACCTTCGTGAGTATTCTTCGGCATAGGAATATGCCCAACCGCAGTGTTCTCGCTCCCTTACCAATGTGGCTCAGCAGATGGTTTGGTTACCGCTCAACTTCTCCGCCTAAACGTCCAGACTACATTATCTGGCTCTGGTCATTCGTAGGAGCGTTCTGTGGCATCTCGGTCATCCAGGCGGTGTTTGAACAGGCGCACTATTTTGTTAAGAGGAAGGTGCCAACGATTGTGGCTAGCTATGTCAGCTCATTACCCCTCTCTTGTCCCCTGAGTTTTGCTCACTGCATTACACAGGGCGCTTCAGCAGTGCTGATTTATGGGGCAGTTGAGGCCCCTTTTTCTCAACCTAGAGCACTCTTCGGCGGTCATTTCTTCGGAGCTCTTACAGGTGTCATCATTACCAAGCTGTTCCAGTTGCTACCCACCGAAAAACGGTTTGATGAATTAGCATGGTTGGCGGCATCACTGTCATGCGCCGCTGCGACAGTTGTGATGCAGGTAACTAAAACGGTGCATCCTCCAGCTGGTGAGGAATTCGGCTTAGGCATCGAAATACAGGGTGGTCGCTGATGCCGCGCTGTAGGTGCCACGGCCCTCCTTCCTGCGGTTGACCAGGGGATTCGCGATATGGGGTGGTACTTCCTTCCCGTGGTCCTCCTCTCGTCTGCGCTCGCATTCGTCGTTGCACTTCTGAATGACAATATCCAGCAAAGGTACCCGACGTTTTGGTTTACCCCACCTATTGCGGCAGCACCTACACCCCCTCCACCACCTATTGAGTCTCTAGAGGAAGCTTCACGCGATGTCTCGCAGAAAAGCACATTTGCAGCGGAAGTAAAGCCGTCGGGGTCTGACGTCAAATCTGTAGTGTAGTATCCTGGTTCGCTTGCCATTGCGGGTGTTTATAAGATAGGGAGCGTCCGTAATGATGTGAGTGCGAAACGAGCGTCGTAGATCGGAAGATCTAAGAATAATAGTTAAACTCAGTTGTCATAGAGAACGAAACTAAGTGTATTAAATACCTAAGAATAATAGTTAAACTATAGCGAAAGTTAGTCCATAATCGAAGTACAGGGGTATACTAGACTACTCACCTCAGTTGTCGTAGGGAACGAAACTGAGGTGTACACCTCACTGTGTAGCGAAAATATCCTATGCTTAGGTAAGGAATGCGATGCCGCAAACAAAGTCAATGGAAATGCCATGTAAGGAGGCAATTATGTCCATACTATGGTCCATGAGGCCATTTCCACAACACCCCCACTTGGCGAGCGTTCCCTTACTCTCGTACGCCAACGTTGTCAACGAAACCGACAAATTTCAGCATGGCCAACGGCTTCGTCAATACGTCCGCCACTTGTTCAGCAGAGGGAACATGACCCACGGTGATCTCCCCATTTTTGAAACGGTCGCAAATGAATCGGTACTTTGTATCGATGTGCTTGGTGCGCTCGTCCACGTTGCCGGTCTTGATAAGCTCTAACGCGCCTTGATTGTCAATATGGATGGGCACCGGTACCTCCATGCCCAGGCCAATAGACTCCAATAGCGAACGCATCAAACTACGTCCTGGCATGCTATCGCTACTGCCACGAATTCGGCTTCAACGGTCGATAGTGCAACCGACGTTTGCTTCTTCGACCCCCAGCAGAGCGCCCCGCCATCCATAACCACCGCAAAGCCTGTGACTGATTTCCTATCAGCACGGTCGCCTGCCCAGTCAGCATCGACGTAAACTTCGAGCGTCTCGTTGACGTCCCCATTGCTCCTGTATTCGAGCCGATAGTTGCTCGCCCCCGGAGGTAATGGACCACGTGCTTCACAGCCGTCATGTGTGCGTGCCCAGGAGCCGAAACGTGTCCCGACAGCACCCCAACTGCATAGGCGATGTCAGGTCGCGTGCACACCATGAGGTACATCAACGACCCGATGCACCTCTGGTACTCTTTTACGTCGATTTCGGGTGCCTCCAGCGTCGGGAGTTGAAGGTTTGCGACCATTGGTGTCTTCGCTTGGTTGCATTTTGCCATTCCATCATGTTCGAGATCATCTCAACGTACTGCTCCTGTGAAATTGACAATATCCGCTCGCCTGACTCCGAGGTCTTCCACTTCGATTAGCATTTGTAAGATCCATTTTGCTTCCCCAAGGTCCTTCATCTCGAACTTTTCTCCTAGGATTCCTTGGTAGCATTTATGTCCCCTATGTCCTTAGATATCAAAAGGAAGTCATCGACGTAGACCGCAACAATAAATATCTGGCCATTGATAGTCTTGGTGAAAACTCCGTGATCCGCAGGACTTCGGGTGAAACTGTAAAGCTAGTGCTTTATGAACTGTTGATTCTTAGTGTTCACACAAGTACGCTTGACCCTATCTACAGAATCAGAGGTCTTATTCTTTGTTAGTTGGGCATCAGCCCAGCTGGTGGGGGGGCACACAAATTATATACTGTTGGAAAGCGCTCATCAAGCACTTTCTAATGGACCTAGAATCGTAATTTTTGTTACACATTTGAATAAGTTATTGAATATATGATGTTTTTCAGTTGAGTGGGGGCATCTCTGGGGCATCCGGCAATTTCCGACGCGCATCATTCTGACACACCAATGGCCCCTTAGGACATCTTGAGGGCACTCTGGCACTTTCCAGGGCACCATTCCCAGGCATTGGCAGTTGCCGGGTGCCCTACTCAATGCTGCCAACAGACGTTTCCTGTGTATTTGGCCAATGCCCTGCTTCCCACAGCTACTGCCCTCAAACCTGCAGTTGATGCCCCGGTGGTGTCTCAGTCCCAGGTGGTGCCCCCACATTCCCACGGCATCTGTCCACTGTTATTTGGTGGATGCTTCAGTAGTGCCCCCATTGTGGAGACTGCACATCAGCTGCTTTCGGAACAGCACCTGACACTAAAAAGTGTCATGTATGTGTCCTCCCACTACTCCACTTCACCAACAATACTTTTCACTTCCGGGGACAATGACCAAGATGTCAACCCCGAAAATCCCATTTCTGAGCCATCCAGAAGTCTGGATCATACACACTTTCCTAATTTGGAAGTCCCAACTACAGAAGCTCCAACCTCCAAACTCCACCTTGCCCACCCATACTTCTCATTTCCGACTCTAAAAAACTTACAGACTACTTTTCTATTCAATTATTATACTTTTTCTACATTCCTCATAATTTAGAATGAGTTTCCAGCCCATTTTCATTCCCACTAGTATGTTTTTCTTTGTTCTCTCTCTAAAATTTACATTCTACTCTTTGTAGTTCAGGTGTACACCCCACTATTTTCCTCTATAAAAACCTGTATACTTTGTTGTACTCAGGTAGCTATGGGGAGAAGGTGAAGAAGGTGATCCTAAAAACCATTGAGTTGTCGATGGAGAGACAGCGCAACAGGCTGGGGAGCTACTCCAGCCACCTGTTTCGTCTTATGACAGACTCATCAGGTGCTCTGATTATCCATCAGTACCTACCAGACCAATAGAACGCGATTGTTCGCGTTATTATTGGGGACGAGCGTAAATAGCTCGATCCATGGAACAGCTGATAAATGTCAGCGAGCGCTTAAAAAGCGCCCATAAAATCAAGTGCTTGTGGGTGCTTAATTTATCGTCAGGAAAGAAAAGTAAAGGAAAAACTTGTACTTAAGCGCCCGCGTAGCGCCCAAATGCGGGGCGCCCATTAAGCGCCCACGCACTTAAAATACAAACATTCTTGAAATAATAAAATGACCGTACCAAGTACCTAACGATGTCATCAGCTTGACAACTGAAGGCGGGGTACATACCGTGGCAGGTTATTTACGCAACAATCCAGCTCAGACAATCCCTTAGTCCATCTATCAGCCTGCGCATCATGAGACAAGGCCAGTTCCACTCACCGTTGTTAGGGGAGGTTAGGGGTTAGGGGGTTCCTACGTATTAGTAGTAGTCCAAGATTGCGTACACGGATGTACTTACCGCAAAGTGTTCCATATGGCACACCTGCAAGGAAAACGTTGGTGATCCAATGCGATGTTGTTGGTCTTTCGCTATCCTGACCAGGGCCATCACCTCCCCGGCGTATAACTACTGGTAAAAGCGTTCACTCAAGAACACGTTCGTCAAGCCACAGTACGAACTCTCAAACGACACTGACTACTGGCTCCATTTCTTCATCCTGCCTATTACCTGCCACACCAGGTTAAGCATTAGGTCTAGACTCCCTTCATATTGGTTGTGTGAACATCAATATAGGTTGCCCAACGTATCTATCTCGCTCACGCGCCCATAGAAAGCGCACTTTACCTAAGATGAGTCCAACCTGACATGCTTGGCGTAACGCACACTGCGTAGTGGATCACTACTCGCATCGCATACTCGAAGGCATGCCAGGTATCAAAGGAGTTGGAGCCAGAAGGCCCCGTCGGGTCGGGAGATTTTTGATTAGACCGAAGTCACCCAGAATCGTAACTGGGATTTCGTTTCGACCGAGAATTCAGAAGAAGTTTTCGCCAGGCGTCTAAAAGAACGCCCGCGGACAAGAGGTACTAGTGAAGCTCAAGCTTCAGCTAACCAACCATCCAAGGTAGTCTGACGAAAGTCAGTACGTTGATCTCTGTTGAGATCTGGAAAACTACCTAGATCACGTCTTTCTAAGACAGCCCGCCGCCAAGAAGCAGCGAGATCTATAAGTTGTTTCGTTCGTCGCTTACTGACGATCAACCGCCGATCAAGAAGTCCAAGTTTATCCAAGCGTAGATACTCACCTCTGCCCACCAGAGAATTAGCAACTACACTAGAATGAGCGTCAACCTGCCAAAGCGGGTCTTCACCACCCCAATGCAATCGCCCTCCCCGACGAGTTTCAGTAAGTTCCGGCTTGGTTGCGAGTATTTCCGCGGAGAGTTCTGATTTCTCCGGGGTATTACTGAAGGATAATGTGCGTAATGCAACTATCCATCCAGACTTCAGGCTGTCTGCCAACGTTTTAACGTTAAATAAATCCCATGACAAGTTATATTCTGATTTAAGGACAAGGACGTCCGCTGGTTCAGGTCGACTCTCTCTAAGCCGATTATCCCAACGTTCCTTATAGTTTCTCCTTAACCAAGAAGCAATTAACTTAGGAGGGTAGCCTCTCGCAATATAGATATCCGCAATTTCTCTACATGCTTCTACGTAGTAATCATACTTCGAAGAAAGAGTGGCTAGCCTACTCAGTTCACTCGTGAATGTGCCACGCTTGACATATTCCGGGTGAGAGCTAATCCATGGTAAACGTTCGAAATGGTTAAGCGGTTTCCTGTACGGTTTGTGACGTACCTAACGATGTCATCAGCTTGACAACTGAAGGCGGGGTACATACCGTGGCAGGTTATTTACGCAACAGTCCAGCTCGGACAGTCCCTTAGTCCATCTATCAGCCTGCGCATCACGAGACAAGGCCGGCTCCACTCACCATTGTTAGGGGGGGGAGGTGATTCCTAAAAACCGTTGAGTTGTCCGATGGAAGAGACAGCGCAACAGGCTGGGGAGCTACCCCAGCCACCTGTTTCGTCTTATGACAGACTCATCAGGCGCTCTGATTATCCATCAGTACCTACCAGACCAATAGAACGCGATTGTTCGCGTTATTATTGGGGACGAGCGTAAATAGCTCGATCCATGGAACAGCTGATAAATGTCAGCGAGCGCTTAAATAGCGCCCAAAAATTCAAGCGCTTGTGGGCGCTTAAATTATCGTCAGGAAAGAAAAGTAAAGGAAAAACTTGTACTTAAGCGCCCGCGTAGCGCCCAAATGCGGGGCGCCCATTAAGCGCCCACGCACTTAAATACGAACATTATTGAAATTATAAAATGAACGTACCAAGTACCTAACGATGTCATCAGCTTGACAACTGAAGGCGGGGTACATACCGTGGCAGGTTATTTACGCAACAGTCCAGCTCGGACAGTCCCTTAATCCATCTATCAGCCTGCGCATCACGAGACAAGGCCGGTTCCACTCACCATTGTTAGGGGAGGTTAGGGGTTAGGGGGTTCCTACGTATTAGTAGTAGTCCAAGATTGCGTACACGGATGTACTTACCGCAAAGTGTTCCATATGGCACACCTGCAAGGAAAACGTTGGTGATCCGATGCGATGTTGTTGGTCGTTCGCTATCCCGACCGGGGCCATCACCTCCCCGGCGTATAGCTACTGGTAAAAGCGTTCACTCAAGAACACGTTCGTCAAGCCACAGTACGAACTCTCAAACGACACTGACTACTGGCTTCATTCCTTCATCCTGCCTATTACCTGCCACACCAGGTTAAGCATTAGGTCTAGACTCCCTTCATATTGGTTGTGTGAACGTCAATATAGGTTGCCCAACGTATCTATCCCGCTCACGCGCCCATAGAAAGCGCACTTTACCTAAGATGAGTCCAACCTGACATGCTTGGCGTAACGCACACTGCGTAGTGGATCACTACTCGCATCGCATACTCGAAGGCATGCCAGGTATCAAAGGAGTTGGAGCCAGAAGGCCCCGTCGGGTCGGGAAATTTTTGATTAGACCGAAGTCACCCAGAATCGTAACTGGGATTTCGTTTCGACCGAGAATTCAGAAGAAGTTTTCGCCAGGCGTCTAAAAGAACGCCCGCGGACAAGAGGTACTAGTGAAGCTCAAGCTTTAGCTAACCAACCATCCAAGGTAGTCTGACGAAAGTCAGTACGTTGATCTCTATTGAGATCTGGAAAACTACCTAGATCACGTCTTTCTAAAACAGCCCGCCGCCAAGAGGCAGCGAGATCTATAAGTTGTTTCGTTCGTCGCTTACTGACGATCAACCGCCGATCAAGAAGTCCAAGTTTATCCAAGCGTAGATACTCACCTCTGCCCACCAGAGACTTAGCAACTACACTAGAATGAGCGTCAACCCGCCATAGCGGATCTTCACCACCCCAATGCAATCGCCCTCCCCGACGAGTTTCAGTAAGTTCCAGCTTGGTTGCGAGTATTTCCGCGGAGAGTTCTGATTTCTCCGGGGTATTACCGAAGGATAATGTGCGTAATGCAACTATCCATCCAGACTTCAGGCTGTCTGCCAACGTTTGAACGTTAAATAAATCCCATGACAAGTTATATTCTGATTTAAGGACAAGGACGTCCGCTGGTTCAGGTCGACTCTCTCTAAGCCGATTATCCCAACGTTCCTTATAGTTTCTCCTTAACCAAGAAGCAATTAACTTAGGAGGGTAGCCTCTCGCAATATAGATATCCGCAATTTCTCTACATGCTTCTACGTAGTAATCATACTTCGAAGAAAGAGTGGCTAGCCTACTCAGTTCACTCGTGAATGTGCCGCGCTTGACATATTCCGGGTGAGAGCTAATCCATGGTAAACGTTCGAAATGGTTAAGCGGTTTCCTGTACGGTTTGTGACGAAACTCACCGTCCTCAAAGAAGAGGGTCAAATCCAGGAAGTTGACGTGATTATCATCCGCATCCCATTCAATTTCACAGTTCTCGAATTTGAGAGGACTTACCCATCCAAGGGCCTCTCCGTATGACCTAGCGTACACTAAGGCCAAACAATCATCGATATAGCATCCATAATACGCTACGCGGGCGGTTGAACCCATACGATAGGCTTCCTCATGGTGTACTCCATAAAGATTAGCTAAATCTGGTGAGCATGCAACGCCCATCGCTAATCCGTGATTCTGCCTATAATAATCCCCGTCGAACTGGAATATAAGATCGTCGTTGGCCGCTTTGAGGCACTCCCTCATTAACCAAGCTCTGTTGGTAGATTCCTCAACGCTTAAATCCTCTTGCATCGATAACCATTTAAGGTATCTGTCATTAACAATCTCTAGACAGCGATCCTTATCGATATTAGGATAGAATGCTACGACGTCACCTGAGACGAAGTATAAGCGATGCAGCGACCCATTTATTAATTTAAATTGGGGTAACGACAATTTAGCAAGCTTAAGTACCAAATCCTAGCATTATTAGGCTTTGCAAGAGCTAGCTGCTCTGGAGCCTATGGGTATGTGCCCTTTGCTGTAAAGAAGCTTACAAGGGTACTACCATTGGAATCGCCTTGTCAAGGGGATTCCAATGGTACCAGAATCATGTAAAACGGATAAGTATTTGATTTTCTATGGAATAAAGAGCATTTTCCATGAATTATCTAAGAAGGAGCGGCTCCAGGAGAGGCTCTCGGCAATTGCCGTGGAGCCCATAGGCATGCGCCCTTTCCTGTGAAATAACATACAACCTTACTACCGTTGGAATCCCCTCGTCGAGGGGATTCCAACGGTACCAAAATCATGTCAAGGGGATAAGTATTTGACTTTCTATGGAATAAACAATATTTTCTTTCAATTATCTAAGAGGGAGCGGCTCCAGGAGCAGCTCTCGGCAGTTGCCGGGGAGCCTCTGGAGCCAGTGCCTCCAATGTGTGTGCGCCCACCTCAAAGCTCTGGAGCCTCCGGAAATTGCCGGTATGTGCTCTGGAGCCTGTCCCCGAGCCTCATGCCGTTCCAAATTGGGACACAGGCTCCAGAGCCTGTCCTTCCAATGCCCCGCGCCGTCCCCAATTAAGACACAGGCTCTGGGAGCTGTCCCTCCAGAGCCTGAGCTCGTCTGCTCAGCATTCTCCAGAGCCTCCCTTGAGACAACCCCTGGTCTATGCATATGTAACCCAACGTTTGGCCTAGTAAATGTGACCAAATAACGTTCATCCGTTGATTGTAAGTTGAACGTACTAGGCGACAACTGTGTAAACTAATCACCCCTGCCTGACGGCAACTACTCTCTACTCTCAGCTCAGCTCGCACACCAAAAATGCAGGCCCAGATTCTGGCTTGGAAGCCATGGCACAATTACATTCTCGTCGTAAAACTAAGAAGGTGACGTTGCCGACGCGCTCAAGGCCCCAACGCACTCTCGTCCCCAAGGGGGCCTGCCTATACTACTCAGGCATTAATTGGCGGTATGTCACCAAACACATGGAATCTACAGAAGGGGAAATTGATCCTCCAAGCAACAGAATGTGACTACGAAAATCCACCCAACACTCGTCCCTAGCGAACAGACGCCCACAAGCTCAGCTGCTCTACGTCTCTCTTTCATCACCTGGAGGTCTCCCGGCTATCTCCTCACCACCTTGCGGCACCACACACAAGCTGTTGTGCCCGCGTTAAGCTTGACAGAAATTATGCAAGAAGGAGTTGCAGGTCGAGCGGCTTGTGTGTGATAGGTGGCATCTTGTAGGTTGGGGGGGAATAGAGAGTGGCGAGGGGACGACAACATGTTGAACACAACATAGACGAGGTCCGTGATCGTATTTCTTCTCTGACTCCTGGCTAACGCAACCACAGACCTCCAAGATTTTTATTCCGCCCTCTCTCACTCAGCAACAGACAATATCATGACAAAAGTCTCTTGTAGCTACTCTACAACACCGCACATCCCTCCCCGAGCACAAGCTCTCAGAATACCATGCCCGAACAGATGAGTGTTCTACCCCGGACAACTTGGGGGACCTAATGGTGTCCCTTCGCAGCTCGACGTTGGTTGTGGTGGATCCCGGAAGCGATGGCCGGGATCAGTGGGGTATGCGCCCCTGGGAAATCTAGGCTCGCATTCGAACACATCCTCAACTGCCTCCAAGGTGAACCCCAAAAGAGTCCAAGACTGACTCAGAACTCAAATCCC